>CM072527.1:5463577-5476077 GCA_036898135.1 Oncomelania hupensis
AATGCAAAGTAAACAACCTTTGTATCGAACAAAAATCCTGTAGAAAGCACAGCACAACTGCCAATGCACCCACATACAATGTCACCACAAAAATAGATCTCGAAACCTTTCTATGCTCAAAGAAAACAACAATAAGCCTGAGCTCAAAGCAGAAGCAGCCTAATGACTTCATAGGCCTACCGGAAGTCGATATACTTGACATAGTTTGTTAAATTGTGACAATGAATGACAAAAAAAAAAAAAAAGACTGCTGCGCTCCCTTGTCATCTCCATCTTCCTATATGCTTGCGAAGCGTGGACCCTCATAGCAGATCTCCAACGAATAATACAAAGCATGGAGATGAGGTGCTACAGAAGACTTCTGGGCATTTCCTATACCCAACACATCACCAACGACGAAGTCCGACAGACCATCACACAAGCCATTGGACAACACGATGACCTGCTCACAGTGGTGAAGAAACGGAAACTCCGATGGTATGGCCACGTCACCAGATCATCAGGCCTTGCAAAGACTACTCTGCAAGGTACAGTGCAAGGAGGTAGAAGAAGAGGGAGACCGAAAAAGAGGTGGGAGGATAACATTCGAGAATGGACTGGATTGACACTGAGCGAAGCCATCAGGGCTGCTGAGGACAGAGAAAGATGGAGTATGCTGGTTAAACGATCATCTGTGGTGCCCCTACGACCTCCGAGTTACATGACAGGATAGGATAGGATAGGCGTCTGCAAAAACGATTTGTCAGCTGCAATCGAAAACTTCACAACTACGCAAAGAAGAAGAAGAAGAAGAAGAAGAAGAAGAAGAAGATGATGATGATAATGATGATGATGATGACGCCGACGACGATGAAGACGAGAAAGAAGATAACCATTAATATACTTTTCAGTGCATAAAACAATAAACAGAAACGATAATTGCTGTATCAATGGGTTATCGAGCACGGTGAGAACAGGTTTCAGATACTCTGTGACAAGAGAGAGAGAGAGAGAGAGAGAGAGAGAGTGAGAGAGAGAGAGAGAGAGAGAGAGAGAGAGAGAGAGAGAGAGAGAGAGAGAGAGACTTTTTAATGGGCCTTGGGCCCATATGCATACCAAGGAACAGAGAGGAAGGGAGGTCATTCCTTCACCAAACTCTCAGTGGTATTTTCTCAAAATACAACAAATTCAAACTAGAAATTCAAACTATGCTCACACCAAACTGGAGAAAGTTCTTGCAAACATAAAATAGTACAGGTTACAAAAAGAATTAACCTAAAACAATAACAATCAAATAGAATACATAAATAACTACATACATAGATGACAATAATTATTGCATGAATTCAATAAAAACTTTGATAACAAGAACTATTGTATGTTTCGATAGGAAAAAACCTATACAAGTGTTTGTTATTAATAACTTTATGAAAAGGATTTGTTACATAAATGTTTCAATTTTTAGTTTTATATTATTTAATATATTAATTTGTATGAATTTTTATTCATCAGATTAACATAAGTTGTACTGATGTAGCATAAACAATTTACAAAATCTACCATGCGCACATCATATATATTTACCGAATTAATTAGTTAATTAATAAAACTATAGAAATCATCATATTACTGACACACACATACACTTTTAACAACATACATTCCCTTCCACCAATTAGTTGACATTAAGAAACACGTACAATCAAAAACAAACAACAACAAAAACTATCAACATCACCTGTGAAGAATGAAGTACTTATAAATGTCATTGTGCGTCTTACAGAAAGTTGAAGTTAGGCCTCCAGGCCCTTACCCCCTCCCCCACTTCCCTTAAACAAACTAAAAGAAAAATGATAAAATAATCCATCAAAATTATAACAAATTAATTTTAAAAAACTCCCCTCACCCTCCCTCTCTTCCATACAAAAATAAATAAATAAATAACACATATTTATTGAAACTAATAATGATTAATGAAATAAATTAGGTACAAAAAAATAAAAAAAATTGATAGACTAATTGTTAGAAGTTATTTAGGAGAAATTGAATAATTCATGACTTCTAAGTAAATCTATCAGCATTAAGCTCAATGACCAATCAGAATGTTCTTCTGGATATACAATACTTGAGATTGACATAGGTAGCTTTAATTTATTTAATCTAATGAGTAAAGGTTGAAAATGGTTATAATTTTGTTGACATTCAAATATTAAGTGATTTACATTAAAAATGATACCACAATTATAAAGAACTGGAGGATTTTTTTTATGATTAATTAAATTAATATGTTGCCAAATATTACATTGGTGATTGACGTCTTTAGAATATATGAAAGTATTATACAGAAGAAGGCAAATTGTTCATAGGTAATCAGCATTCGTTGAAGAGAGGGCGAGGGAGAGTGAGGGAGGGAGGGAGAGATAGAGAGAGACATAGAAAGACCCAAACTCACACACACCCGCGTGTCGGTTTTTGATCGCACAACAGGAGTAATGTTTATCGTCCAATAAAGGCGATAAATCCGTTAATCTTGACAGCTCAGATATAGCGATGCCAGGTCCTGATTTGGCTCGGAGGAGTCCGCTGGACCTAAAGCAATAGCCTTGTATTGTATTGCTTCGGACTTTGAGTTACTCTTGTTTGGCTCGTACCACTAAACCAAGGACAAGTATGGCCAACAACTCACAATGACACTCACTGTTCAATACAATATAAATACAAGAGAAATACGATATAACAAATGCAATACGATATTACAACTTTATATTTATATATAAACCGGCGTGTGTGTGAGAGTTCTCTATTCAAATCCACAGTTTGGATCTGATCGTCAAATCAGTCTTTAATTTAATGTCTGTTCACACATTTAGGTGATAATAGACAATCTCTCATCTCATCTCGTCATCAAATTCGCTATGCACATAGATTCTCTTACAAGGAAACGGCGAACGGTTATGCGTTTTTGTTTTTCGCTCAACTTCTCATATCTGCAGTGACTGCTCCAGGGTGGAGGAAACAGGTTTGCCAGCGGATTTTCCTATAAAAACACAGAAATGTGCCCTAAGTACTGAGTCCCCTATACGCTAATGTGTCCGGGGACGGTAATCTACCTAACAACAACATAACAACTAAGTAGCCTACTACTCAGACATCATATGGCTTTTGTTTTCATATGGTACTGGAACTCCTAGTTAGATTACCAATAGAAACGTCTTCAGTGTGTGCACGCTTCACCTTTACGAAAAGGTTGTGCTGCTGCTCTATTTGGTCACCTCTCTCTGGTTACGTACCACAAAACCACGACGGGGCGTCAGCCGCAGACTCAGCCAGTCGGACGTACTCTGTGAGGAAAAACATTTTAAAAAAAATAATTCAAATCTATTCAATCAGATAGAGAGAGACATAGAAAGACCCAAACTCACACACACCCGCGTGTCGGTTTTTGATCGCACAACAGGAGTAATGTTTATCGTCCAATAAAGGCGATAAATCCGTTAATCTTGACAGCTCAGATATAGCGATGCCAGCTCAAGAGACGAAGTACACACAGAAAACTGTTTGTGGGCATGTTTGAATGCCTTCAGTGCCTGGTTTCCCCTTGACCGACATGTGCTCTCTGCCCTGACTGTGAGAGGTTTTATCAATCACTGGACCACAACTGTCAATTTACGTCTTTATTAGATGAACGCCGCTGCAGCACTCCAACAACAACAACAACAACAACAACAACAACTGGGCTAAGGCTGGAAGCGTTAAGTTGAAGGATGGGGGGATGAATTGAATTGGGAGTCAATAAATCTTTATTCACAAAATTATAGTAAAATTTTGCGTGTACCTTATAATATACAATAATCACATGCACAACACACACACATACACAAACCCCACACAACGGGCAGGTTTACAGCTAAACAACGTATACACATATTCATACCAGAGCAGTTACACCCACATGCGACATAGAACATAATATATACATAATAAAATACATGTTTCCATTTACAAAACAAAGACTATGCGAACCTATCCGTTGACAACAAACTAGCCTTGCTTTCTTTTATCATCACGCGACCGGCAGCACGGCATTTTTCTCATTGTCCAATGGCGTCAGTGAGCGAGATGACGCTGTCCTCGGTCTGCAGGAGTGCTGACCAGTGAGGCCTTCTCAGGATGACAGGAATTAGGAACAGGAAGTCATTTGTCCTCCTGTTTTGCGTCCGAAGCGTTGAAGAGGTTGAGAACAAAGCTTATATCCAATCTACTACTCTAAAGTTAAAAGTTGTTGTGAGCCCTGACCAGGTCGCCAGGATACCAGGGGCCGGGGTTATGAAAAACGCTACCAATAGTAGGACGACATTCAGTTCGGACGCCTATGAAGTCAACCGAGCTGTGCCGCCTGCTGTGTGCGGGGGTATGAGCGTGCGACTTGACGTCGCTCAACCTTTTCCATGTTTAGCTCTATTCATGTTATCAACCCCATCGTCCCGTGGCTTCCGCCTACTTTGGAGATTTATCTTGCTGCATGACATGGAAGGAACCATGTGTGTGTACGTGTTGGGTTTGGTTATGTTGATTTCTAATTCATTTTAATAGTGTTTTTTTCTTTCTTTACATTAAAGTACTATTTTTGTTTTTAATTCTTTACTCGTGTAATACAGGGTTTTAACAATCCCTTCATTTGGCTGTGCCCAAAACGAGAGTCAGCCTTTGGGGACCTAGTTTTTAGAAGAACAAAACTTAAAAATTACTAGTTCAAAAGCTCAGTTTATAGCATACTGTATAATTAAACAGATTTATCTAGAAGAGAGAGAGAGAGAGAGAGAGAGAGAGAGAGAGAGAGAGAGAGAACGAGATAGAGAATAAAAACCATTAAGTACAGCTTTATGGCGATAACAGATTGATTTTCTTATTGAAAGCTTATTTAAATTGATATTAGCTTGGGAAAAAAATGAACATAAGACATAACACTTTTATTCGCTTGAAATATTACAAAACTTTCCCTTGCGCGTCGTTACATAATACAACGGGAAAAACATTTTAAAAAAAATAATTCAAATCTATTCAATCACATTCAACAAAACAATACACGGCACAGGTGTGTGCCGTCAGCAAACAAAAACACACAAACACACTCTCGCACACGCACCAAAAGGTAGGCCGAATGAAGATGTTATGTGCCTTGACACCCGATAGTCCAAGGGGGGGGGGGGGGAGGGTGCCACGACTGTATTTGAGCGACTATCGGTTCCGGCGACTGCAGTAATTGGGCCTCATAACCCGCGGCACCTTGTCGCGAGACTGAAAGTTACTCGTCGCTGGCCTGAAAGTCGCGCTCATAACCCTGGCCCCAGGACACCAGGTCTGGACTATAGCGATTTCACAAGGGTTGCGCTGCGTTCTATTGTATGACAGTGTACACCGAGGTCTATTTTGTGGACGGAATGTTTCCATGCCATCGCACGGACTTTAAAGGTCCTGACATGATGCTCATTTTTTCAAAAATCGTCTCTTATATAGCGCTTTTCCAGCTCAAGAGCTGCTCAAGGCGCTGGCCGATACAGGATTTAACTCACAGGCTTTGAGCGCATTGTCTGACGCTCAGACGACTAAGCCCAATTCTTGGTGACCGGGTATGGGAAGAAAGGACCAAGTGCGTGCTAGGTGTATTTGTATAGCCGATACTCACCCGTGTAGGACATGAGCGTCATGATCTTTAAAATCCATATAAATCAATATACACACCCGAAATAACTGTCTGGGGCATATTCCCCATCGCCCGTTCGGAATCTCTTAGTTGTCTGGGCCGTTACGCACCGCGCAACAATCAGCAAGTTGGCGCCTTGGGCGCATTGAATTAGATCCTCTTTTGGGCCAGCGGTTTTGAGCCATTATTTGACGTAGAAAAAAGCGTTATATAATAACAATTAATATTTAATAAGAATGTAAATGTCCAGGGTGACACCGCGGGGTATTAAGCGAGTGGTGCACTAGCGGCTTCTCAGTTGTAAGGACCTCCTCGCATTAAATAAACTGTAACCCTACAGTGCAGATAAAGACAGAATACAACATGCTGTCCAAAGGGTAGTTCATGGAATTTCCTTTTTATCCAAGCGCCATGCCGCATATATGTAGTCGAGCGGAGTATTTGACTCCCATCTCTCGGCCACGTCCAACCCAAACTGTTATTTTGTTAATTTTCCATCGCAAGAGGTGCGCAAAAAAGTGTTGATAGTAAACCTGATTGCCGGCTACTAGCGCTACCACGCTCACTGCAGGTTACTGCCACAAACCTGCATAAAACGCCAGCCGACAATGTAGTCCTGCTCACCACCAAAAGCAAAAGACGAATGGCCAAGCGGTGAAACATATGATGTGTCGCCTCGTCCTGCATAATCCAAGGCTCACACCAAAGGATTCTGCACAGCTGGAGCCACCCAAGGCCAGACTAACCCAACAAAGGGCAGCCTCAAGGGAAACAATATCTCCCAAGCGTGATCAGTGGCCTCCCATGCCGTCATAAATAGTAGCACTGAGGGCTTCCTACGGGTACTCCGGTTTCCTCCCTCCTTTCAATAATGATATTGGATGCAGTCAATCTAACATTTAAAAAAAAGGATTTCTTTTTCAAATTCTGTAATAGCGACCTCTTCAGATCGCCGCTCTTTGATGATGATGATGATGATGATGATGATGATGATGATGATGATGATGATGATAATGATGATGATGATGATGATGATGATGATGATGATGATGATGATGATGATGATAATGATGATGATGATGATGATGATGATGATGATGATGATGATTATCATGCAGTTTAGCGGTAAATAAGAGCCCGTCCATAGTTGTAACCAATCCAACCTCTCCAAATATGCCTTATGTTTTTTTTAGTTGTTTTGTTGCTGTTGTTTTTCTTTTATTGTCATATAGGCTACCTTTCGGTGAAATAATCTGATCATTCCAGTTATGAACAGCCGCCTTAAAACTTTGTATCACAAGCCACCATAAAATAAACTTGTTCAGCCTCCGAGGTCCATCAATACTCTGTATAGTCCATCCATCTTGCTAGCTAGCAGGTCCTCCGCACAGCCTGAGACGACAGTGAAATATAGGAAGATGGCCTAGAAGGCCGGAGAAAGGGCCAGAATGATCAGAATGTAAGGATGCTGAACTCCACAATGCAACATCAAAGAAAGTGGCAGCAGTAATATTTAACCGTCTCTGCCTATCCGTTGCTCTGGTTTCTTTCACTCAGCGGATAGTATGGGAGGTGACAAAGATCTTTTATTGTCTTCCACTAAACGTAACCATTTTTCATGCCTTTCTCCTCTTTTTTTTTTTGTCTCTCGCTCAATTGGTACAGCGTTCGCCTAGAACACCAATGACCCAGGTTCGAATCCCGTGGTGGGCGAAATAAAAAGTGGCCATTTGTACTGTCCATTTTACCAGTATGATTGCTCTGGTGGTTCAGTGTTGATTTAGGTCCCTACCCCTCTTTCACTGGGATGGTTATCCCCTTCTGCCATATCGCCAATGGTGGGTGTAGACGTTAAACCTCAATGTTCATTCATTCTCGCTCAATGTGTCTTTTTTACCCTCTCTCTCTCTCTCTCTCTCTCTCTCTCTCTCTCTCTCTCTCTCTCTCTCTTTCTAAATTGCGTTATTCAGGGATGTTAATAAACTGTCATCAGCCTTGCATGGAATCATTGCTTAAACCCATTTAATCATGTTGATGGCTTGTTAAAAAAATATCTCTATATTTTTTCCACCTCCAGATGGGAGAGCGGCACTCTGGAGAGTTGCGGTTTTGAATGCTGGTGTGTTAATGCTGCCCAACCTGTTCAACAACGACCCACAAACCGCTCTGCCACAGACCTTATTACTAATACACGCGTCATTCATTGCCAGACCAACTTTGCAATCGTTCTCTTGCTACCTATTTCAATCTAGTCTAAATGAAGGGGAGCAGATGTTTAATTAATTATGAACCAATATGTACCGTTTCACTTTATAGATAGCACTTTACACCCACGCACCCCAACCAAAAAAAGTGCGTGTGGCAAAAAGTGGTATATTTACAATTCAAAAGAATTTGTGTTCATATTGAAAATAATCTTTTTCTTCTTTCATTTATCTACTAGATATAAATGTCGCTGAAGGAATATATGCCTGGGCCTATATATCTGTCTCTGCCGTCCTCTCTCTCTCTCTCTCTCTCTCTCTCTCTCTCTCTCTCTCTCTCCGTTGCTCTCTCTCTCTCTACCGTCACGCATTAACTGCTGAAGTTCTTCATCTCAGTAACTATTAAGGTCGCTTGGCGAGAAGAAGGGTTTAAATAAAGACCTATTCGATAGCACACACTGATGTCGTGGTTATGCTAACCAGGGCTAGTCCAGTGGTTTCAGGATAAAATCTAATACAGTGGGCAGTTCCGTCAGTATGCTGACTGTATTTTATTACAGTGCATTTGGACGGTCCACAAATAGGCAAGTCTTGCGAGTAATGTCATATATCACAAGTATATCAACTAACAAGTTAGCATCTCCCTTCTATGTCTCTGTCGACGTGCGCGTACAACCGGTTGCTTCCCTTTACATGCTTTGCGCTCAATATAGCGTCGTCGGCCTAAAATAATTTTTTAGAAACTTCAAAACCCAGGGGAGTTATGGGTAGGGAAATCATTTTCTGAAATGACGTCGGCAGGACTCTTCGCGATTAGTGCATGGCATACGAGACACACGCAAAATGGCGTCACAAGAAGATTGGTTAGATCTGAATTCGTCTAATTTGACCTCGCATGCTGCTAAAAAACAATGTAATTTGAATTTGCTTTCACAAATCAAAAGAGAGCGAGACCACAACAAAGTACAACGAGCCAAGGCGACGCAAACACTCAAGGCCGACAGAACAAAAAGCACACAAAATACAAGAGGTAAGTACCCGTGACCATACAGTCAATAAAGTAGGCCTAACCACCATTGCAAAATAGGATTGATCATCACCATGATTGAATTTTTCCACCCCACCTTCCAATCGGTACGGAATCGAGCATATGCTCAAATCATCATATCTTTGACAGAACTTGCATGTGCATTATACAGTGTGATGCAAGCGATAAATGAACCATCACATCGAAGCGACTCACGATCGCCTGCACTGAGCTCACATATATGTGTGCATGTTTCTATAAATCCATCGTGTTCTCCTTCGATAATTGAGCAAAGCCTTTGTTCACTACCAAAACTATGCAGTTCCTCTCCCAACTTTCGTTTAATTTCAGCCAGCACATCTTCGCGAAAAATGGCGACCATGACTTCAACCGTAGCTAGTTATCAGTTACTTCCCTTGAACAGATTTCCCAGAATTCTCTATTCTATTTTTAGGTTTGGGATAGCTTGTGGATAAAACCAAGGGCAACGGGACCACCGCACGTCGACTGGGGGCAATACGAGATACTAACTTGTTAGTTGATATACTTGTGCATATATCGATTCAAGTTCCAAAGGATACCATAAATAATGGCTATTTGCAAGCCTGTGGGTAAGCCTCTTTCTTCGTCTTCTGCTTCATCATCATCATCATCATCATCATCATCATCATCATCATCATCATCATCATCATCATCATCATCATCATCATCATCATCATCATCATCATCATCATCATCATCATCATCATCATCATCATCATCATCATCATCATCATCATCATCATCATCATCATCATCATCATCATCATCATCATCATCATCATCATCATCATCATCATCATCATCATCATCATCATCATCATCATCATCATCATCATCATCATCATCATCATCATCTTCTTCTTCTTCTTCTTCTTCTTCTTCTTCTTCTTCTTCTTCCTTTTTTTCCCTTCCTTATCCTTTTTTGTCTCATACTTCTACTCCTTCTCCTCCACCTACTTTATTCTCCTCCTCCTCCTTCTCCTTCTTCCCGTTCTTGTTGTCATATATCCAGGTGTTCTACGCTACTTTAAAAAGTCATCGTACTATAGACGCTTTTTCTTTTAAACTTCCTTTTTCTCCCTTTGTCTCTCTCTCTTTGTCTCTGTCTCTGTCTCTGTCTCTCTCCAACCAGAACCACACACAAAATAGCTTAAGCACAGCCGACGTTTTAAGTTCATTACAAATAAGTATGGAAATGAAATATGCTAATGAATAAATAAAATAAGTAACTAATTATAATAAACCAATACATTAATTAATTAATTAATTAATAATAATAATAATAATAATAATAATAATAATAATAATAACAATAATAATAGTAACAATAATAATAGTAACAATAATAATAATAACAATAATAATAATAATAATAATAATAATAATAATAATAATAATAATAATAATAATAATAATAACAATAATAATAGTAACAATAATAATAATAACAATAATAACAACAACAACAACAACAACAACAACAACAACAATAATAATAATAATAATAATAATAATAATAAGTATAGTTTGACCCACGCACACGCATTCCATCGCATGGACTTTAGGGATCCTGACGCTTATTTCCTAGACGGCTACACAAATGCACCCAGCACTTCTGATGATGATGATGATGATGATGATGATGATGATGATGATGATGATGATGATGATGATGATGGTGATGATGATGGTGATGGTAATGATGGTGAGGTGGACGAGAATGGTGATGTTGATGATGATGGTGATAATGATGTGGTGGGGGAATGTTTTTGTTGTTGTTGTTGTTGTTGATGATGATGGAGTTGAAAATGATTATGATAATGATGCTTATGTTGAAGAGGTAGAAGAAGAAGAAGGAGGAGGAGGAGAAGAAGAAGAAGAATTAGAAGAAGTTGATGATAGTGTTGATGATGACGACGACGATGATGTGGTGGAGAATTGTGGTGATTATGACGATGATGATAATGATGTGGTGGAGAATTGTGGTGATGATTACGATGACGATGATAACGAAGAAGAAGAAGAAGAAGAAGAAGAAGAAGAAGAAGAAGAAGAAGAAGAAGAAGAAGAAGAAGAAGAATTTTAATAATGATAATAAAATGGATGCCAAAGTCGCTGTTCTTTGAGGACGAGAGCGGCAACTTTCCATTTGAATATACTCTGCATCGGTAGAGAATACAAAAAAAATGCAAATATCAGGTCTAGGACTGAGTGCCATTGGACACTTTGTATGACGGTTTTCTGTACTGCGCTGAACATCAAAGGTGGCGACAGGTGGTTTGGTGAAAACTCTGTGGGATAGGTTGAAGGGTCAAGATCAGGGTAGGTATCCGAGTGCACTGTTTAAGACTTATGATGAAGCGGAGATATCGATGATACATCATCATCATCATCATCATCATCATCATCATCATCATCATCATCATCATGTCAGAGCTTTGCAATTTATGTTTAGCAAAGACTTGACATCAGTTACCTTTCACTTTGAGATTAGGATAAAAAATGTCACGAAAGGCAGGCCACTTATAACCCTGGTAGTTGTTCCTATAAAATTTGGACAAATCTGTTCTATGGGTCTGGAGCTGCGGCGTGCAACAGATTGACCGACTGTCACAGAGGGCTAGATTTAGACCCTGCACTAAGACTTCTCGCCTTGAATAGTTCAGCCTGCTGTAGCCTTTGTAAATTAAAGTCGATGCCAAGAAGACGACGCAAGTCAGTTGTGTGCTAAGCATGTGTACGCTAACGCTGGTTCAGTTAGGCAGTGACCTCATTCAGCTGACGTATAGCCAGAAACACCCGATAGAGGCGCCACAAGTAGTACTAGTTTTCGCAGGCTTTTGCTGACCACTACAATAGGTAGTCATTATGTACCTAACTCTCACACGAGACGGAGCAACGCTCTGATAGATCGCTAGCAGAAGACCAAAGCAGAAACGGGTGAAATTCAATTCAACCTAGTATAGCCACAGCCTGACATTGTCAAAAAGGTAAATGATCTATCTTTTGTTTCATCGCGCTTTATTGATATTATTGCTGTATTATGTTTGTGAAGCTTTGCCATGTTTAGAATTGTGACTGTTAGTCAAACTTTGCTTGACCACTTGGCAGACACGCGACCGGGTTCGCCACCATGAGGTATCCCCTACGGACCCACTGTTGTTTCTTCCAAGTGTAGTATTGCAGACCAGTGGCTGTACCGGAGAATGTGTATATTGTAAATTACTTTTCCATATGTTTAGTTTAGTCATGATGTGTATATATGTATAGGAATGAGAGTGGAGATTCCAGTGGACCACGGACAGAGAAGATTGTTTGTCGCTTATATATATTTAAGTGGAGCTATCACTGAGGGCTGTTTCTGCCATCAGTGAGACGCTCTGCACACCCTTAGTAAACACGGTGTTGCAGAAATTCGTCTCATATTTTGCAGACGAGCAGGCATCGTTGGCCCGAGGCAGGAGGAAGACCACGAAGCGTCAACCCTGAAATTCGGCCTGCAGTGAAGCATCTAACAATGAGCTACGATAGCCCAATAGTCTAC
>CM072527.1:5481077-5518577 GCA_036898135.1 Oncomelania hupensis
TTTTGTGACTAAACAACTAACCAACCCCAAGTTATGAAATCTTGTATAATGCTCATCCACAATCACTCACCAGCTCAAAGACCTGTCAAAGTTATGAAATCTTGTATAATGCTCATCCACAATCACTCACCACCTCAAAGACCTGTCAAAGTTATGAAATAAAGTATAATGCTCATCCACAATCACTCACCAGCTCAAAGACCTGTCAAAGGCACAGGATCAAATTCAACAACACCAAGACGCCAGCTCGTAGAAACGTGCGCGCTGTCGAACGCCAAGAACCACTGAGTTATAGTAGCTTATAATTTATAACACACATCAAATTTCATTCAAGCCGCCAACCTGCTGCATAAGGCGCGCTGCCTCACGCTACGGACATTGAACTACGGAAACATCCGCACTACAACGCTTTGACAAATAAAATTGGAATGGACTCCTCACTTCAGGTCCAAATCCATGACCTTCTTTGCCCGTGGTACAAAAATAAACATCTCAAGATGAGTTTTCGATCCCTCCCCACCATGACTGCTAGCTTGCCCGACTCTACTCATGAAACGTGTAAAGACGTACTTCAACCATTGAGACTGTGGAGTTCCATTTTAAAACCCAAACCTATGCTCTACTGTTGACGTACTGCCAACCACCCTTCAAAGACTTCCATTTGAAACTCAAATCTACACTCTACTTTTCAACATGTACAGGTATGCTAATTATTTATGTATTTGTTTATCGTTCTTATACAGCGCTTTTTCAGCTCAAGAGCTGCTCAAGGTGCTGGCCGATACAGGATCTAACTCAAGCCGCCCGAGGCGCCCATTTGCAACGTTACCCCCGTTGGGGTGCCGGGGGTTTCAGTATAAATCCCCACTTTCTGGAAAGTTAGTGCTTTAAATTCCCACTGTCGCTGTCTTTCTTATTTGCTCAGAGATTGTAATAATGGGCTCTGACCACCCTTGTTTTTCTGGCGCCTATTTTTGCAATTTATGGCTGTTTTATGAGCTTTTAAAAGGCGTGCCAAAGCACTCTGGGAATCCGCAATTTGCTAAATATAATACATATTCGTATATCTTGCGTCTTTGGTCTCCCCATCAACTCCAAAACTTAGCCAGTTAATTAGTTATTTGTCAAAACTTATTTCAAAACTTAGAAATAAAACTTAGAAAAAATACCTCATTTAGAAAGTAGAAAACTTACAGAAAACTTACTTAGAAAACTTAAAAAATACTTACTTAGAAAACTTAAAAAATACTTTACTACTGGAATTGGAAATTTTTACAAAAACCGGTGGTAGCACTTCCCGCTTGGACTCTCTCCCTAACTTGGTGGAGTGGGACGGACCCCTCGACCTTTTGCACGCATCTCCCACTCCACCAAGTGAGCCCAAGCGTTGTGGCATGTGTTGTCTGTCATCAAACCCCAAATGGGGAATCTCTACGAGACGAAATTAGAGAAACCCACGGAGGTGTACTGACTGAACTTTGGCTGCGAGTCGGACAGTTGGATTAAGTAGGAGGTTCCCAGGATACCGCGCGCAGCCTCCTGTCTTACCCAATGTCATGCAACCATTCGTTCTTCAATATATCTGTTTACTTGTTGCCTGAGGCTTAACAATTGGATTAAGTAGGAAGGGATCGAGAGTTAGCGTGCACCTTCCAGTCTTATCCATTGTCATGGCAATTTCAACATGTATCCAAGCCACTTGCCACTTTGTACACTGTGTCTATTATTGCAATAGGACAGACATTTGGCCTTAATGCCTTAGCAAATTCAACACATGCCACAGAAGTGACTAACCACACCAAAAATCTATACTTCCTTTTTTCTTTATATCCCCATCCAGATCGCTCATAAAAGAAGATTGGGCTTGGGAAATTACATACAACAAACCAGCATTAATATTCGTTATTCTAAATGTACAATTCTAAATAATACACCATTAAGTGCAGCAATCTTTATTACATATTGTTCATATTAATTTTTAAAAGTGTAACAAATAGATATATAAATAAAAATTTATATTAAAGCATGTGTTTCCCATTTACTAGCTGTAAGTTAAACCAAGGGAAATAATTTGTGTGTATTTTAAACATGCATTAAGCATGTGATCCAGTTGAAAAACAGAATCGGAAATTCCCCTTTACTAGACCAGAGGAAATAATTTGTGTACAGGAATATTTGTGTGCTTTCTCTGTGTGAATGTAAAATCCTTAGTAAGTTTTTTGCCTTTGCTTAGATATATAAAAAAGAAATATAAAAAAGAAATTTATATTAAGCATGTGATCCAGTTAAAAACAGAACCTGGAATTCCCTTTGCTAGGGGCAGTGTGAATTAATCAATATTCTTGGCCTATGCCCAGTTTATTCAATCGGGAATTCCCGCAAACATTAATGTTACAACCTTATACAGAGTGTTTTTAATTTAAATTTAATTTAATTGCTATCAAAACAGCCAAATATTGTACTAAAAAGGCCTTTTAAGAGTTTTATATTAAGCATGTGATCCAATTAAAACAGAACCTGGAATTCTCTTTGCTAGGGGCAGTGTGAAATAATCAATATTCTTGGCCTAAGCCCAGTTTATTCAATCGGGAATTCCCGCAAACATTAATGTTACATACAATCTTATACAGATTCAATATAAGTCCCATTCAGTTAAGGGAAGTAATAAAAACATTACTACGCATTCATAAGTAAAGTTGCGGTTGCTTCCCTTTGACTGTATTTGGTGATTTGAAGCCTAAAAATCCATTTTTTTATTTAATTTAAAGTTTTGTTATCAGTATAAAAATGACGGACACAAAAAGTCTTTCGCAATCTCCTTTGTTTAAAGACATCTTTCAAACTTTACAACTCCCTATTTTTGACAGTCAAAATGTTATTAAATCTGTCTATAATAATTGGCCATTTGTACTTAACAATTTTACTTTCAAATCCCCTGTTAAAATACGCATTCACGCTCAAATAACTTTTATTAAACCCGGCAGTATTGATGAAACGATGACTGTGTGGATTTCTTCAAGTCAAATTGAAGTGTTAAAATCTTCAGACCTAGACAATGCTTATAACAACATCTTGATCAATCAGTTACAAGACAGCATTGAGCGCGCAACTATGAGAGGGTCCGGGTGGGCCGAAGGAACTCTTGAATCATTAGAACTGAACATTGCAAAGTATAATCCAATCAAAGGAAAATCTTATATCCCTCTTCCCAAAGAAATTCTTGACAAGAAGGCTGTATTGAATATTAAGAACACTGACGACAAATGTTTTGTGTGGTGTGTTTTGGCTAAATTATATCCTATTCAGTCGAAAGAACATCCCGAAAGGGTGGCGCTATACAAAGATAAAGTAACGAACTTAAATCTTAAAGACATTAATTTCCCTGTTAGCCTTGACGCCATTGACAAATTTGAATCACAAAACTCTCCTATAACAGTCAATGTATATGTTCGGGACCCTGAATCAAAACTTATGCCTTCACGAATCTCTCCTAATGCCCCATCGTTTTCAGACCTCAATCACCACGTTGATCTTTTACTAATAACAGACCCGCAAGATCCTAGCATGCAACATTATACACTGATACGAAACATATCTAGATTATTAGGACACACTTCAAAACATCATGGCAAACAATATTTGTGCAGACGCTGTTTAACTAGAGTCTCTAATCTCCAAGTGGCTGACAAGCACAGTAAGGTATGTAAAAGTATGACAGATATTCAAACCCGCCTTGTGTTACCGAAGCCAGGTTCTCAAGTATATTTTAAAAACATCAACAAACAATTCAAGCAGCCTTATATAGTTTATGCCGACTTCGAATCATTGATTTTAAAATATCAAGGCCCGCAAGGATTTTGTACGCCTAATTCATTCCTTACACACCTTCACGAAGTCTGCAGTTTCGGGTATGTAGTTGTTAGAGCCGACGGACAACATACAGAGCCGGTAATTTACAGAGGGCCTGACGCAGCTCGGAAATTCTTAGATGAGATGAACAAAATATACAAATTGTGTTTACTGCAGCTAGATAATCCGGTGCCCATGATATTTACTGAATCTGACTCCCATAATTTTAAAGCAGCTACACATTGCCACATTTGTAATAAAGAGTTTGACCCGAAGGACACAAAGACCCAAAGAGTGAGAGATCATTGTCACATAACAGGGGCATTTAGAGGTGCAGCTCATCAGAAATGCAACTTAGACTATGGAATCAAACATTTTTCTCTCCCTATTTTCATTCACAATCTTCGAAATTACGACTCCCATTTAATCATGCAGGCAGTGACGAAAGCATACAAAGTGTCATGTATTGCCGAGACAGAAGAAAAATATAAAACTTTCACTCTGAATAAATTAAAGTTTTACGACAGCTTTCAACATTTGTCTTCCAGTTTAGAAACACTAGCTAAGAACTTACCCAGCTATCCTATCACTAGCAAATATTTTCCAGACGTTACACTTATTCGGAAAGGTGTGTATCCTTATGAATACATGGATTCTTGGGAAGTGTTTGAAGAACTAGAATTACCCCCTAAAGAGAACTTCTATTCTTCACTCAATAAAAGTTTCATAAGTGTTACCGATTATGAACATGCCCAGAATGTCTGGAATGCACTCGGATGTAAAAACCTTGGTGACTACCACGACATATATTTGAAAGCTGACGTCTGTTTGTTGGCTGATGTGTTTGAAAAATACAGAGAAACGAGTTTACATCATTACTCCCTCGACCCTTCTCATTATATTTCTTCACCAGGAATGAGTTGGGATGCTTTCTTAAAACTTAGCGGTTCTAAAATCGATCTCATAACTGACCAGGTAATGATGACAATGATTGAGTCGGGCATTCGTGGAGGAATAAGCGTGGCAGCTCACAATTATTGCAAAGCCAACAACAAATACCTAAAGCACTATGACCCCTCGCAGAAATCTAATTATATAATGTACTTTGACGCCAACAATTTATACGGTTGGGCAATGAGTGAGCTTTTACCGGTTTCAGATTTCAAATTACTTGTTAATCCAAACCCCGCAAACTTTACTTGGTTAAACAGTATTTTAAATCACCCTAAAGATCATACTATAGGGTTTATTGTAGAAGTTGACCTAGAGTACCCCAATGCTTTACACGACCTACATAATGATTACCCATTAGCACCAGAAAGATTGCATGGTACAGACAAGCAACTTAAACTTATTCCCAACCTCTATAATAAATCTAATTACGTCTGCCACTACAGAAACCTGCAGTTCTACATCAGACACGGCATGAAGTGCACAGCGATTCACAAGCTTTTATTCTTTAAACAAACGAATGTCTTGGCCGGGTACATCAATAAAAACACACAGCTCAGAAAACAAGCGCAATCTACGTTTGAAAAAGATTTCTTTAAGCTGCTGAATAACAGCTGTTTTGGTAAAACTATGGAGAACCCATACAAGCGAAAAGACGTCAGGCTAATTACATCACCCAATCAAGCGATTAAATTAACATCTAAACCTCAATACCTTGGTTACAAAGAGTTTCATGACTCCCTGTATGCAGTTACCATGAAAACCACGCAAGTTAATCTAGACAAACCAGTGTTTATGGGGATGACTATTCTCGACCTTTCTAAATTACTAATGTTCGAATTTTACTACGATTACTTTAAACCTAAATACCCGGAGGCCAGAGTTTTATACACAGACACAGACTCCCTTATACTAGACATCCCTACTGAAGACATTTATAAAGACTTAGAATCGGAACTGCAACATTACGATACTAGTGACTACCCTGAAACTCACCCTTTGTACAGCAAAGCAAACCAAAAGAAAATAGGTTTGATGAAAGATGAAATGAACGGGAAACTTATTGAAGAATACGCAGGACTGCGATCTAAGCAGTACAGTATTAAACACGAATCGGGGGAATCTTCAAAAGCGAAAGGCACCCAAAAAGCTGCAATAAAAAACAGAGATATCAGGCATGAAAACTACTTGGAAGCCTTAGATGGAAAAGAAGTTAAACCATACCCTAACACAACTATAAAGTCTAAAAACCATATAGTGTCCACTGCTGTGACGACCAAAAAAACATTATGCGCTAATGACACAAAGAGAATAAGAGTAACTAAGGAGTTCGCATACGCTCTAGGCCACTATAAATTACAGGTAGAAACAGCGACTGCGACTGCGACTACGAGTAAGGAGGAGGGCCCGTAAGGTTTGAATAAATGTTAACTGTATTTATTCTGAAGCGCCAAGCTTTTTCTTCAAAGCATCTAGCTGCTCTTTCCGTCCCAGTAGTCTCCCTTCTTCTATTAATTTTTTTTTAATTTCTTCAACATTAACAGGTGCAGACCTAGATTTAGATTGTATGTCATGCTTCAATTTTTTATATTCTTCAAAATCTCGCTGGATAATTACAAACTCTTGGTCTGTAATCTGAGTGTCTTCTAGAGCTTTTGAAATTATTAAGTTCATGCTAGTAAGTTTAGCTATCGCAAGGCTAGAAATGAGGTCGTGTTTTTCTAGTTTCTTAGATACTTTAGTATTAATTACGCCAAGTAGAACTGACATTACTGAAGATAATCCGGCAGCAACCCCTAATCCAATACTAATTGGTATACCGATTCCAGTCACCAATAATCCCACGCTGACCGCAGCTTCCGCTGCATTAATAACATTTAGACCAGTAGACACGTAATTTATTCCGTTATAAGCGCCGGAATACCTTCGTCTGCATCTAGAGTACTTTTGGATATCTGATTCAATTTGAGTCCTAACTTTTCTTATTTCTTCCAACCTGAACGTTTGAACATTACTTAAGTCTAACGTTGGAGCACTGGGCTGTACAATTGGTTGTTCATCCACTACTGCTTGTACTATAGCAGGATACAATTTTGTCGTCATATTTTTAGTGTGAAAAAAAAGGGTTAACAATAATTAACTTGATTTTAGTTTATTAGCAAAATATTCTATTTGACTATCAGAAAATATCTGATCGCTGAAATAAAATGCTAACAGATCTACGTTGTCTAGGCTAATTTGCGCTATTCTGTCAATAGGATTTGGAACAGGGACAAAAGTTATCTTGGGTGATGAAGTAAATACGGAAAACTGATTTTCATTTTCTCTTTTCTTCATAAATACTGTAACTCGTCTGGGATCCTCATCTAAATCAACCCAACTTAGGGACACTTGCGGAATTACATTAAAATTTCTCTGCGTAGGCCTGTGAGCAATTATGTCCAGTACTATCATAGCTGTGCTACCTAGCTGTAAAGGAGGCTGCAGAATAACTCTAACATTTTTCCCTGCGGTTTCACGCTTATGTAAAACATAGCTGCTTTTTTTGTAGGCTTTGACTTCTATGGTTTCCCGATTGTTTTCATCCGGCACTAGACTAACTAACATAGGCCCGGCGTTAATAATTTTCTTAAATTTATTGTCTGGTCCCATAAAAGTGTAAGGGCTTTTGCACTTGAATTTAATAAGCCAATCTAATTCCGTGTCTACAGGTGTTAAAGACCAGATATTTTCTCGTTTAGTAATAGCATACTTAAAATCGGGATCTACTTTACCGGCATTAAAATCCTTTAGCTGATCGATAGATGGTTTTTCTGGCAATACTGACGGCGGCACTGCTTCAGGTACTGCCGGCACTACAGGCACTAGCGCTCGTTTATAATATCCATTTTGTGTAAATTCGAAACCGTAAATAGACCCAACAATAGCATTCGCATCAAAGTCAATTGTGTCTGCTAAGTCTTTCAGTTCAATGGTAGGACAGGTTACTGGAATTTGAGGGCCGATTGACATTGTATTTTAAAATTAAACTTTATTTTATCTCAAGAATAATTGTAAGATCTTCAAAGTCTACAATTTCGTTGTTTTGGTTAGTTATTTTGAAGCAGAAACTAGTATGATAGTCCTGACTTAAGTGACGTTTTTGAGGCAGAAATTTCAATGAAACTGGATCGCAGTAAGATTCTCTCTGAGTTGAGATTATCCTTAGCAATGTACTAGGAGTTCCGTTTACTAAGTTTTCCGATGTCTTCAGTTGATGAAGGTACACAAACAATCTATTATTAATTAACAAATTCATAGGGTTTGATCCAATAAATCTTATAGAACTGCCGACAGTGCTGGAGCTGTCAGATAAAGATAATTCATTGCCACGGAAACCTAATATTTCTGCCAGCTTTGGCGCAAGTGTAACGCTGGTAATGTCTTTATGCTGGTTTTTATGGAAAGTTAAAGTTACTATCAAGTTTGCAGGGTTCATTTTTGCTTCAATCGAATGAGGTTTAAACAATTCTTCAGTAAGTCTGCAGAAGTCATAATAGCCGGCATGAATAAAGTGCCTTTTTTTATTAATCATTATCCAGTTGTTGTTTAGATCATGACTAATATTTAACCATTTAACCGTGTAGAATATTTCGTGAAGGATTACGTTAAGGTCCCTGTTTTTGTTGTCAATAGGATGCTGAAGTTCAATGGGCACACCTGATTTTACAGATTCGAAAGTTACAAACATTTTTTTTAAATATAATAAAAATGTACGCGCCTTATAAATATAACAAAGCTGCAAAGTATACTACAGGGCCTTATTATTACGAAAAAGCAGTCGACCTAACCAAGCTGACAATAGCTGTGGCAGCCAACGTCCATTTCGAAACTATCCCCCATAATATTTTTGATCATTACCTCAACCCAGACATTACGAGCGACTTTTTAGCTAACCAATGGCTAAACAACGGGGGTATGCAGTTCTTTCAGAATCAAATTAATTTTGCCGTGTCATGCGCTACAACTGGTTGCGGAGTTTCTTACGTTCATCACCTTAATCACCCAGATCCCATGTTGAAGTCTATTTATCTGTTCCATTTGTATTATCAAGTGAGGCGGGTGTTGTCTGAACTTCAGGCTCCGTTACCTACTGACAAAAACTTTAATCCCTTTAACAACGGCTTTGACAAGAAAGCGTATCAAAGGTTGTGCAATGAATTTGGAATTGATACTAAAACAGACTTCAGACAAAAACTAGACCTCAATCACGGAATGGGAACTTTATTTAGATACGCTGTAGGTAATTTATACACGGGGCCTTACGTACCTGGATTTACATCATTTAACCACAACAGCCAGGTTCCTTTACTGTATATCAGACAAAAACAAAGTACAGCATACAGCACTTTTATATTGGACACATCAAACGGATTTACCCAAAGTGGGGTGGAAAGGCTGAATGAATCTATTCGTACGTATGCGTGGTGCATTTTGGGGTCTCAAGCAGAAACACGAAGTAATATCATTGGGGAAGGAACTAGCTTCGATGCACAAAAGCAGTTTTTAGCCAACATTGAAGATTCTATTAATTCGGCAGTAGATTTGCCCGCGAGTATTAAAAGATATCAGGACACTTTAAAGTATGCTAGATCGAAAGTAGATTACGTAATAGGTTTAGGATTGTATATGTTGCCTTCAGACCTTCAGCTTAGGATAGGAACTATATCAAACTACAACAACAATATAGTGATTGCAGACCCTCAGTTTCATATAGGCTACAATCCTACAATAAACACTTTGAATACAGTGAATACAGTGAATACAGCAAATACGGTATTTACTGCTAGGCCTAATAATGAACCTTTAAGTTCGCCGCCACTTCCGAGCTTACCAAGCTTGCCGGAACTGCAAATGCCAGTAACTGATCATGGGGTTTCACGTCTAGCGCTTACAGGGGGTTTATTGTTTGCTGGGTTAATTGGGATTTACTATTTTAAGTAACCAGAGTAATATTATTATAAACAAAGACCACAGATGCTCAGACGCCCAAACCACAACTTTAGAAGCAGTATTAAATATCCATGAAAATACAGAACCTAATATTCCTGGAAGTGCGTCTACAAGTTTGTCACCTAAGCGTTTCAATAAGTTAGCTATGCTTTGTAACGTCTTTTTAATCCAGTCTTTAACCGGACTACCGCCAGGTCCACCAGGTACGCCAGGTCCACCGGCACTGATGCCTACGGTTCTAGTCAGTGCTAAGACTAGTGTGCTTATTGTCATCCCAACAGCTGTAAGAATGCTAAATATTGTAACACCTTGCTCTCTGAACAGTGTTTGAATTCTTTCTGCAAGTGTAGTGTCTTCGTGTAAAATTTTATGCACCGTTTCTTTTATTCTAGCGAAATTAGTTATTAATTTTTCTCTGTTTATGGATAAGGCTTCTAGCCTTGCCGCGCGTTCTGTGTAAAGGTCTGCGAGCCTTTTTTGAATCATCTTTTTTACCTCAATGCTTAAGTTCGCGTCATCAGCTTCTGCTAGTTTATTTTTTTGTTTTTCTATATGTTTGTCGAGCTCACCGAGCTTGGCCAAATTCATCATTGTCTCCCCTCTCACAGATTGTAAAGCTTTATCTAAGCCTTGAAGTTCACGCAGTGGCAATAATGGCGTGTCATTGATAGTTTCCATAACCTGATCAATATTGGTGTCCTCATTTGTTTGTAAGGTTGTTAACTCTTTATTTACTTCTAATGCAGAACTAGTTAAGTTAGTTAAGTCTTGTAGTTCTATTTCTGAACTTAACGATGCATCTATTCGTTGAAGTGAAGCTACTGCTTGGCGATGCAACGCTGGCACTCTATTATCGGAAAGCCCCAATGATCGTATTACAGTCACTGGGAGTTTAGTTTTCAAAGTAGACCACGCATAAAATTTATCAGGATTCTTTAACATAGTTAACTGTACTCTCACTTTTTTACCGGATACATTAGTGTTTATAAACAAGTGATTATTTTTGTCTAGTTCGAAGTCGCTGGGACTAACATAATCAGGTAACTCGCGCCCGATGTAATTGTAAAATTTATTGATTTTTCTGGCTTTTTGGGTTTCAGTTACTTGACGTAATTCTTCTCCTATACTTAGCCTTGTTTGGCTCATGTCATCTCCTACCATTGAAAGCAGTGTGACGTCGTGGTCTTCATTAGGTTCATCAGGTTTAAACACTTCATCAAGAGCTTCACCACCTGTTGCCATTTTTAAATATAATTTTTTTTTATCGCATTAAAAATGCAAAGCTACGGAAACTTGTTAGACCCTACACGTCGATTGAGGACACCTTTAGGCATCAAAGGTGAGAAAAGCACAATAATTATTACAAACAATCCAAGCAGCATAGAGCCTAATCAGCTACTAACCATAAGATTTCCAAATTTAGGTCCTGATGATGTAATAGTTCCGGGCAGTCCTAAATTGGGATTTAAAATTAGTCTGAATTCTGACGATGATCCTAACAGAACCGTAGTCAACAATCTAGGCAGAGCTATAATTAAAAGAATGGTTATTAAACTTGATGGGCGAGAAATCCAAAGTATCGATGACGCCGGTGTTTTGTTTTGTTACACAGATCTGTGGCTGAGTAAATATGAAAGGGAAGATTTAGTTGGTCAGGGGATTCAAGCCGCCAATGTGGCAAAACTTCGAATCAAAGCTGGCGATGCTGTCGCTTCTAACAAAGGTGAAAATGCATTAGCTGCTGTATACAAAAACAGGTTTTATTTTCCACTCGATTTTGAACTGCTACACAGTCATCTGCCATTTCATCAAGGTTCATTTAACGACAGGCTTTCTTACGAAATTATTTTCAATGATTATTCTCAAGTAGTAATTAGCTCTGACAATGATGCTAGGTATACAATTACAGACATCACGCTTGAATATGAAGTGGTCACTCACGCTGAACTCAGTAGGATGATCAGGGGCCAATATGACAAACTAGCAATTTATTATGATAGGATCGTTCGCTACAGACAATTTAATAAAGATTTATTAGATGCACTCTGGACCATCAACATAAATTCACCTGCTCGAAGTTTTAAAGGTGTACTGTTGTTGTTTGTGAAAGAATCTAATTACAATCGTGACAGCGAGAATTTTATCAATCCTAATATTTCAAAAGCGTCTGTTGTGATTGAAGGTAAACCTAATCAATTATTTGCTAATGGAATGATGGGGTTTCAACAGTTTGATGAGATTAGGAAAATCTTGGGTGGAGGTAGATTACGGACTGACACTGTGGATTTGATTTCTAAAGATCTTCATTTGCATGACACAAGACTGCAAGATTATCTGGTGAATAAATTTGCGTTGTGGTTAGACTTTCGAACCATACCCACCAATGAACTTCATGGATCTGGAAGAAGAATTGAAAACGGAACAGATGGTATAACAATTGAATTGCATAGGGAAGCAAGTGCTAAGTCAGAATCAGTTACAGTATACATGTATATAATTATGGATGCTCAGCTAAACATTGAAAATGGAAGATTAAAAGATTTAGTATATTAAAAAATGACCTCTTTGTTACCTCGTGATCCTCATTGCGGAATGATCGTTGGCATGACGTCATGTGGAAAGACCGTCTTTGTTCTGGATTTGTTAGAAAAATATTACGCAGGACACTTTGATTATATAGTAATTTTTTGCCCAACTATTCAATATAATAAAACCTACTTAGATCGTAAGTATGTCTGGACAGATGAAAATATCTTTGTTGTAAATACCAAAGGCAAGCTCAATGAGTATTTAACGTATTTTTATAACCTGTTTGAGAATGAGGGTAATACGTTATTCTTAATCGATGATTGCAGTGCAGAAAAAGATATTGTATTAAAACGGAACATATTGAGCAAGCTGGCTTTCAGTGGACGCCATGTGAAAATTAGTGTCTGGTTAATCACGCAGAAATTTAATTCCATATTAAAGGATTTTAGAGAACAAGTTAAATTTGTTTGCCTGTTTTATTGCAAAGATCGAGACAGCTTTGATAACTGTTTAAAAGAAAATGACGTAATTGAATCAAAAGAGGAAAGAACTAAATTAAAAGAACAGCTAAAAAAAGGCAAGCACTTAAAATTATTATTAAAAACTGACCAACCAACTGGCTATACAATACTTATGTAAGTAAGTAAGTTCTTTTATAATTTAATTATTGTAAGTTATAAGTTTTTTTTTAAAGTCGACTTAATTAAGTTAGATGTAAGTAAGTAAGTTCTTTTATAATTTAATTATTGAAAGTTATAAGTTTTTTTAAAAGTCGACTTAATTAAGTTAGATGTAAGTCACTAAGTCAAAAAAAAGGTTGAAGGTAAGTAATAGTGGTGATGATTATAGTTCATTTATCTTAATGGCACTGTGTCTGGTGGAACAATCTGAAGTTCTTCTTTTACAAAGTTTCTTTGTGGTGTTCTACGATCGCTTCTCGGTCTTAAATAATATACAGGCGGATCAGTAGATAATGCTCTGTCAACTTCATAAACGCTTAATGACCAAATTGGGTCTGTAGCTCGCCTTCTAGTGTCATTAGCAACTTCTCCAGGCTGATAAAGGTATCTAACAGTTTTGTTCATCAAAGTTAGATCCGGCTGACCAGGCTTTGAAACGGTAACAACAATCTGTTTCTTTTTAATAGCCTCAACTGGTTTTAATCCTGTAACTTTGGTTGGTTCTGAATTCATTTCCCTTAAAACTCGAGGCAGCCTAACAACCCATTCTTATTAGTGGTTTCAGTAAAGAGTTCCTTTGAATACTGATAAGTGAATAATCTTTCTGCCAGTTGCCGATTAAAGTTTTCTACAATACCCTGTGATCTGTGCAATCCAACAACTCCTCTTCTAACAGTTACATTATGTTTTAACAAAAGCTGGTTAACAGCTCCTTTGAATTCAGACCCTTCATCGCATTGAATAAGTCTAGGGAACCTTAGAGGCCCTCTTGAATAAATCGCATTTAAGGCTTGAGCGACCTCAGCTGAATTTTTAGTCCTAAGAGCATGAGCGTCCTTAAACCGGGTAGCTATATCAATAACAGTAAGGGCATACCTGTATTTCTTTCTATATATTTTGTCATGGGGAAGATATAACAAATCTATTTGATGTGTGTCATTTGGTCTGGAGTTTTCAAATTTTGGTCTTATTATTTTCTTCGGGGGTGGAAGATAGATTTGCCATACAGCTTGCTTCGATAACCATTGTTTAACTGTGTTTGCTGACAAGCCAGTCTTTTCTACTAGTTTATTAACTGCCGTCGTCCCTTTCCAATATCCGGATTGAGAATAATATAATCTAGACAAACGCGAAGTCCTATTTTATTTAGATTTATATTTTTGTTTAACGAGGTAATAAACTACTGTTATTCCAAACACAATTAAAATTAATTCTCCGGTCTCTGACATTGTAGATGCAATGTTAGGTGTGTAGTAATCGGATAACACTGGTTGCTTTAATGAAGGTAGTGTCGTGCCAGTGAATAAATAATATTGGTGCAAAGCTTCATCAACGTCTTCAAATGTTTTATCTGCATGGCCTTCTTCTTTCAATCTTGTATTAACAAAATCAAGCTGCATTAGTCTGTTTTTCTCGTATTCGGCCTGATCTTGTTGTAATTTTTCCATTGCTAAGTTATGCCGTTTTGATTCTTCTTTACTGTCCAGTTTTGAAAACAAATAATTTGATCCTGAAAAGGCTAAGGCATTTACAGCAGCAGAACCAAGCACCATTGCAGCACCGGCCATTTTTTAATTTAGTTTTTTATTTTATTTGTACTTAAAATGAATTGTGATGACTTGTTAATGCAAGAAGCTATTAATGTTACAGTTACAGGTGTTGACAATGAGAAAAGAGACAGGCTGGTTGCATTAGTAGCTTCCGGAAAGTCAAAGTATTATCTCGGTGTTGACTTAACACCTGAACAAGTACAAAGACTGAGGCCTGAAGAGATCATTATATTACATAATAAATATGATAAAGTTCTCGGTGCTTTAATGGTTAAAAGTCTGGGGCGTTCGATTGTAAAGTTATATACCAAAGCTGTGTCGACCTTTGTTACTTTAGATTGTGAGAATGATTTATTTGATGATTTGATTAAAGATCCAGTTATTGTTAATGGGATTAGTGAGGTATCAAGAAATTTGTATTATAAGTTTGGAAGCTTGTTGACCCCATTTTCAGCCGGGCTAATTACTTTTCAACACATAAATTTCTCTGCTATTAAAAATGGACTCTTCCAATCCAGAGATGGAGAAGGAGACGGAGGTGAAGAATTCGGAGAATCAACAGAACCCAGTGACAGTCACTAAACAAAAGAGTCTGGGAAGAATTGCAGCTGGAAAGAAGTTAGCAGAATTTAACAAGTTACATAGATGGAACAGACAAACAAAAGCAAACATATTAGGAAAAAAGGAATCACCAAAAGAAGAAACAATAATGCAACAAACATTAACAACAAATAAAGAAGAACCAATACAACCAATACAACCAGTACAATCTTCAAATAACATATATTATTTATGTATAGCCGGTGTAGTGGGTGCAAGTGGGTACATAATATATAAATACCGCCAAGGAAAAAATAAACAGAAACCCCCAAAACCACTTGTAGAAAAAGAAATTGAATTATCTCCATCATTGAAGCCATCATTGAAGTCATCATTAGATGTGTTTTCAATGCAGTAATAATTTATTATTATTTTTTTTTATTATATATAAAAATGAGTGTACCATATGAACAAACAATTGTTAATCTTGGATACCATAGTGTTGTCTTAGTGGGCTTAAATACAGCTTATGCCATGATTGCAAAATCTCTTTTAAAAATGAAACCTATTGAATTAGGAAAAATGGATCTTTCAGATGCTGGTAAACTGGTTGGTATCTTTTCATTATCGTTATTTACTCGGGACTATCTTGTTAAACAAAAGATCATTCCAGCAGATATTAATGTGTAATGTTATACAACAATAATGTAGAAGGGTTGTAATTTTTTTTTGTTTTAACCAAAGACGCAAGATATACGAATATGTATTATATTTAGCAAATGCCGGATTCCCAGAGCGCTTTGGCACGCCTTTTAAAAGCTCATAAAACAGCCATAAATTGCAATAAAAAGCCTCCTTTAGAACTCTTTGAGCTTTTTGGTGCTCTAGGCCCATTATTGCTATCTCTTGCTCTTTCTCATTCCTGCTCTGTTCTATCAATCTGCTATACTATCTTCTTCTTCGCTAGACCAGTCACCTACCTTTTTTCTTGAAAACTCTTCCGGGACAAGACTCCTTATTTGTGTATGAGGTCTGTTGGATCAGCTTGGGAATATTGGACGCTTTCTGCCAGGTGGTCACTGGACCTTCCTATGATGTTATTATTTGGCAATGTAGGCATTTTATATGTAAGTGTTTAGTTGATATTTTATAATGATGTTTATATTCTATTTTATTTTTGTAAACGGGGGTTCGATAAATAAGAGCATAGCCTCAGCGTCCCCGGTGTGGGATGTCTTTATTGTAAAGTGACCGGCTGGTGGAGTGTCTTCAGTGTTACCACTAGGATTGTTTCGGCAGATCTTTTATGCGGATCAGGGGCCAGTCCTCTTTCAGCAAAGTTGTGGTCTCGATTTTGTGGTCCTGATTCGGCTATACTGGTCCTGATTTGGCTCAGAAGTGTCCGCTGGACCTAAAGCAATAATCATGTAATGTAATGTAACCATAACGCACCCGTCTAGGGACATGAGCGTCTGGATATTTAAAGTTCGTGCGATAAAACGTGTACGTACATATACTATACCTCGGTTTATACTCCTAAGACGTAAAGGAGTACTTGGTTTTAAAAAACAACAACAAAACATTCTACACTTGTCACTATAATAATCAATGCCACCAGAAGTATACAATCAGGGCGATTCTGATTATGTCCCCTTTTTGCTTTGGTGTCCGGGGACACAAATCTACAAAACGAACGAGCATACTATTTACATACCCTAATCCTCCCTCTCACCTTTCACCCCGCCTCCACATTCCCCCCTCTCCACATTCATCTGTTCCTCGTTTCCGATCCAAACTTTAAGTGCAAACTTATGTAGCAGCAACCTTTCATGCAAACGACAGGCAAGCTCAATTAGTTCACTATATGTTACCTTCGAGGCGTCAAAGCTGAGTACAGCGGAAATAATCGCTATGTTAAAATTAATGACCGAACTTGTCTTATAAATCGTGTAAGTTTTTCTTACTTATTTTCTTCTTCTTCTTCTTCTTCTTCTTCTTCTTCTTCTTTCCTCTTGTACTACTCCATTACTCTTTTCTTTACAAGCACAAATAGCAAGTTGTAAAACTGTACATCCAGTGTTTTTTCTTTTAAAAACTCTCGTTAAATAAAACTATTATCTTATCTTCCTTCTTCTTGTTCTGGAAGCGACTTTGTTGAGTATAATGGTCATGCCACACGAGCGTCAAATCTTGAATCCAATTCATGAAATCACGACAAAATCCCGTGATAGTCGTGTGACACTCTGTGCATCGCGAATACAGATTCTTTGAATTGGCTCCGATTGCCGACTTTCAACATGTTCTAATTCCGCGAGTCTCAATTGTGTGATTCGGACCTTTTGGCCAATGAGAAGCAGAATACGAATCACGTGATCACAACACACGTACAGCAAAACTTCAAGACCAATAACCCTCAAGTTTGACTCGATGTGCGACTTTCGTGTGGCACTGCGCGATTCAAGTCAAAATGAAATTCCGACTTCGAAGTCGAAAATTGCTCCGATTCGCGTCAAGTCCAGTAGATTTGACGTTCGTGTGGCATGGGCTTTAGTTGTAGTGCGGTTGTCGGTACGCCCGTCGCTCCCAAGTCCACCTTTGTTGTTATTGTTCCAAACACAACTTCTGCCTTATCTCAACAATAACGGAACCAAACTTCACCATTTTTACTTTGTGGATATTTTACTGTTAGGCATGTTATTTCGTTCGTATTTAGACTTTTTCACAGGGCAAGATCATTGAACTTCACCATTTTCGTGACGCGTTTTGCAGTGCGTTTAAAAAATTGGCCGATCCGATTGTGAGAATTTGTGTTTTTGTTGGAGCTCTATCATTCCATGCTTTCCTTTTGCTTCGTTGGGGTTAAGCCCTGTCACAACACTGCTAGCAATATTGACACCTGCTTATTTTTGGGCTATGTGTACGACCGTCTGCAAATACATTTGAATGGCTTGCCATCTTGCGTTTGTTCTTACTTTTCATTCTTCTTCTTCTTCTTTTTCTTCTTCTTCTTCTTCTTTTTTCCTTTAGTTCGCACTGTTTGTTCTCGATTTTTGTCTTTTCATTTTTTTATTTCTCCATTTCTTTTGTCTTTTTATTTTATTTTGACAACCTTCCTTTTTTCTTGTTCTTATTTCTTTCTTTATGCCTTCTTCCTCCCTTTTTAGAAATCTTATATCCCCTCCCCCTTTCTTTGGTTCTTTCTTACTCTATCAATCCTCCTCCTCCTCTTCCTCCTCCTCTTCTCTTTATCTTTCCTCCTCCTCCTCCTTCTTTCTTGGTTTTTTCCCCTTGTGTGTGCCTTCCTTCCGTACACTTCTCGCCTGCATCCGTCTTTCCCTTTCGTAAATTCTATCTATTTTCGCTGTTGTCAAAAGCGCACCGTCCCGCAAACCCTGCATGGCTAAGACAAGAGACAGCTTCCCCTTCTCCCCCCTTCCCCCCCTCTCTTTCTCTGTAGAAAGAAAGCCCTTACTTGCGTCCCCGCTAAGCTGTACGTGTTGGGTAGTCTCGCCCCTTTCTTCTTACGTGCGTCCCCGCTGAGCTGTACGTGTCGGGTAGTCTCGCCCCTGTCTTCTTACGTGCGCACTGGGAATAAAAGCCCCGCTATTTCTTGTTCTTTTCTAGACTGACTCAAAAACATGCCATGCCGAAGACTTACTTACTATTTACTTAAACAATAAATTGTTTAGATAAAGACATCAAGCCATAGATAAATAAAAGAAAGACAGTATTAATATACCAAAAAGCAACGGTAAAGGCTCCGAAAAAGAGGGATCCATTATAATTATTTCTGCATTAGCGGGATTGACTTCAGAGTAAATAAACATGGAGAACTCGCAAGTTAACGGTGACTTCGTGAAAAAAATAACAGAAGCGTCGATTCCAATTTTTCAACAATTCAATACTCCTGCTACTGCCACTTCTTCTACACCTATCTCTGCGTTTTGGGATAAATAAATACAAAAACAAAGTACGCTTTTTTTAAATTCTGACGGAGATACTAAAATCACTTAACACTCCCGCATAAAATTGACCTAGACCTTTTGTTTATATTCGGGACGTTACAGGCGTTTTAGCTTCGAATTTGATAGTGCTTTATGTGGAAAAATACATAATTTTGGATCCCGATCTTTGGAAGGACCTTGGGTTTAATTATAGAAAGCAGCCAAATGCTAAAAAGCAAGTTATTAAGCGAATCCTGGAATCCCCTAACTAATGAAAATTGCAGTCCATAAACAATGCACTGTTTACGTAAATAATGCATTGTTTAGCAACATCTAAATAAAACATTATTTAGCAAATTATGCTAAATAATGCATTTTATAGGTAAACAAATCATTATTTAGAAACATTTCTAAATAATACATTATTTCAGACAATCTGCTAAATAATGTGTTTTATAGGTAATTAATCCTTATTTAGCAACAATGACTAATTTACCTATAATATTTCATGAATATTTTTACCCACATAATGTTTTGTTTATGTAAATAATAAGTTATTTACGCATAAAATATATTATTTAGATAAAAGTCTAATAATAATAATAATAATAATAATAATAATAATAATAATAATAATAATAATAATAATAAAGGCAGGGAGATCGCTATTGGAAGACGGAAAGAAAACCCTCTACGACCTTAATAGTCTCGTACCTAAGTCACATACATTCGCCCCTTGCGGGAATCGAACCCGCGACCTTCGGCATAGGAAACCGGCGACTAATCCACTGCGCCACGAGGCCACCCCTGTTTGAAAACAAATGATTATTTATAAAACGTGATTCTAAATAAAGATTATTTAGCTGAAAGTTGTTTAAAAAAATCCAAACCAATAGCAAATAAAAATTTTACATACAGACTTGCCCCCCATCCCTGCTTCCTCCCTCCAACTCCTGTTCACCTGCCCCAATCTCCCATCAGGAGTTGCAGAGGCTTGATCACGTTCGGATCGGAGCCTGACATTTTTAAGAAAATAAATACAAGCGAAGAATACAAAGCATGGAGATGAGGTGCTACAGAAGACTTCTGGGCATTTCCTATACACAGCACATCACCAACGACGAAGTCCGGCAGACCATCACACAAGCCATTGGACAACACGATGACCTGCTTACAGTGGTGAAGAAACGGAAACTCCGATGGTATGGCCATGTCACCAGATCATCAGTCCTTGCAAAGACTATTCTGCAAGGCACAGTGCAAGGAGGTAGAAGAAGAGGGAGACCGAAAAAGAGGTGGGAGAACAACATTCGAGAATGGACTGGTTTGACACTGAGCGAAGCCATGAGGGCTGCTGAGGACAGAGAAAGATGGAGTATGCTGGTTAAACGATCATCTGTGGTGCCCCTACGACCTCCGGGTTACGGGACAGGATTGGATAGGATAGGAAATACAAGCGAATAAAATGGAGTTGTAGTTTTAAGTTTTATGACAAGCGCCCCAGTGCGCCATGTCTGTAAGTTTTATGACAAGCGCCCCAGTCCGCCCTCTGTGTAAAAGGGAACCATGCTCACTCCAAAACAAGGGCGTGGGGGAGAAAAGAGAGAGAGAGAGAGAGAGAAAGAGATAGGGAGGATGGAGGAACCGCTCTCATAGAGCTGATCCTGACAAAAGGAAAGTCCATAATGAGTCGCTCTTTGGCACGATCGAAAATGCTACAGGATGAGGAAAGAAAATCCACAAACTTTTCAGCATCTACCTTGCAATGGAACAATCTCTGAACTGCCCTCTGAAACCTCACTCTTCCCTACGGGAAAGCGTTCGATCTAGCTTTAAAACAATGTCAGTCTCTAATATTCAGTACGTGCATGTGGCACCCCCTGGAATTCCTTCCATAAATGGCCGGTGGGGATCGATGTCTGCCCGGGGGTTCGGTCCTGAAGGGGGATGGGGAGTAGGGCGTGGCTGACAGGGTAGCCTTGCTATCGGATTCCATCGAACCCACCCCGCACCTCTCTCCTCCTCTCCTTCCAGCGCCAGTAGCGGTTTATCGATGAACCTGACCCTCCTCGCCCAACTTCCGCTCTTTCTCTGTTGCGCCCTACCTCGTGCCTGTTATGCAGCCAGTATAGAAGCTACAGCTTTTCCTGTGTAGTTGTTTACGGGTACAAAGAATAAAGGTTCCAAGTTCATTTATCCTGGCCTTCACACAAAATCAGTTAACGAGAAATAATACATTTTATAGGCAAATAAAAAAATGTGTTATAGTGTCACAAAATTAGTCTGCACCCTCGCCCAACTCTCGGTCTTCTCATTAGTGCACCACTATGCAAAAAGGTTCATAACGTTTTATACGGTGGTTTCTTATGACCTCGTGTCGCAACCACAACACTATAATGAACGCGGTCACTCTGTCCCAAGGGCAGGCGACAGCCTCAAAATAAATACACATATATACGTTCACAGTCGCTCAGTAGTCCGTGCCGTTTGCCAGTGCGTTGAATGTTGCAAGGGACCCCGTTTTCAAGGAAGCGGTCTTGGACCGGCTCTGCTTCACGGCATGTAAACTCAGCAAAAGAAACCCTTGTGTCTATAGAGTATCATATAATGAACAAGTATTGTAGTACAACACAATAGCTAAAGAGACCTACTATGACTTCGAGCCCTCGGCAGATCCTTTTAATATTCACAGTGAGTGTTGCCCAAAGAAAATAAAAGAAGCTTGCAACACAAAATAACGCTTTCGAAATTGCAGTTAATTTTGTAATGAATAAATTCCGTAGTTTGTTAAGCCTATTAATAGCAACCCCTAGCCCACATTCTTGAGCTAAAAATAGCATCTACCAAAGCCGGTAAGAGATGTATCCGTTTAAAAAAAATGCTCGATAAGGCTTTCCGTTTTAGGTTGATAAAATAGACCATTCCTTACCCCAAACACCAAAGACACAGTCGTCAAGTCGCGTGGTTCACTCCCAAATAGAGTCAAAGGTCACACGTTATAGTATTGATGTACCGTTACAAATAGGGGAAACCACTCCCTGTCAGAACGGAAATTAAACATTCAACGTTAGCGGTTGGTTTGAACAACGAAAGCACATTGTGTAATGTCATAACAATGCCAAGTTTAGGGTACACCAGTTTTCCACAAAAGTTTGTTTTTTTTGTTAAGCCTTCGAATTGGGACCTTTGAAATTAATCCCTCTCTCGTAAATTATAACAACAACAAAACAGATGATGATAATGAAAATAATAAAATAAACCTCTCTCTCTCTCTCTCTCTCTCTCTCTCTCTCTCTCTCTCTCTCTCTCTCTCTCTCTCTCTCTCTCTCTCTCTCTCTCTCTCTGTTTGTCTCACGCACACACACATTGTAAATATTACATTGCACAAATCACGGCAAAAAAATGTATGATGGAGTATAACAATTTTGTTTCAGTGCCGAGTTCAGTATTGACGTTATATTTTGCTGATTGCGTTGACAAAGAGAGCAAAATAGAATTCGTTTATTGCTAGTTACCATTCATAACACGATCGCTGTCTCCCTCCCTCTTTCTCTCTCTCTCACACACACACATACACACACGTAAACACAGGTGCGCGCGTGCCTGCCCAGAGAAGAGAGAGAGAGAATTCAAACTGCTGATGCTAAAGGGAATTCACTTCTCCATCAGGGATGTTGCTAGGAAATTTTTTCTTCGGCGATTTGGCCGAAACAGCCGTGAAACTTTCGGCTTTTTACAGAAAGTTTCGGCTCTCTCTTCCAAAGCAGTCTCACAAGTTTTTTTTACTAGATTCACTACGTAATCGTGCTCCCTCCACCTCCATATATTAAAGGTGTTCTGTGATGCATATCTTTGTAATAAAACATGATTTTAAGAGTAGAATAAGAACATTGAAAAGAAATTTTATTTTCTTAAATATTAGACACACAAAAACAATAAAAAGTTTAGACTGTCCCTTGACAGACCACAATACTGTCAGAGTTTTTGGGTTTAACCTTAGTAATTATCGAATCCTCACCTAAACTGCAAGCGTACAGCACAGGAATATTGCAAAAATGGACAAAACCGAGCCCATTCACCCGTGAAAACTTCGGCTCGGCGAGCCGAAATCACGGACAGTTTATCGGCTTTTTTTTTTTTAATAAAAATTTCGGCTAAAAGCCGAAGATCCGACTCAAACGACATCCCTGCTCCATACAGATACATATTCTGATCTTCCCTTAATCCCTCTCTGTGTAACACACAAACACACACACACACACACACACACACACACACACACACACACACACACACACACACACACCCATACTTGCGCAGACACCGTTATTTGGACTTTCCTCTATCGCCACATACGTTCTGTGGACAATGGGTCGTGCTACGACCCCGTTTTTAAGTACTTTAAAGTGTTGTAACCCTAACCCTAACCCTAACACTAGCCCTAACCCTAGCCCTAACCCTAACCCTTACCTTAACCCTAACCCTCACGGATCATTAAATGGACGTCCCAACAAGGAGGTCTGTCCAAAGAACGTATGCAAACTTGCACTAGTTTGTCCCAATAACGCCGTGTAAACATCCTCACACACACACAGAATTTTGATACTGCGGAAGGTTACATTCACATGAAATAACACACGCACTATATCTACACACAGAGGTCACACACACCCACACTCACCATCTCTCTCTGTCTGTCAGTCTGTATGTCTGTCTGTCTCTTCTTTATTCCTTTCGCTTTCACACATACAGAGAGAGAGAGAGAGAGAGAGAGAGAGAGAGAGAGAGAGAGAGAGAGAGAGAGAGAGAGAGAATACGAATACGAATCTATTATTCCAGAAGTCCAGGGCATCGCCCCTTTGGAAGGGTGTGTACAAGAATAATAAAACAACAAACATTGAATATATAATAACTTACATATAAATACAAAACAGGTTACGATACTGCTAGTTCCCGAAGTCTCATGGCTTTATATAAATAAATACATAGTTTTCTAACAGTCTCTTCGTTGTCAGAGGCTAAAAGTAGAATGAGACGTGTTGCACAAGGCATTCTATAATATTGTGGGGCTATAAACTGTTTCCTTAAGATACTTAGAAATGGACAACACAATACAAAATGTAATTCGTTTTCTTCAGCCGTTTTACACATAGGACAAATAGTATCATTGATTGATTGATTGATTGATTTATTGTTGCTTTAGGTCCAGCGGACTCTTCCGAGCCAAATCAGGACCGGACAACCCCCGATCCGCATAAAAGATCTGCTGAAACAACCCTAGTGGGAAAATTGAACGCCCTCCACCGGCCAGTCACTTTACAATAAAGACATCCCACGCGGGGGACGGCTGAGGGTTTAAATGGTATCATTAACAGCATGCACACTGTATCTATAAAAGTTAGCAAATAATTCTGAAAGAGAGAGAGAGAGACAGAGAGAGAGAGACAGAGAGAGAGAGAGAGAGAGAGAGAGACAGACAGACAGACAGAGAGACGCCCGTAATTGAATGCAGTCCCCGAACACTATTTAAAATCTTGTAGAATACGCCTAAAACTATTACCATCTCTGATGAATAATCTTTCATAGTTGTCTGTCTTTTGATTCTACTACCTACAATTTCATCTCTCGCCTCCACAGTTCATCTATCTCCTCCTCCCTCCCCGTCCTCCCACGCGTTACTCTCTCACTTCTACACCCCACCCCACTTCACTCTCAACCCCTCCTCTCTCTCTATCCCATCTCCCTCCCTCCTACTTTCTCTCTCTCTCTCTCTCTCTCTCTCTCTCTCTCTCTCTCTCTCGTCCCTTCTTCCCCCTCTCCACCCAAATTCTCCTCATTCTTCTGTAATTGCCTTCATCAGCAGTGGCGGCCCTCTTGGGACCAGAAAAAAAGAAGTAAACATGTTAGTTGGCGAGTCGTGTGAACATACCCTCTAAACACCTCGTTAGGACGCATTCAAAACTCTCCCATAGTCTTTCTGTTGCTGAGAGCGCTATAGCCTCGTCCAAGTACAACGAGACCTCTCATAGCTACGGCAGGCAACCTGGATCTGGATCTGGTAGATTGCCGAAGCCAATATTGGTCATTTCTGCAGCCTTTTACCTTCCCGGTCCCCAGTGACCTAATGATCTTTTACTGTAGACTTTTAAAGATAATAAAAACCCAGTCCTGTCCATGACAGCAGTAGCAGTCTAATCACATATAGCACAAAAACACAGCGACGATATTTAACTACACCGGTATTGTACTTAAGCGACCTATCGATCTCTGAAAATAATACCGTTAGACTGTCACCTGACCACTGTCTCGGCATGTATGGAACAAAATCAACGTAGTTCAAGTGTCTGGAGGTGTTTTGTTCTCCAAACTTTAAGACGAGATCAGAGTATGGTTCAATTATCCACGTTATTTGGCGAAAGCTCTCCCATAAGCGTACACAAGGTGTTTTTTCTCCGGGGCACTACGGTTTCCTCTCTCTCTTTCTCAAAAATGGTTTTGGATGCAGTCAATGACAAGAAATATATTCCAAGTAAAAAAAAATATATTTCCTTTCCGTCTCGTATTAGCGATCTCCTTGTCTTTACGCCCATAAGTGAGTGATAAATGTGTGTTTCTTGTGTAAGCTTATGTAAGTGTGTGTGCAGTGTGTGAGCGTGTACAGATCGCCGCGTTTTGAACCTGATTGGGGATTTGGGGAAGAGCTGGCATTTAGCATTCATTATTATTAGTAGCATTGTTATTTATTTTTTTTTAATTCTCATCTTATTATATATAATAATTAGCATCGCGCTAAGCAAAGTAACATCGCGCTAATTAAAGTAGCATCGCGCTAAGCAAAGTAACAAAATATAACAAATGGATGCAACGTAAGAAATCGATCAGAAAATTGAAAAAAGAACGAAAGAAATAATGAAAGTAACAAAAACGTAGGCAGAAATAGAAAAAACAATTATAATAATTGGACTGGAAATAATGCTTGATGTCAGCAGGGGGAAATGAAGGCAAAACAAAAACACAGAAAAAAGAAGACAGAATTACCTAACCTTTGTTACAACACTATGAACTAAAGACAGAAAACGGGCAAAAAGATAGAAACAGGCGAAAAGAAAGAAAGACATAGGCAAATAGACAGAGAGACAGGAAATTTGCAGAAAGACAGACAGAATAAGACAAACACACACACACACACACACACACAAAACAAACAGAGAATAAGTCAGAAATAGGCAAAAGGAATAAAGATAGAAATATGCAAATACAGAAAGGTGGAAAGACTGATCACAAGACATGGTGTCAGAGATATGAATGAAAACAGCACCAGGTTTAGGAGAATACTGTGTCTAGCTATGAATGGCTACACGCAAAAGTATCAGAACATTGTGACACTGGTCCATTGTACCGTGCACGTCAATCACTCTATGATTGCCCCTTGCTATTATCTCCCTTGCCCAACAACAGCACGCGGTTATCGATCTTGGCCACACAAAAATACAGACGGAAAAATAACGGTACGTTTAGAAAGCCATATCTCCAGGTCCTATAAGGCAGTTTGAAAAATACAAAAAGGCTGAGATTTTTATTCATTTGATTTGCATCTTACACGGCATAACGCCATTGTTTTCTGTAATAAGTATTTTGTTTTTCTGATTTCAGAACCACACACTGCGACTTTATACGAGATCTTAAGAGCTATTAGGTACTTGCATAATGGTCCGACAGAAAGACTGTTCGCATCCAAATCTTCTATTAATCTTATTCGCATATTGCGCTTTCAGAGGTCAACTGAACTGCATAGAATGTATATAGCGATGGACACAATGATCGTGGCCCTGTGGGTTCGGGCACTGAATACAATAGACCCAACGTTTCCCGGCGTGTCGTAAGAGGCGACTAACAGGAGTGATGTCAGCACGTGCTCGGGGCCAAGGCGACCCACACTGTACTCGTGGATATCGGCTGTAGCCAACAGCCTGGAGAGGATTGGGCCCTGCCAGGTCTTTGTTGCCGAAGACACACCGTATGATGAAAATAACCACTCACTCCATACCTGATCGGTCGTCGCCCGGGTCGCCAAGGACCGCACCTTTCGTTGGCCACTAGGACGGAGGTGATAAGTGTGCTACTAATGGACAACTTATCAGGGTCCGCACGAGAGACAACATCGTCATAGGAACTTGGAATGTCAGGACCCTAACTGCGGAAAGGAAATTAGAAGAACTGGCCTACGAGCTGGACCACTATCTTAGGTATCAGCGAACTGCGCTGGAAAGGCTTAGGTGAAACAACGACGACAAAGACCACAAGCTTTTTTTCAGCGGGAGAGATGACAGGCACGAACACCGCGTTGGATTCTTGGTCCACAAAGACATTCTAGCCACTGTCATGGGTTGCCGCCCAGTCTCCTTACCATCCGTCTGAGAGCAACTTTCACCATCACCATCACCTACGCCTATGCCCCAAAATCAGACTATGACGACAGCTAAGTGGAGGATTTCTATGAACATCTACAGGCTGTCCTTGACCAAGTGCCGAAGAAGGACATAGACTAGTCTTAGTGCAAGGCGACTGGAATGCCAAGGTTGGCAAGGTTGGCACCACAACTGGAGAGACATATGTGGACCCCACCGCAAGAACGAGACAAATTACCGACGACTGAGACTCTTAGAGTTTGCCAGATACAACAATCTCATACTGGTAAACACGCTTGGTCTCCACAAAAAATCAAGATGATGGACATAGCCCAGTACCAGCGGGAAGCATCACAACCAGATTGACTACATCATGGTCAAGACACGCTCCAGATCAAGCATCAACATTGGCAAGACACGCACTTGTCCAGGATTAATTATTGATTGATTAATTGTTGCTTTAGGTCCAGCGGACTCCTCCGAGCCAAATCAGGACCGGACAACCCCCGATCCGCATAAAAGATCTGCTGAAACAACCCTAGTGGGAAAATTGAATGCCCTCCACCGGCCAGTCACTTTACAATAAAGACATCCCACGCAGGGGACGGCTGAGGCTTTACCCCAACTACTCGAACCCCCAGTTACAAAAACAAAATAGAATACAAACATCATTATAAATTATCAACAAAACACATACATATAAAATGCCTATATTGCTAAATAATAACATCATAGGAAGCCCTAGTGACCACCCGGCAGAAAGCGTCCAACACTCCCAAGCTGATCCAACAGACCTCATACACAAACAAGGAGTCTTGTCCAGGAAGGGTTTTCAAGAAAAAAGGTAGGTCATTGATCTAGCGAAGAAGAAGATAGTATAGCAGAGTGATGGGACAGAGCAGGAATGGGAAAGAGCAAATGAGGAAGACAGCAACAGTGGGAATTTAAAGCACTAAATTTCCAGAAAGTGGGGATACTATTTATACTGAAACCCCCGGCACTCCAACAGGGGTACTGTTGCCGCAGTGAATCAGTCTTGCCTATAAAGGACTTGTCCAGGAGCAGACATCGGAAGTGACCACGATTTCGTGATGATGTCCTTCCGGCTCCACGTGAAGAGAATAAACACAGCAAAGTGCACCAGACTGAAGTTCGACCTGGACAAACTGCAAGACCCAGGGGTGGCAGAAATATTCCAAGCCACAATTGGAGGGAAATTTGCACCAGTGCTCAATTTGGGAGCTGGTAAAGTAGATGTCAACACCATGACCACCACATTCAACTCAGCTGTGACAGATGCCGCCACTGAAATCCTTGGCAAGCATCGCCCGAAGAAGAAACCGTGCTCTGACCTTTACCACCACCAAATTGAGACCTATCAGTTCTAGTATGTCCCCAGAACAGAGAAGAGGAAGAAATTCTCCCAATTCTTCGAGAAGAAGGTGAGGCAGCAGTGCAATCACTGAAGAAGGGGAAGTCCTCGGCAGTGGACAACATACCCGCGGAATTGCTTCAAGCCGGAAGGGAAGCGATGATTGACGCCCTCACCATTATCTATAACAAGATCTGACAGAGTGGGGAGTGACCTACACGATGAACCCAGTCGCTTGTCATCATTCTTACGAAAAAGGGTAACCCTCAGGAGTGTGTAAATTACCGTACCATCAGTCTCATCAGCCATCCCAACAAGGTCCTCCTGAAAATAATACTCAACAGGTTGAAACCCCAAGCTGAACAAATCGTAGCTGAAGAACAAGCAGGATTCAGGGCTGGGCGAAGTACCACTGAACAGATTTTCAACCTCAGAATAATCTGCGAGAAATACCTACAGCTCCAACAACATCTATATTATGTGATTGTAGACTTCCAGAAAGCATTTGACTAAGTCTGGCATGCATCTCTGTGGGCAACCATGAGAGTGTACAACATCAGCCCTAAAATTATTATGTCATCAAAAGCCTGTATGACAAGGCTACCAGTGCAGTCCTCCACAACAGCGCCATCGGGAATTGATTCAGAATAACAATCGGTGTGCGTCAACGATACCTATTCTCTCCAACACTCTTTAACATCTTCCTAGAGCGCATCATGTCAGATGTCCTTGCAGATCACGAAGGTACAGTCGGCATAGGGGGTAGAGCAATCTCCAACCTCCGTTTTGCGGATGACATTGAAGGATTGGCTGGAGGGGAACAAGAACTTAAACAGCTGGTACAGAGGCTAGACACCACCTCCAAGAGCTTATGAAATGGAAATAAGTGCAGAGAAGACCAAAATGATGACCAAAAACACCAATGGCATCAATATAAACATCAAAGTCCATGGCCAATCCCTCAAGACAGTGCATAGCTTCAAATATTTAGAAGCCATGGGTCCCGACAGGAAGTCCTCTCCAGGATAGCACAAACAACTGCTGCCCTGACAAGGTTGAAGCCCATTTCAAAAGACAGGACATCAGTCTACATTCCATGGGAAGGCTGCCTCGCTCCATTGTCATCTCCATCTTCTTATACGTTTGCAAAACACGGACCCTTATGGCAGATCTACAACGAAGAATACAAAGCACGGGGATCGGGTGCTACAGAATACTTCTTGGCATTTCCTATACCCAGCACATCACTAACAACGAAGTCCGACATCCCATTTCACAAGCCATTGGACAACATGATGACATGCTCACAATGATGTGGCCATGTCACCAGAGCATCAGGCCTTGCAAAGACCATCCTGGAAGGCACGGTGCAAGGAGTCAGAAGAAGAGGGAGCTTGGGAAAGGGGTGGGAGAACAACAATCATGAATGTACTGGATTGACACTGAGCGAAGCCATGAGGGTTGCTGAGAACAGAGAAAGATGAAGTACGCTGGTTAAACCTTCAGCTGTTAGACGCCTACTCGTGGCCTATCTTAAGTGGAAGGTTAGAGGTAATTGTTCGAGGTTCTCAGACTTAAAACATAGGTTCCTAAACCTTTTGGACAAAAAAAGGTTTAAGAACCTAGGTTCTGGATCTGAGAACATCAGTTAAAAAAAAGAAGAGGTTCGCGTGCCTCCAGGAAGAGGCCATCAGGAAAGGTGCATGCTGTAATGTTGAAATGATTGTACAGGTGATTCTGTACTTGCATACTGTAACCATGCACACAAACCAAACTTTAGCTTACATATTCAGTCTGGGGGCTTGTGCTTGTTTTGCTGGGTAACGCCTACTCTTATGAGAAAAGTAAAAATCACCGATGAATGCACGCCTTGGAAACACTAATGAAATTCGTTCTGCTTGCCTGTACCATTGCCAATACTTTTGCTCTAGTATTAGGTTTTAAACCCAAAGTTTATTAACGACTCGACCACTGATAATGAAGTTTGACGTCTACATCCTCCATTGGCGATATGGCAGACGGGGTTAACCATCCCAGGGAAATATGTAGGTAGGGACCTAAATCGACACACCCATCAGAGCATGCAATCATATTGCTAAGATAGACAGTGGAAAATGGAAAATGTTATTTTTCCACCAAGGCATTTGAACCTGGGTCATCGGTGTGCCAGGCGAACGCTCTACCACTGAGCTAGAGCAATAGGCAATTAAGGTGCACAAAAAGCTAAACTTAAATAAGTTATACATCTGAGAAAAAAAAATTAGAATGCTCTTGCACTGATGTCAAAATAAAACTGTTCCAAATTTCTTTAAAAGCAGATTCCCTCATAACAAAAAAAAACCCCAATGCTATGCATATTCAGTGAGAAATTTCACAACTCTAGTGTCCCAGATTGCGAGATCCACACAAATAAATCATCAAACACACACTCATACACATACGTGTTTAAGCCGATTAATCAGGAATGTTGCCAAAGCAGGGTACAATTGGGGAATTGTCTTTTACTCAGTGATATTTACGAACCAAATGTTGCATTTAATAAAATTAGGTAGATTTATGAATGACGTAAGGATTGATGGGTAATCTGCCTTGCAAACTTGATTCTGTTCGTAGCGCAGATTACTACACCGGTGTGTATAATTTACACACTTGTCTACGCCATTTTCCGACAAATGCAGAAGATGCGATTTCTCGCTATATTTAGGGTTGTGCTATATTGTTTTCGAATGGAAAATGTGGTTTTTAAAATGTGGAAGGTTTTTTGGCTTTCCAAATTATTTCAACTACTCCGTTTGTTACCACGTTTTAAATGAAAAATAATTCCCAGTTGTGCGGTTATACAAGTACACACACACACACACATCCACACACACACATGCATACATACACACACACCGAACAAAGAAAGTAAATCAAGCAAACACAAAATGTTGATTTTCTCAAAACTAGCGTCCTTGGACTGGTTTTATTTTATCATCACACGGCAGATTGAAACGCGGGAGCTTTGTTAAATACAATGAACTGTAACAATACAATAAGAAGCGAAGTTGTAATTTCAATTAAATAGGATGGTAATTTGTATTGTAATTTTTATGATTTATTAAATGCGACAGCTTGCAGAAGCGTATTGTAAGCAGTAGAATTGCTAGAATAATTAAAATTGAAATGAAAGTGGAATGAAGATTCGATTACTTGAAAATCTAAACTTAATGTTCAAATAGTGGTTGTTTTTTCTCAAATATATGTAATGTCGTTTGTTACTTTTCGGTCTCTGTTTAATAAAATTTAGATTGGAGTATATATTCAACAATTCATTCAAATAAGGAATGCAGCACACGTTTTGTATATTTGCCTCGTTATAGCTTATTTACGTACAAAATGTTGCCCTACACTAGGGTGAACATTCAATCAGGTTCTAAGTGGAACCATTCAAAGAAATTAAATGTTGAAACGCGTACACACACACACACACACACACTCTCTCTCTCTCTCTCTTTCTCTTTCTCTCTCTCTCTCAAAGATTTAATTTTCCAGTTCATCCTAGGGTCCAAAGACGCATCCAATTATCCGCTCTTAATTGTAAATTTGTGCTGAAAGCCTGGAAAACATACATTCACACACACACACACACACACGCACACACACGCACACACACACACACACAGGTCAGCAAATAGCGGATGTGTGTACCTGTCTGTATAGTACACAGACAAAACATCACATATTTTGCACAAATTATTGTTCCTTTGAATGCTGGACAATGTTGGAGGAAGAGGGGTGGGGGTAAGAGTGGGATTGTAGCACAGTGGATTTGGGAACTGCGTTCTTAGGCCGAAGATCGCGGGTTTCAACCCGCAGGGCACGAACTCACGAGACTTAGTTACGAGACTTTTCAGGACACCGAGGGCTTTCTCCGGGTACTCTGATTTCCTCCCTCCCTCCAAAAATGGTATTAGATGCAGTCTATCTAGCATTTTAAAGTTAAAATTAGATTTACATTACCGTGTTCTAATAGCGAATTGCCTTTACATCAAAGGTTTGAGCGATCAGTAATGATGCCAGCGCCTTCAGTAACTCTTGAACTCAAAAAGCGCTATTAAAGAATGATAAAATAAATGTGCATTTGTGTATGTAGGAGTGTGTGTAACATCCCAGCGTGTATGTTGATTACAGATTGCCGCGATTTGAGTCTGAATTAAGAGTAAGGCGGGTGTAGCATACATTATTATTATTATTATTATTATTATTATTATTATTATTATTATTATTATTATTATTATTATTATTATTATTATTATTAGCTTGCTTAGTAATAAATGCAATGCATCGATGACTAAAGCGCCCTGAGCACAGTAATTGTTAAGATATCGCGCTATCCATTAAATATTATTACGCTGTATCATGCAATTTAATCCTTAATTCAGTCACTGAAATCTGAATTCTGCAATGTTTATAACTGGGATACAAAGCAACAGGTGAGGCAACAGTGAACTGACGACACGCCTTTGTCAGATTAATACAGGTAAGCGGTGTTAATACAAGTCCAACATGGATTGGAAACACAGCGCGATTTATAAGACACCACATAATATTCACCTCCTACATCTATCACTAAACAATAGAGAATGCATAATCCATTGAGCCAAATGACAACATACACTGCATAGGGAAATTGTCCCGGGATGTTGGCAGACAGTCACAGACGCATCCACACCCCACCTATTAAGACTTCAATTAAAACATCTTGCTATGCATGTTCACATTGAACGTAACAATTCCAAACATGGACATGCCCTATTTACTGTCTCACAAGAACACGAAATTTCATACACACACACACCCACACCCACCCACACACACCTACACACACACACACACATTACATTACATTACATGCTTATTGCTTTAGGTCCAGCGGACTCTTCCGAGCCAAATCAGGACAGGAGAACCCCTGATCCGCATAAAAGATCTGCTTAAACAACACTACTGGTAACACTGAAAGCTCTCCACCAGCCAGTCACTTTACAATAAAGACATCCCACGCAGGGGACGCTGAGGCTGTACTCTAATTTATCGAACCCCCGTTTACAAAAACAAAATAGAATACAAACATCATTATAAATTATCAACAAAACACATACATATAAAATGCCTACATTGCTAAATAATAACATCATAGGAAGCCCTAGTGACCCCCTGGCAGAAAGCGTCCACTATTCCCAAGCTGATCCAACAGACCTCATACACAAATAAGGAGTCTTGTCCCAGAAGACTTTTCAAGAAAAAAGGTAGGGGGCTGGTCTAGCGAAGAAGAAGATAGTATAGCAGATTGATAGAACAAATCAGGAATGAGAAAGAGCAAATGAGAATGACAGCGACAGTGGGAATTTAAAGCACTAAATTTCCAGAAAGTGGGGATACTATTTATACTAAAACGCCCGGTACCCCAACGGGGGACCGTGAAGAAACGCCGTTGTGATGACTTTCATGAAACTCTACATACGTCACTTTGACATTTTTACAAATTTGTCCATTTTTTGAAGCTAACCCTAACTCTAACCCAAACCCTAAACATAACCCCAAGCCTAACACCGCCCTAACCCTAACGGAACACTGTTTTGACGTCAAAATAACGGAGTCCGTCAAAAGAAAGTATGTAGAGGTTCAAGTGTATGTCAGAATAAAGGCGTTTCTACCTAGCTACACAAACACACACCCACACAAACACACACACTGACCCATTCACATAGACTCCCACGCGTCCGTGAGTATGCCTTGTTGCCACAGTGGAAAGAAGTGATAGATCATGGTTTAAATCAATCCCCCTCTCCCTGTCACACACACACACACACACACACAAACACCCCCCCCCCACACACACATATATATATATTTCTTCCTTCACTTTCTCGCTGCTAATTTCTTCCTCCCTCCCTCTCTCTGTCAAGCACTTTCTCCCACCCCACGTTCAAATTCCTTCCGCTAAGCTGCCTCGACCTCGTCGATGCCCCAATCAGCAGAAGACAAATAAGGTTAGCTGAGCATGGTTTAATTAACCATGGGGATACTCGGCAATGCTCTCTCTCTCTCTCTCTCTCTCTCTCTCTCTCTCTCTCTCTCTCTCTCTCTCTCTTCCCACACCACCCGTTGACGCTCTTTCAGTGCAAGACAAACGAGGCTATTAAAACATGTTTTAATTTAATTCTAATCTCTCTCTCTCTCTCTCTCTCTCTCTCTCTCTCTCTCTCTCTCTCTCTCTCTCTCTCTCTCTCTCTCTCTCTCTCTCTCTCTCTCTCTCTCTCTCTCCCTCTCTCTCTCTCTCTAACTCCTTTCGTCTCCTTTCTCTCTCCCATCCACTCTCCACACCAACACACCATCTTGATCTAGTAGTCTATAGTCGATAGTCTTGTTTTAGCTTCATAAGTTCCTTGTATTGTTAGTGTGGCGATTGATTGTCAAGGGCCGCGTGTGTATGTAGTCTACATACATGTGCATGCGTCAGTGTACGTATTCATTGATGCACCACGTGTTGAAGCAGGAAGGGATATAGGGAAACTTTGAAACTTTAAAACTTTTCTTCTTGTTTAAATTAGGGATACAGATTTTAGACTAATTGCAAAGTCTAATCTTCCAATCTGTGCCTTAACAAATTAACAAAATGCAGGACCTTTAAAATTGAATTGGAAATTATACAACACACACACAGACTCACACACACAAACATATAACATCGGCATCATCTTTAAAGAATATTAGACAATCATTCTTCCCATTCTCACCCTTTGAAAAAAAAACTACAGAAGTATACCGATTTAATTTTTTTAAAGAAAAGACAGAGATAGCGACTGAGAATAGAAGAACCGAGACATAGAGGGAGAAAGAGAATAATTATTCTTAATAGCCTACGATTGATCTATGCTTGGAAAAGTTTCTTTATTGTTCATTTATTTACTTTATGTAAAGTTTTGCGCCCACGCCAACATCTCACTTTAATGCATATAATGCGAAAGTTCGACAATAAAGATGTGTTTTTGTAGTTGCTGCTGTTTTATTAGTGGGAGACGAAGGAGATTAGCTGAATAGTTAACCGCTACACACGCACACTCTCACTCACACACACTCACACACACACTCTCTCTCTCTCCCACCTCCGCCACCTCAAATTACCCTCATCATCTCGTCGATGTTTTGTCAGTAGAGGACAAACGAGGTTAACGTGAAGGTTGTCTAATTAACTGGAGGCAATCGATGGTCCAGAACCTACGTTGCTATCGTTTTTGGTCTTGACGTAAATGATAGCAGTAACAGGTGGTAGCGTCGCTGACAGCCTGGTGGACTTTCCTGGATATATGGCCATGCTAGACCTAGTTAAATCCACTTCCTCGTCGCTTACATGCTGGTATTAAATAGCTCGCACAATGTTACCCGGATCTTCCGTGTAGAGGCAAATAAGCAGTCTTCCTGACTGTCGTCTGCGTCATCAAGGCCATTGTTACATCGACAACGCAGTCTCTCTTCTACAATGTATACCTATCTAGCTGGTTTTATATACCTAATATAATATATTAAACAGTAACTAATATAATGTAAAACGGATTGCCTGGAGCGCAAAATGAATTATAGGTCACAAAGAAACTCCTATATCTAAGGCACCTTTTAAAGCCATGTTGCTGTAACCTTCTATTAGTAGTTAAGCCAATTTACCAAGAAGTCCAATGTAAATCCAGACTTTTTTGGTATACTTCATTATCGACCTTAAGGCGGTTCCCATTAAACAGATGACAGATCAACAAAACCCCAGTGTCATCTTGTTAATTTGCAACACAGCTTGTTTTAAGTTCACCAGCTCAAAGGCTGCTCAATGTGCTGTTCCGAATTAGACCCAACTGGAGTCGCCCAGCACGTCAATTTGCGCACTGTCGAACGCCCAGGACAATTGAAAAACAACCTTTGGTAGAGCCAAATGCATTTATGTGTGTCTGATTCTATTTGGTGCCAAAGATATTTAGTTGTGCTTGTCACGTGCCCTTTCCAAAGAATGTTTAGGTTCGTTAAGTTGTGATTGACGAGAAACCAACCTTGTTGACCAACGACAGCCAGTTAGATTCAAGCCAAGGCTGCTTTACTAACTCCACGTTCTACGAAGCCTATTCTTCTTCGACATGGTGTCAGGAGATAGCTAACATTTCAGGTAAAATGGATTGTTCGTCTACTGTTGCATCGAAAATAGATTGTACATGTGGAAGGTGGGCGAGGCACCAATCCTGCTGACTGCCTGCTTGTTGCTCCTGTGTTAAATCTATTTTGCTAGTTTGGTGAAACAGCAGTCTACACAATACATTTCTAATTATGGAATCTTATTACTAATAACAATCTCCAGGTTGAAGAATCTAATCAAGGCGGCCTCTGCGCGTAAAGAGGTGGTAACGAGTAAGTAACCCAGCGAGCGTTACATTGCCCACGCAATTCTTACTTTCAAATCGATCGTTACATTCTGCAGTGTCAGTAGGTAACTGAAACATGTAAACTAAATTGGGTTTTAAAAAAAATAAGTAGACAAGCACACAGAATAAGCAAAGAACATTAAGGATGAAAAAATGCAACGTTTAAATAAGTGCTACCGTTCTTGTAAACTAAACTGCTTGTCTACGGTGCATTGAAAATAGGGGGTAGATTGCTTGTTAA
>CM072527.1:5523577-5536077 GCA_036898135.1 Oncomelania hupensis
CATTTATCTTTGTACTATCTTTCCACATTCAGCAAGAATGACAATTTGGATAAAACGCGCAAGCCTTTCTATCTGTTATTTATTTTTCTTTTTTTTTCTTTTTTTTCTGCTTTTCTTTTTTTTCTCTACTCATTTATTTTGCATTCCTCAAATTGTCTCTGTGCAGTTACATATAAGCTAATAGACGATTTGGAAAGATGTCTCAAGCTTCGCGTTTTAACGTCTTTAAATTCTTCTTCTGCTCCTCTTTTTTCTTCTCATCCTCCTCCTTCTGCTTGTCTTCCTCCATCTTTATTCGCCTTCTCCTCCTCCTTCTCCTCTTCATCTTCTTATTATTGATTTTCTTGTTGGCAGGTATGACTGAATAATGGAGAATGCGAGGGTAAATAAATGCGAGGAATGATTATGATTAGGCTTCCGCCTACAAATTTCAAAAAGCACAACTATTAGGTAGGTTGGGTTTTAGGCGCCCCGCAGGCTACGACTACGCCCTCTCCAGGGGAGGCGACCCAGAATTTCCCGATAAAAATGGACAATAAAGTGTCCCAAAATAAAAATAAAATATGTATCCTTGTTGAGCATACAATTTCTTCCTTCTCCTCCTCTTCTTCTTCTTCCTCGTCCACCTCCTCCTCTTCCTTCTCCTTTTGTTCGTTCTTTCCCCAAGTGCATTTTCGTGGTCAGGAATATTAAATGGTTTGGAAGGATGTGTCAGACATTGGCATTTGTCCGATCTTTCTTTTCTTTCCTTACCTTTTCATCTCTTTATTATTTCCATCTTTTTGTCCTTAGCTGTGTGTCTTCATTCCTTCTTTCCACATTCAGCAATAAGACAAGTCTTATTTGGGAATGAGGTGTAAGACTTCTTTTTATTCCTGTCCTTCCTTCTTTCTTTCGTTCTGTCCTTTCAATTATGATGCGGCGCAACCATGCCCCTGGGCACGTAAAACTCAATCGGAATGCGACGTCTTCAATTCTTCTATGGATTCATTAATTCAGGGATGTTCAGCAAACGTGATCAGTGAGTATGCCATGATCAGTGAGTATGCCATGATCAGTGAGTATGCCATGATCAGTGAGTATGCCATGATCAGTGAGTATGCCATGATCAGTGAGTATGCCATGATCAGTGAGTATGCCATGCTTGAGTTCAATCCTGTGTCGACCAGCGGCTTGAGTAGCTCTTGGACTGGAAAAGCGCTGTATAAGAACGAAACAAAAATAAAATAAATGCCGGGCTAATTGTTCTCCCTCTCGTTCGTTTTCTTTCTCGTTTGTTAGTTATTTCATTTCATACTCACACGGAATTCTTTTCTTATCTTTTCTGTTTTTTTTCTTTCTCCTCTTTCTTACTTCTTTCCATATTTAGCAATAAAATGTACATGCCATGAAAGAATGTTCGTGTCTTTATTGTTTTGTTTTGTTTTGGTCGTCTTCTTTGCTTTCTTTTCTGCGTTCTTTTATTATCATATCCATTCGGCAGCGAGTTCGCACACGCGGGCCTCTTAAGTTAGATCTTGCATCGATCGGCCAAGCGCCATGAGCAGCCCTTAGATCGGAGAAGCGCAACATAAGAACGACAAAATACATTAAATAAATTCAGCCCACTTCTCTCCCAATCTGCAACCCACCCCACATAATTTAAAAAGGAAATCCAGGGGTGGGCCAATAAAATGTAACCAAATTTTAATTGTAGGCCTACATACATTTTTACAATGAGAACGTTTTCGAAAATTTTCTTCACAGAAATGTCACAAAAGCACCAAATTATCATTTTGATACCAAAGATTTCCCACTTTTTCACTGGTTCTGCACACAGTTTAATAATTGATGATATGCTCAATCCACGGTCCTCTTCTCTGGATTCAGTTGCAACACGCACATTGAAGCTTGTGATGACATTGCCACACATCTCAAGTGAGATTCTCCGAATTTTCTGAGGGATGTTGGTCTTCAGGGCCCAATGGTCTGTGGCTTGTTGTAGTACAATCTCTCCTTCAGGTTCCCCCATAGGAAGTAGTCTGCGCGAGAAAGATTAGGGGAGTAGGCAGGTCATAAGTTGTTTGTGCGCCATGAGATAAGCCTATCTCCAGGAAAGAATTGTTTGAGGAAATCCAGTAAAAAAAATTGATTATGTTTGGCATCAAATGATAATTTGGACATTTTGGTGAATAAAATTTTTGAAAACGTTCTCGTTTTTAACAAAAACAAACTTATTTGCGATTATAAAGTGGTACCATTTTATTGGCCCACCCTGAAATTATATCTGACGTCGGGTTTTCTTTCGATTTCCTCTAATGATGATGATGATGATGATGATGATGATGACGATGATGATGATGATAATAATAATAATAATAATAATACTAATAATAATAATAATAATAATAATAATAATAATAATAATAATAAAAACAACAATGGATGCTATACGCGCCTTAATCCTAAATCAGACTCAAGGCGCGGCGATCTGTAACCAACATACACACTCACACGCTATAGCCACTCCCACACACATCTCTTCATCACTCAAACATGTGATGTAAAGGCAGGTCGCTATGAGAAGACTGGAAAGAAATCGAAATTTTTTTATTTAAATTTTAGACAGACTGCATCCATTACCAATTTACTGAAAAGAGGGAGGAAACCGGAGTAACCGGAGAAAACCCTCGATGTTCTGAAAAGCCTCGTACTAACGTTACACAAGTTTATCCCCTGCGACCTTGGGCTTAGGAAACCAGCCCTCTCTCAACTGAGCTACTGTCCTGTTTCCACAGTTCCTTTTCTCTCGTGCTCATAGTTGGAACGAGATCCGTTCTGTCAGATCTCTCCCCTACCCTTTAACCCTACTCACCCAATAAATAAAAATACAAACTCTCATCCCACCCCACCCCCTCACCTTCACATGCACAAAAAAACAAACAAAAAAAAACAACAACTAAAATAATGTCGAAATAAAATCTAAATAAAAAAATGTAACACGTCATGCAAAACATTCTCAACCAAGATCATTTTCTAGAGCATTCGAAAAAATGTATACACTGTCACACCCCACCCCACCCCCTGATCCTGTTCTTCGTCCTCCTCTTCCTTTCCTGTCTTTTCCTTTTCTTCTTTCTACCTTTTCCCTTGAATTATTCTTCATTTTTGTCCTGAAACGAAACTGTAATTTAATGTAATGGATACGTTTACTGTATTGATTCCGAGACATGGCAAAAAATATTCTCATGGAAGACAACTGGTTTGAGAGATAAATGGGTTGAGAAAAAAATAATCACCCAACATTTTTAGCATTAAAATATACAATTTCCTTCTCATCTTCTCCCTCTTATCTTTCAACGTGTCATCCAATACAAACTCACTAACACCACTTGTTGCCACCATGCGTCACGTCATTTCTATTTCGCGTCATCATGTAAAAATTACATACAACGCAACCTGACACAACACAAAAACAAACCTTTCCTGCATGCACCACACCATCAAGCCGTAATATGACTCGTAGTGTGTGAACAGGCCGTGTTGGGAGTTAGTTAGTTAGTTAGTTAGTTAGTTAGTCATTGTTTATAGGGCCAGAGGACTGCAAAGAGCCGAATCAGGACCACATCTTCGTTGAAAGAGGGTTCACCCCTGATCCTTATAAAAGATCTGCTGAAACAACCCTAGTGGTAACGCTGAAGGTATTCCACCAGCCGGCCACTTTACAATAAAGGTTTCCCATGCCGGGGACGCTGAAACTGTACTCTAATTTATCGAACCCCCGTTTACAAAAACAAAAAATATTAACAAAAAACATAAATATAAAAAGCCTACATTGCTAAATAATAATTCTATTAAAAAAAACAACTAGTGACCATTTGACAGAAAGCGCTCAATATCCCCAAGCTGACCCAACAGACCTCATACGCGAATGAGGAGTTTGGGGAACGTTTTCAAGAAAAAAGGTAGGTGACTTGTCTAGCGAAGAAGATAGTAGATTGATAGAACAGATTAGGAATGAGAAGAACAAATGAGAAAGACAGCGACAGTGGGAATTTAAAGCACTAAATTTCCAGAAAGTGGGGATACATTTTATACAGAAACCCCCGGCACCCCCACGGGTGAGTACAACTTCCTCTGGCCTTCTATATAATACGATCCCACTATCCTCTTTTCTTTTTAAAAAAAAATATTACTTCTAGAATATTACTACGTATATGTCCAAGGATAGTACTATATTGCAGAATACTACAATGAATACTACTTGATGATAATAGTGAATGAGAATGACCGTTGACGTTTAACGTCTACACCCACCATTGGCCATAGGGCAGACAGGGACATCCATCCCAGGGTAAAGGTGGTAGGGACCTAAATCAACACTGAACCACCAATTTAATCCTACTGCTAAGACGGACAGCGAAAAAAGGCCCGTTTTCAATGTGCCCACCGTGGGATTTGAACGCGGGTCACAGGTGTGCCAGACGAACGCTCTAACTATGACGGGACGATGATAAGAGTAAGACGGGCCATCGATGCGGGAGAGCCAGATTCTGGATGCTATCTCAGCAAAAACAAACTTAGGGCAGCGCCACACAGGAAGAGGGGTGAATAGAAAGCTTATTCGTGAACTAATCTCACCCACTATTCACCGATACCACTGATACCAACTGTGAGATGGCCAGTGCTCTCAGTCAGCTTAATGTTATTGTTTTGTTCAATTAAGGTTTGCACACATAGTGATCTCAGACCAACCAAAACGCACCCAAAAACGATGTCGTTACTCGAACAATGTAACAATGCAGGGTGGCGCGGGCACAAGCTAGCCATGTTTGATGTTAAGCAACGTCGGGAAGGGTTAGTACTTGGACCATACATGGAAGGCAACCTCCACACAACAAACAAAATAAGAACAAAGAATTCAACGAGCGCAACATACACCCCAATCCAGCCAGCTGTGAGCGGGTACCTGTGACACACCCCAGACTACCCAGATGTGAACGGGTACCTGTGACACACCCCAGTCTACCCAGCTGTGAACGGGTACCTGGATCTCTTTAGAACCGGGGAAGGTAAAGCAGCGGGGGAGAGGAGATAGGCATCGCCCTGGTGAAGCTAGTCTAGAAAAAAGGGAGGTCTGAACTACCTCTCTCCCCAACGACCCAAAGATTACCATTTTTTACCCTAATGTAGCAATTTGCTTCTTCTTGTATTCTACAGTGAAACGACGAAAGACGTCATACCCCCTCCCCCCCCCCTTCACATTTTATCCCCCCCCCCTTCACATTTTGTGACCTTTTACGTCATCTGGAGGTCACATACCCCAACCCCTACCCCTTTCCCATTTAAAAAAAAAACAAAAAACATCACATATACAGATGGAGACATTCTCCACAAATACACAATAACTGACTCATCAAACAACAAAAATTATACACAAAATTAGTATAGTCATTTTAACTAATCTGGTCCTGATTTGGCTCGGAAGAGTCCGCTGGACCTAAAGCAATAATCATGTAATGTAATGTTTTAACTAATGAAACGACACCCAAAAAAGCACAACACCGGACGTTACCAATGGATTTATTACATTAAAATATTCTGAAATGTTATATAGACTTTATCCAATACCATTATTGAAGTATCTACAGTGAAGTCTTTCAGCAAAGCAAAGAAGTTAGGGTAAAAAAAAAGTGTCCTTATTGTTTAGTTTATTTCTACAGCGGTACGTAAGCGTTCAAAACCTCTTTGACATACAACACACCACGAATAGTCCAATTTCGGGAGTTCATGGGTACCACAATCCGCCTAATGAGCAGAATAGTTTATGTTGAAATAATATGTACACCAAAATACACCAAACCGTATATTAAACCACTAACAATACGTGAGCGTAACACATCCAATGTGAACAAAGCAAAGCCCATTCAAATACAGCTGATGGGTTTCTGACCAGTAACACATCACATTGTGCACTACGTCTACGACACATCAAATGTGAACAAACCATAACACATTGCGTGTACCACGTCACTTCACATTATGTTCAGAACGCATCAAATTCCCATGCAGTTGATGAGCTGGTGGACGATAGCACATCATAGTCACACGAAGACGGTGCGTTGTGTGACTGTAGCTTATAGAAAAAGAACTCAAATAGTTTGTTTTTTTTTCCCGAATAAGGATTGTGAGGTAACATCTGTCTGCTACATATACACAGCTGGTACCGCAGAAGGGGGCCGAGGACCATGTAATAATACGAATTGGGGTTTGGGTGGGGAGTGGGAGAGAGAGGGAGAGGGAGATAGAGAGAGGAGAGATGAGAGAGGAGGGGCGAGGGTTAGAGACAGAGGTACAGATGATAGAGAAGAGTGTGTGTGTAAAATAGAGAGTGAGAGCAAGAGTGCGCGCGCCTGTGCGTATGTGTGTTTTAGAGAGAGAGAGAGAGAGAGAGTGCGCGCGCCTGTGCGTATGTGTGTTTAAGAGAGAGAGAGTGCGCGCGCCTGTGCGTATGTGTGTTTAAGAGAGAACGAGAGAGAGAGAGAGTGCGCGCGCCTGTGCGTATGTGTGTTTAAGAGAGAGAGAGAGAGAGAGAGAGAGAGAGAGAGAGAGAGAAAGTGCGCGCGCCTGTGCGTATGTGTGTTTAAGAGAGAGAGAGAGAGAGAGTGCGCGCGCCTGTGCGTATGTGTTTAAGAGAGAGAGAGAGAGTGCGCGCGCCCGTGTGCTTATGTGTTTAAGAGAGAGAGAAAGAGTTGTGTAGGGAAGAAAGCGACAATTTGGACTATGTCAGCATATTCATGGGTATCAAAGCAAACAAAATAATAATAATAATAATAATAATAATAATAATAATAATAATAATAATAATAATAACAAAATAATAATAATAACAATAATAATAATAATAATAATAATAATAATAATAATAATAATAATAATAATAATAATAACACTACTACTACTACTACTACTACTACTACTACTACTACTACTACTACTACTACTACTACTACTACTAATAATAATAATAATAATAATAATAATAACTGAACATTATTTGTGTCCCCTTGAAAAGCTCTAGGTTCGAAACAAGAAAAACAAATGGTAAGCTTACATCAAATATTTGCATCGAATTAAAAGCAGTCAGAAGCCTACATTCATACATTTATGCGCACTAAAACGAGTTATACAAAAATGGTTGAAAGTGGATAACCAGTCTATTCTAAACAAATATTAAAGTGTCCTATCAAAACCTATCAGTCTAAAGTGTCCTATCAAAACCTATCAGTCACAAGTGTCCTATCAAAACCTATCAGTCTAAAGTGTCCTATCAAAACCTATCAGTCACAAGTGTCCTATCAAAACCTATCAGTCACAAGTGTCCTATCAAAACCTATCAGTCTAAAGTGTCCTATCAAAACCTATCAGTCTAAAGTGTCCTATCAAAACCTATCAGTCTAAAGTGTCCTATCAAAACCTATCAGTCAGAAAAATACTGTTGGAAGAGACAGGTTTTTAATTTTTGTTAACAAATATTAAAGTGTCTTATCAAAACCTATCAGTCAGAAAAATATTGTTGGAAGAGACAGGTTTTTAATTTTTGTTAACAAATATTAAAGTGTCCTATCAAAACCTATCAGTCAGAAAAATACTGTTGGAAGAGACAGGTTTTCAATGTTTGTTTGAATCCTGGAAGCGCAGCACAGTCTTACAGAGTATAATAAGGAATTCCATAACTGAGGACCAGAACATAAGAAGCTGCTTGTTCCGTGTGGCTTTCTGTTAAAGCGCTGAACTTTAAACAGACGGGTGTCATTTGAAGATCGTAGGGTGCGTGATGGTGTGCAGGTGTGGAGGTGTTCAGAGAGATACTTGGGAGCACAACCACTGAAATCTTTAAAGCATAGACAACTATTTTGTACTTGATTCTTTGCTCGAAAGGCATTTACGAACGAACGAACATTGAGGTTTAACGTCTACACACACCATTGGCGATATGGCAGACGGGGATAACCATCCCAGTGAACAAGGGGTAGGGACCTGAATCAACACTGAACCACCAGAGCAATCAATGCTAAAATGGACAGTGAACATGGCCACATTTTATATCGCCCACCACGGGATTCGAATGGCATCCAATGAAGCTTCTTAAGGAGAGGAATAGTGATCTCTTTTCTCTGATTTAAAATTGAGGTGGGTAGCTGCGTTTTGAACTCTCTGCAGAGGTTGAAGGACAGATGTTGGACGACCAACAAGTAAAGAATTGCAGTAATCAAATCTTGACAAGATACAAGACGTGACCAATGTTTTTGTAGCTTCTTCATTAAGGAATTGGCGAATAGAGCTTTATACGTAGAATCTTCATGTACGCTATTTGACAGGTTTCGTGACATAGTGTTTCATAGAACGGTTGAAGTCCATTACGTACAGAGATAATCAAAGCATACGTTCTCTGTAATCCAATGGAATAAAACAATAACCAAACAAAGGCAATTGACACTTTGTTCCCTCACACACACACACGCACACGTTCACATACACCATCATCTCTCTCCCTCTCTCTCTCTATATATATATTTTTCTCTCCCTCTCTTACTCACTCCCTCTCCGTCAATCTCTTTAGTGCGTGGGAAGCAAAAATTATACACATTAACCCAATCGTGACGTCGGGCGATGAAAAATCGATTTTAAATGCCCATGTTTTATTTAATTTTTTCTTTGGACATTGCCACAATGGCGATATTGCAAACAGAACAACTCTTTCTTCCACGCACACTCCAATAAACTAAATTTAGTGCTTTTCGCCCAAGAACCAATTTCCATGCTTCGTGAAACAATTCCAAATACCAGTCATGTGATCATGTTGGCGCCAATTTCGGGGAGTGTACATATTCAATATTCACACTACAGCTATTGTATTATAGTTTGTCACTTCAAGACAATACTTTGGGTGTAGGCAAAAGAAATTGTTTTTGGAGTGTTAACTATATTTTACTGAGGGTAGTGGTAAATTTATTTTATTGCAAACACTCAAAGATCTTTATTAAAATGTTGCCTCAAACGCCAGTATTTCGTCAATACTCCATTCTCCAAATGCCTCCGTTTTGCACAAACTCAAACCAAACAAAAAGGATTCACAGATCTGAACTTCTCTAAATACACTCCAAAGAACCCAAAAGCTCGCCATACTTCAAACAATTTCCTCAGATGAACCAGTGTCAACTTACATTTATATTCCAGAGCGTACCTGGACTCCAAAAGTACCACATTTCGTACATGTCATAAAAAGACCCTTTTTGTATCCAAATTTGAACTTTCGTGCACAATTAAAACAAATCCACGTTTATCCATATTCCAGGGTTCAATAAATCCTGTTATCGTGCACGTACTAGTAAAATACAAATATAAAAGCCATCTCTTTAGTCCACATTCTAACAGAGCATTTTACATTAAAAACAATATTCGAACTATCGCCTGTACTCCAAAGATCAAAATGTGGCGTCAGCACTCGAAGATCAAATTGTGACCCATTTAAGGAAACAGTGCTCGTGCAATGAATCAGTCTTCGTGCAATGAATCAGTCCTCGTGCACGTGCAATGAATCAGTCCTCGTGCAAGGAATCAGTCCTCGTGCAAGGAATCAAATCAGTCCTCGTGCAAGGAATCAGTCCTCGTGCAAGGAACCAGTCCTAGTGCAATGCCCCAAAGACTCAAATCAGGCGAACTCCTATACAAGAAGCAATGCACCTCCAACAACTACTGTTCCTAATTACATCAAGGAATCTTTTGTGCGTACTCTTAGCAAACACGTTTGTACTTCATGCACGTACGCTTGAGCGTACACAAGGGAGGGAGGACAGGCGAGAGAGAGGGGGTAGAGAGAGGATGGGGAGGGAGAGAGAGGAGGGTGAGGGAGAGAAAAAATAGTAACAGTGTTGTGTGTGCGCGTACGTTTGAGAGAGTTGAAGTGTGTGTGTGTGTGTGTGTGTGGAGAGAGAGAGAGTTGGCGTGAGAGAGAGAGTGAGAGAGAAAGAGAGAGAGAGAGTTGACCTCGGCTCCCTTGTACACTAACCCATACACACCAACTGTGATTGACGTGAAGTACACTTCAAATCTTTTCTCAACTTGTTCAACATTATTTAAGTGTATAGTGCAAGAACAAAAAACACTACGTCAATATTACACTGATGTGATACATTCAACCTAAACAAAGTTATTGCTCCAAACTACCGATGGTGATGATGATGATGATGATGATGATGATGATGATGATGATGATGATGATGATGATGATGATGATGACGATGACGTCCAACACAGTGCTGCTGCTGTTGATGATGATGATAATGGTGTTGGTGGTGGTTTAAACAAAATTGTAATCACGACACAAGCAAACCCAACATGGAAGGCCTAAAGCGCGCACAATAGCAAAGTTTTGATGAGTGCTACCTTTTGGACAAATGATAACAATTAAATGTCTCCAGCGAACGAGATCAATGTAAAACATTTTTTTAATAATTATTCCAAACGATTACATACGAGTACAACATACGAGTTCTTGTTGTTGATGATGATGAAGATTATGATGACGACGACTATAATGTTGATGATGATGACGACAATGATGATGATGCCTCAACATTAAAATGAATAAATGGCAATATTACTAGCATCCTCGTTATCGATGCCTGTTAAAAAATAACAAACAAACAAACATAGAAACTGGAATAGAAATCCTTATTAAAACAGAATCTTGCATTCTCAAATTCCACGTCTTAACATGACACGATTCTATTATAATAGATATGATCAAAAACTGATAATACTTTCTAACAGCGATGACTACACAATTACACTCCTCTCTATTAATCTCAAGAACAAAATAATTTCCAGATTCCCTTCCACACAACACAAGTATAGCATGACGACAGCATAGACATCTTTAAATCTTGAAAATCCAAAGCCAAAACGACTACCAGACTCACAAGATAAAATGGGGGCGACTGCACAGGAGTCTTGCAATAAAATGTTAAATTCTTGAGGTTCTAAAACTGTCTTTTCACTCCATTGGACTTTTTTTTTTATATCACTTCGAGATTTCAACATACTGCCAGACTCTTGGTACAATATTTTATCCACGAATATAGTATGACGACAGCAAATTAAAGGACGTACTTACAGTTTAAATTCACAACGCCAAAACCACCAACACGATCTCCAGCGGACTTCAATAATATATTATTTAGAAATACAGATGACGATAGCCCAGAAAACTAAAAATACAATTTTAAGACAGTAGATACTGTTCAGAACACAACTCAAAGATTCAAAACCGAAACGACAGCATATGCCTTCCACACAATAGTACGTCCAGATATACAGCATAATCCTAGCAAAGGCATCTTAAAACACAACTCCAAGACTGCTGATACAATCTTAAAACACTACTTAAAGACTCAAAATCAAAACTACCCCAGATGTCATTTATACAATATGTTGTTTATAAATATAACATGAAGTAGCAACGACGTCTTAACATGCTATTCGAAGACATTAGATATATCTTAAAACACTACTTGAAGACAGTAGATCTTTGCATCTTAAAATACAGCTTTACGACAATACTTATATATATCTTAAAACACAACTTCAAGCAAAACAGCAGATATATCTTAAAACACAACCCGAAGACATTAGATTCATTTTCCAACTCAGTTTGAAGACGACAAACACATTACCACAGTCATATGGCTTCGAAAGCTGGTGAGCCGTAAATCCAACTTATGTCGAAAGTATTGATTTAAATGTAAAAACCGATGTGCGCCTACGGTAGAGGATAGTATCGGCCAACAAAAGGAAAGCCTAAAGTGAACTCTATAAGCTATAAATCCATATTGACCTACAATAAGAAGGTACAGAGGCTGCAACAATCTGAAACGATTGCGGACAAATGACGAAGGTAATGTGGAATCAATGAAAACTGGCAAAACACAGCTTTTATATGACAATAGCTAAAAAATTGCCGACACTGTAAGAATATTTATTATATTTTACTTAAATACAACGTGAACTTGCGAATTCAGAAAACTTGTGTGACACGTTTTTATACTAGAATACAAAGCACACCAGATTACAAGATTCTTCACCTTAAAAAAAGGGGGTTCGTCTGGAATTACAGCCCCACTCTCAGAAAATGCAGACAGTCGAATATATTCATTAAAACGGGTTGAAAAGACAAACCCTGATAAAGTGAAGGTATGCATCACCAAGACGATCTTTATAAATACAAACTAATGGAACAAACGCAATATCGAAGTCGAAGGTGTTTAAAATGAAACGAACGCCACAAATTCGTTTACGTTAAATATACAGTTGTTCCAGACTACGAAATTGGTGAAAACCACCAGTCGTAATACACAAAAAAAAGAAATGTGTTTACTGTGCAGTGTCAAGATGTTGGTGGTCTTGAGCTAGCTGACCGTGCTGGCAGGAGACCGGCACAGAGGTGATGATGATATACG
>CM072527.1:5541077-5543577 GCA_036898135.1 Oncomelania hupensis
TAGTCTCCACCCTCTCTCTCCTCAACTTTTGAACATAGGTGGGTAACAATAATACTGCATTGTGATCTGATGTTCCTATGGGAGCCTTCAAGACAGATCTGTAAGCACTTGGGATGGTACCATAGCATTTATCTAAAGTATTGTCTCTTCTAGTTTTACAGGTCACATATTGGTGAAAATCAGGCAATGTAGTGTTTAGATTACAGGGGATAATTAATGGGGATAGGAAAAAGAGGGTGACGTGTTAATGGGGATAGGGAAAAGAAAGTAACGTGTTAATGGGGATAGGGAAAAGAGGGTGACGTGTTAATGGGGATAGGGAACAGATGGGGTGACGTGTTAATGGGGATAGGGAACAGATGGGGTGACGTGTTAATGGGGATAGGGAAAAGAGGGTGACGTGTTAATGGGGATAGGGAAAAGAGGGTGACGTGTTAATGGGGATAGGGAAAAGAAAGTAACGTGTTAATGTGGATAGGGAAAAGAGGGTGACGTGTTAATGGGGATAGGGAAAACAGGGTGACGTGTTAATGGGGATAGGGAAAACAGGGTGACGTGTTAATGGGGATAGGGAAAAGAGGGTGACGTGTTAATGGGGATAGGGAACAGAGGATGACGTGTTAATGGGGATAGGGAAAACAGGGTGACGTGTTCCTGGGGATAGGAAAAAGATGGGGTGACGTGTTAATGGGGATAGGGAAAAGGGGGTGAAGTGTTAATGGGGTTAGGTAAAAGATGGGGTGACGTGTTCCTGGGGATAGGAAAAAGAGGGTGACGTGTTAATGGGGATAGGGAAAGGATGGGGTGACGTGTTAATGGGGATAGGGAAAGGATGGGGTGGCGTGTGCTGGGAGGTGGAGTGGGGGTGGTCGGCTAAAATAATTAAAAAAAAAGAAAAAAGAAGACGCTTCCAAGAGAAGAGAGAGAGAGAGAGAGAGAGAGAGAGAGAGAGAGAGAGAGAGAGAGAGGGAAAAAGGGTGGAGGGAGTGGAAAAGTAAGGTGGGGGGCCGAAGGGGTTATATGCGCAATAGAAAGACGGCATTTCCTGCATCAGGGGGTACTAGCGGGTTTTCATTTTGGCGGGGCGATATCATGAAAGACAATTGGCTACACGACTGCACAGAGAGAGAGAGAGAGAGAGAGAGAGAGAGAGAGAGAGAGAGAGAGAGAGAGAGAGAGAGAAAGAGAGAGGGAGGGAGAGAGAGAAAAAACAAAGAGAGACGGAGAGAGAGAGAGAGAGAGAGAGAGAGAGAGAGAGAGAGAGAGAGAGAGAGAGAGAGAGAGAGAGAGGCTGTACGGCGAGTGTCTGACATTGCCGAGGCCTACTCCCTATTTAGTGAGTGTACAATAGAACGCCACAGTAGTGCCACCCACTTCAAAGGTTCACACGTTGACCACGCCTCCTCGATAGGCCCGTTTAACTGTCACAGTGAATGTTGCCCCACTGAATGCACCAAACAACAATTCTTTGAAGTTCAGTCAAGTCCAGTCAAGTCCAGTCCAGCCAAGTCAACAAATCTTGCCAAAGGCAAATTTGTTTTTTATCAGACGATAAAGCTGTATTGTATTGTATTGTAATTCTATGTGTTACGCGCAATGGCGAAATTCATACAGCACATTGTTTCTCAGCAAATACAGGAAAACATTAAAACAAACAACAACTACAACAAATAATAAAAGTAATGTACTTTAGAGTATAGTCCTTGGTTTGTTTTATAAATCAATTAATTCGGCAGTTTTTGTGCTGATATTAATAGCCATCACTAGCTACCGCTCTACTGCTAAATAATATATAACTTGCAGATCGTAGAGCGTATTGGGGTAAAGTTAAACAGGGGAAATCATTCCCTGTCATAACACAAATGGGAAAAGCAAACGCTAGCGATCGGTTGGAGCACTGAAAGCCCATGTTATCATTGTGTTATGTCATGACAATGCTATTTTCATCATTGTGTTATGTCATGATAATGCTAAATTTATCATTGTGTTATGTCATGACAATGCTATATTCATCATTGTGTTATGTCATGACAATGCTATTTTCATCATTGTGTTATGTCATGACAATGCTATTTTCATCATTGTGTTATGTCATGATAATGCTAATTTCATCATTGTTTTATGTCATGACAATGCTAATTTCATCATTGTTTTATGTCATGACAATGCTAATTTCATCATTGTGTTATGTCATGACAATGCTATTTTCATCATTGTATTATGTCATGATAATGCTAAATTTATCATTGTTTTATGTCATGACAATGCTAATTTCATCATTGTTTTATGTCATGACAATGCTAATTTCACAGTAAACCCGTTTTCGCCAAACAGAAACGCCTTTAAAGGCAGTAAAGACGCGACGCTCAATAAGTTTCAGTTACGTTCTGAGCCCAAGTATCAGTCTGTTTTATTTTTAATCCATTAACCGAAATGTATTAATTTAGACTGTGTGTTTCTAGGTATTGTTAAAGGAGCTGCCTCACCTGTGAGGTCCTGC
>CM072527.1:5548577-5558577 GCA_036898135.1 Oncomelania hupensis
TTTTTTCTTTGTTGTCAGTTGAAAGCAAGTTAAAAGCGAGCAAGGTGTACGTTACATTGAAAGTGATTATTGTGTGTTTTTTGTTTCTCTTTTCCTTCCCAATTATGCTTTTGAAATGGGCGGATGGGCATCATTTAATTAAAGAAGCAAAACGTCAGAATGTCAAAGCGTTTCTCTCTCTCTTAGTATATTAAATGTATACCCCTTCAATAGGAGGGGGGAGGGGGGGGGGGGCTATATAAGACTTACTCTTTAAAAACTTCTTGGACATTTTCTAGGGAAAGAGATGATACACCTTGGAGGTTGTTGTCTCTCTCCCTCACATCCCTCCCCTCATGAACCCCAACCCTAAAGTCCCGCATGGGCAAAGGAAAAGTGACATCAGTTCACGGTTGCATCCGGGTGCATTGACAAGGGGTGATAGTACGTAGGGCCTGTGTAATATGCCGAAACAGCCCCACTTCCCTCTCCCCCCCCCCATTACCAGTTTTACACCTGGGAGTAGTTTCATTCCAGCCCCAGATGAACTCTACGGGAGTCAGTTTTGTCACGGCCATGTTCCAAATCAACTCCCAAGAGTTAATCGGGTATGAAGATTACATAGGGACAATCAAGGTAATGAAATATGTGTGCCAGAACAGCCTCCAGGTAGTTACATCGGCACTTGACAATTTTGTACCAGAAAAACTACAAGGAATTGAAGTCCAGAACCCACCCACCCCCAACACACTCATAAAAAACATAAACGGAGTTTAATTGGAACAGGTGCAGAACGGCCCCTACCCCCAACACGCTCATAGAACACAGAAGGGGAGTTAGACTGGAACAGGACCAGAACAGCCCTCCCTTCCCCACCCTAACACACTCACAAAATACAGAAGAGCACAGAAGGGTGTTGACCTGAAACAGCCCCCTCCCCACCACCAACATATTGCTAAAACAAAGAAGGGGAGTTAAACTGAATTATGAACAGCACACTTTAAAAACACAAAATGGAAATTAAACTGGGACAGATCCATGACATAAATGTGATGACGTTTTCTTTTCGTCATGATCCTTGTCTAAATGCGACGACGCTTTCTTCTTCATGATCATTGTCTAAATGTGACGACGTTTTCTTCGTCATGACCATTGTCTAAATATGGTGACGTTTTCTTCGTCATTATTATTCCACTACATTTATTTATTGTTTTATTTTATCAAGTGTTGTTCAAAGCGCTGGCGGCCGCCGCCCAAGGCGCCCACTTGCAGACTTTGGGCGCATAGTGTGACGCACAGACACTATTCGGACCATAGACTAGACCTCAATTAATACTCGCATCCGAAGGAGCAGGGGCGCAGTGTGTCAACACAGTGTCTCTCCACCATTTAAAGTATCATTTACTTAACTCAAAGCAACATTTTAAAACAAAATCCTTCATGTGCTTCTTCACTTCAGTTTTCTATCTTATGGCAATCACAATTCCATATATCAATCTTATTACAATCACAATTCTCAAATACCAATCTTATGGCAATCACAATTCTCATATATCAATATTATTACAATCACAATTCTCAAAGACCAATCTTATGGCAATCACAATTCTCATATATCAATCTTATTACAATCACAATTCTCAAAGACCAATCTTATGGCAATCACAATTCTCATATACCAATCTTATTACAATCACAATTCTCAAATACCAATCTTATGACAATCACAATTCTCATATATCAATCTTATGGCAATTACAATTTTCATATACCAACCTTTTACCTTACATTACATTACATTATTATTGCTTTAGGTCCAGCGGACTCTTCCGAGCCAAATCAGGACCGGACAACCCCTGATCCGCATAAAAGATCTGCTGAAACAACCCTAGTGGTAAAACCGAAAGCTCTCCACCAGCCAGTCACTTTACAATAAAGACATCCCACGCAGGGGACGGCTGAGGCTTCACCCCAACTTATCGAACCCCCGTTTACAAAAACAAAATAGAATACAAACATCATTATAAATATTATCAACAAAACACATACATATAAAATGCCTACATTGCTAAATAATAACATCATAGTGTTACACTCAGTTTGAAGTTGGTGTTTTCTATCAGTATCTGATTCAGCCCCGATGCTTGAATTCCTGATAGTTGTGTAACTCAGATTCGTTTATTCACGCAACCCGTCCAAACAGCGTACAAATCACAAAGTCGACGTATGAAGTTTTCCACTTTTATTCAGCACACATCAACAACTGCATACAATTCTCAACTCAACTCAACAACTTTCACAGCAACTCTCCAAATCACTATCAACAACTTTACTATCTCTCAACAGCGACTCGGCTCACGATTAAATAACCTCTCTCTTTTCTGGAACGATTTCGTACATGGTAGAAAATGACGTACTGCCACCAATCGAATAAAAGATCGTCATCACTGACTTACGTCATTCACATTTTCTCTACTTCCGGGAACATTCACGACCTTCGATATCCATCCGGAAATTTCTATCAAGAGTAAACACGCATATCCAGAAGATTCTCAAATAATATCGACTAACGCAAATTATCAACGTTATACAAAGCCTCTCCTAACAACAATGCAAACTCAAATCAAAGGTAAATAAACTCCATTATTGAATACTTTGCAAAACGAAACGATTAAATCTATCGTACACACTTCAGCCATACTATCATTCGCGTTTCAACGTAACATAACCCCCCACTCAAGAAGAAATTTACCTAATTTCTTTCAACAACGTTGAAACGTAATGCACAAACAAAGTCCACAATTGAAACTAATTTAAGACTTTCTGAATACTGTAATTGCGCTCAGCTTATTTACACAGAGTCAATGGTTTTCATCTTCAAGTCTATCTGGATATTGTCAATGTTCACAGTTCATCCACACAGTCAATGTTCACAGATCATTTACCCAGTCAACGTTTTTCATTTTCAAGTCTGTCATTACCAATATTCTTAGTTCGTCCACACAGTCAATGTTCTTTCATTCGCAAGGAAACGACGCCCTCGTCAGTTGCGGTCGTCATCGGCCCAGGGTCAAAGACGATGATCACGTGGGCTTCCCTGGAATCAGTGCGTCCTCCGTTGTCTCCTTCTTCCATCGGATGTCCGACGCAGTCGACGTTGTCAGCTCCCAGGATGCATGTGCTGGGTCTCACGGTCAGGTTAGCTTCTGCGGGACGGTGGAACAGCTCCCTCATGGTCTGCAGATGCTCCTTCCAGGTCTGGGTGTGGACTTCATGTTCGACCAAAGTCGTAGAGCCTGGGACATCATTGAAGCTATGTGGAAACTCGCCCATAAAGTCCTTGAGCTCCATCTTATGACCTTCCGTCAAGCTTGGTCCTAGCTTAACATCATTGATGCCTTCTTTGCTATGGAAGTCTCCCAGTTCCAACAGTTCCTCGCTGTCAAAGCTGTTGTCGATCTCAGCTGCTGTTGCCACATGCACAGTCTCTGATGGCCTTTCCACGTACAGCTTAAGGAGGTTGGCGTGGTATATCTTGGAATGCTGACCGACCTTCACCTTGTAGTCGTTGATCCCCACCACGGTCTCCACTTCGTACGGGCCTTTCCACTGCATCAGCAACTTATTGTGATCAGTAGGTAGCAGCACCAGCACTTTGTTGCCAGGTTTAAACTTCCTGTTCACAGCCCTACGATCATAATAGTGCTTTCCACAGTCCTGGGACTTCTTCAGGTTTTCTCTGGCTATCTCGAGAGTCTGCTCCAGCTTCTCCCGTAGCTCAAACACGTACCGGTAGCTGTTCTTCACCTCTGGGGTGTCCACTTCTTTCGTCCACAGTTCTTTCAGGATGTGCATCGGCCCTCGGATGGTTCTTCCGTACAGCAGCTCGAACGGAGAAAAGCCGGTGGACTCCTGCGGCACTTCTCTGTAGGCGAACAGTAAGGCGTTGATGTAACGATGCCATTGTCTGGGCTGCTCGCTGCACAGTTTCTTCAGGGTGGACTTCAACGTAGCATTGAACTTTTCAACAAGCCCGTTGCACATCGGATGGTAGGGTGTCGTAGTCAAATGCCGGATGCTCAGCAGTCTGTTCACCTCCTTCATGCAGTCGGAGACGAACTGCGTCCCGAGGTCTGTCAGGATCTCTTCAGGCACTCCAAGTCTACTGAACATGTCCACTAGCGCCTCTGCGACAGTTTCAGTGTCAATCTTCTTCAGAGGCACTGCTTCTGGGTACCGAGTCGCATAGTCCACTAAAGTCAGTACCCATCGATGACCTTCTTCACTCGGAGGTCTTATTTCGCCGATTAAGTCTAAGGCCACCCTCTTGAAAGGTCGGTCGATCAGAGGCATCCTCTGCATAGGCACTTTCGGGACCCTTCCTCGAGGTATGGTCTTCTGGCAAATGTCACGTGATCGGCAGAAACGGCTGACGTCCGCATGAAGCCCTGGCCAGTAGAACACCGCCTGGATTCTGTCTGACGTCTTTCTGATGCCTAGGTGACCTCCCATGATAGAGTCATGAGCTACTTCCATCACTTGGCGCCTTAGAGGTAACGGTACCAAGACTTGACGTAGTGGTTTCCCTCCGTTGACCCTCGGGTGCTGGAAGATTCGATACAGGATCTTGGCCTTCACCTCAAAGTAGACCGTACCACTGCCTTTGGTCACGTGGTCTTGGCGGTTCCTGTACTTGTTTAAAGTGCTATCAGCTTCCTGGAGCTGGATCAGCTTATCTCGGTCCACGATGGCAGCTTTAGAGTTGTCGGCGACCTTCAGTGGCGTAGACGTCTTGTCTCTCTTGGCCTGGGCCCTGGTTGTAACGGCACCGACGATCTCTGGTCGGCAGGGCTGAGCCGGAGTAACCACATTGTCCCGTAGCAGCTCTGTAAGGTCTCCATCGGGAAATGGCAATGGATCCTCCTCCACAACTTCGACGTGTTGAGTTGAGGCAGGACTCCACTCTGGATCGGGGTCGTCGGGTCGTCTCGCGCCGTCGATATTCCCGATCATCAAATCATACAGCGGCTTCTTCAGGCAAACCGCTTCGACTTCGCCTATGTAGAAAGGGGTGTTGACATGAATCTTCGCAACTGGCGCTCTCACACATTTGCTGTCGGCCATAAGTGTCCATTTTGAATCGCCAGTGAACTGTTCTTTAGCGATTAAGTCTTCTCTGACGATGACCCCACTGCAGCCAGAGTCTCTTAAGACAGACACTTCATGATTTCCGACGCGTCCCTTTGAAACTGGCATGTTCTGGACGGTCACAGCTGCGCTGGCGACGACGGGGATGGATTTTCCGTTGGCAAGGAGAAGTTGGCCATCGGTCATGCACTCTTGCACGTCCGCAGGGGTAGCTGTGCGCTTGGTCTCACTCGGAAGAATGACGCTCCCGCCGCACACTTGATGGTCAGATCTACTGTTTTGCCGTTGATTGGAGAACCGCCTCTGCCGGTTGCCCGCCGCTGAATTGTCCGTACTGCTCCGCTGTCCGCTACTTTTGTTTTGAGGACAGTTAGCCGCCCTGTGGTCTGTAGCGTTGCAGGTGAAACAGCCTCTTGAATGCCCTTCCCTGGGAGGAGGCGTGGAGTCTGTCTGTCTCTGGCTCGTCTGGCTTCCTTGGATCTGGTTCCCATGGTTTGCAGTCTTCTGAAAATGTTTCGTCGCGCTGGGTGGCCCCAGGGTTTTCTCATGAGCGATAAGATATCTTTCAGCAGCCTCAGTCACATCTTTAAGCGTCTGCAGCTTTTGTTCTTCTAAGTGGGTCGCTAGGTCCTTGTGACAGGCATTGAGAAATTGTTCCTTCACGATCAGGTCATGGAGACTGTCGTAAGACTTCGTTTCGCCTGATAACTCCACCCACTTGTGTAGATATGACGACAGGCGCTCCACAAACTGCTTTGGCGTCTCGCCTGACTTAGGCCGGCATTCACGGAAGCGTTTACGGTAGCCCTTCTCTGTAAAGTTATAGCACTGCAATAGGGCCTCTTTCAAGACGTCGTAGTCTTTAGCGTCATCGTCCGACAATCTGGTGTAGACGTCGAGTGCTTCTCCCGTCAGAAGTGCACTTAGTCGAATCGCCCAGTCTTGAGGTTGCCAGTTAGAGCTTTTGGCAAACCTTTCAAATCTCGCCAAATAACTGTCGATCTGGTCCTTCCCGTCGACGAACGCTGGCAATTTTGGAGCTTTGTTGTCACTGATAATTTGTGGCGCATTCTGCTGTTGCTGGATGCGCGTCATTTCTAGCTGGAACTCAAGACGCTTCAGCTCGAATTCTCTGTCTTTTTCTTGCCGCCGCTCTTCTAATTCTCTTTCTTCACGTCGTCGCTCATCTTCTCTTTCTTCACGCTGACGTTGTTCTTCTCTTTCTTGTATTCTCTCCTGAGACTTGACGTACTCCGTCAGCTGTTTGCCTTTTAGATTCAGTTGCATCCCTTTCTGCCAGAAGTCAGCCATCTTGATGCTTCTGGAAAGTTCTTTTTCTAGAAAGTTCTTGACTGTAGAGTTCTTTTTTTCTGGAAAGTTCTTGACTGTGCTGTACCTTTCTAGACTGTTCTAGAACAGCACGCTTTCTGCAGTAGCGCTGATGCTTGCCACTAGTCGCTTTCGCTGACGCAGGCCCCGCTGTCCTCGTCGTATGCGACGCTGCACCACGCTGGTGTTGATGTACACGCTCCTGTGCTGAAGTAGACGCGACGTCCGCTCGACGCTCGCTGTAACACTGGCGATGTAGCTCCGAGACTGTCCCTCGACGTAGTCTTACGGTAGCCACGTAGTCCCGATCTGTTGTTCGCTCACGAAGCAACTCTTCAGCGACTACACGCCCTTGCAGTCAACCCGAACCTATCGGTGATGTAGTCCCAGTATGTTGGCCCCTCTCGACGCAACTCGTTGGCGGCTACCCTCGATGACTGCCTCTCGTAACGTTGACTCGCTTGTTGTAGCAGTTGAACCCTTGGCTATGGCGTGAATCGCGGCTTGACCCCCAAAATGTTACACTCAGTTTGAAGTTGGTGTTTTCTATCAGTATCTGATTCAGCCCCGATGCTTGAATTCCTGATAGTTGTGTAACTCAGATTCGTTTATTCACGCAACCCGTCCAAACAGCGTACAAATCACAAAGTCGACGTATGAAGTTTTCCACTTTTATTCAGCACACATCAACAACTGCATACAATTCTCAACTCAACTCAACAACTTTCACAGCAACTCTCCAAATCACTATCAACAACTTTACTATCTCTCAACAGCGACTCGGCTCACGATTAAATAACCTCTCTCTTTTCTGGAACGATTTCGTACATGGTAGAAAATGACGTACTGCCACCAATCGAATAAAAGATCGTCATCACTGACTTACGTCATTCACATTTTCTCTACTTCCGGGAACATTCACGACCTTCGATATCCATCCGGAAATTTCTATCAAGAGTAAACACGCATATCCAGAAGATTCTCAAATAATATCGACTAACGCAAATTATCAACGTTATACAAAGCCTCTCCTAACAACAATGCAAACTCAAATCAAAGGTAAATAAACTCCATTATTGAATACTTTGCAAAACGAAACGATTAGATCTATCGTACACACTTCAGCCATACTATCATTCGCGTTTCAACGTAACACATAGGAAGCCCTAGTGACCACCTGGCAGAAAGCGTCCAATATTCCCAAGCTGATCCAACAGACCTCATACACAAATAAGGAGTCTTGTCCCGGAAGAGTTTTCAAGAAAAAAGGTAGGAGACTGGTCTAGCGAAAAAGACGATAGTATAGCAGATTGATAGAACAGAGCAGGAATGAGAAAGAGCAAATGAGAAAGACAGCGACAGTGGGAATTTAAAGCACTAAATTTCCAGAAAGTGGGGATACTATTTATACTGAAACCCCCGGCACCCCAACGGGGGTAACCTTTTACCGTTTTGGGTTATAATACAATAAAATAAAATATGACACACCTTCAATAAATAAATAAAATGCAGCAAGACCATGTCGCGGATAAAAACTGTGCTCGTACACCAATATCCATTTGCATACAGTAACGATAATAACAGATGTGGTAAGCCGGTCTTCACATTCCTCCCCCCACTCTCCATTCCCCACCCTCGCATACACCCCCAAACTAACCTCATCTTGTGTTCTATTTAGAAATGCTGAATACATTTTTTTAAAGGTTAGATTTACTGTGTTTTCAGACGATCGGTCATTCAGTCCCTCGCAACCATACTCACAAAAGCGCACGCACACATACATACACTACACAACAACAAGAATGGAATAACTATACAAATAGGTAAAAATGCGAAATTCATTTAAAGCGACTCTCACGTCCGTCTTAGTACACAATACGATTTTTTTCTCACCCGCTAGGTTCCGCTGATCATTCCTGTTCTATAGCAACTGGCATTCAACCTGACGAACATAAATATCCATATCCAGTTTTGATTTAGTTTTCAATAAGTCAGATAAATTAAACTTCAAAGAGTATAAATCTATAATACGGTGCTTAATGGATTTTCTAACAAGAAATTTAAAAGTTCAGAAATCAATTGTGGACTATGTAAAGATGTTGTGAACTTGAGACTGCAAAACCGGAATGCATAGTTTTAATGTAGGGACTAAATACAAGTTTAAACATAAATAAATTAAATAAATAACACAAACGTTATTAGAAGCACAGCAGCAGCAACAGCAGCAGAAGAAGAAGAAGAACGACAACAACAACAACAACATCGTTGAAGAAGCAGGATGGTAGTGGTGGTGTCGTGATGATGATGATGATGATGATGATGACAATGATGATGATGATGATGATGATGATGATGATGACGGTGATAATGATCATCATCATGATAACTGAAAATGGGGCATGCGCATATTTTGTTAAAATTCTTTCATGCCTTTCTATCTTAATTGTGAACATGTACATTGAAATAAAACCCTCAATCAATAAATTAAATAATTAATTAATTCATAAAATAAATTATACGATAAATGCTTATTACACAAAGGAGTACAAAGGAGTACAAAGGCCTACAAGTTTCTTTATTACTTTATGTAGTGTAACGCCACCAACGCAGGTCCTATACACCCTCCTATTAAAAAAAATTCATAAAGTTCATAGCACTGTCTCTTAAAGGCATCTAGATTTATTATGGTATTCCTTGATATGACATGTGCACAACGCACAAATAATTTCAACGATCTACACTCTAAACAAAGTGGGGTAATTTGATGACCACATTGTTGCAATGTCATTTAAACTGGCGGCTATAGCTCCGTGTCCTTATGTTTATGCGTCCTGTGCGACGTGGGTTCGAACCATGACCTGCAAACTATTTTTGTGCATACTAGATACTAGTGGCCAGCGCCTTGCGAAGCTATCTGAGCTCGTAACTGCGCTATAAGAATTTTTTATTTTTATTTTTTGGTCGCGATGGGTGTCTTCATTTGATTCCCCCCAAAGTAATAAATAATTATGTATGGAATGACGTCATTCGTGATGTTACCTGACACGCAGTTGCATATGAAAAAGGAACTGTCTCGTTACGGCCAATTCAAATCTCTAGTAGTCCACGTTTGGCTTTTCGTGGAGCGAGATTACAGAATCAGGACCCTGCAAAATGAAGATGACGTTGACGTTTATAGTCGTCGTCGTCATCGTCATTCTTTTAATAATTTGTCCTCCCTTTCCTTCTTCCTTTTAGGGAAATAAAAAGTGTTACAGCCTAGTGCGCCACTGTAGAGAAAGAAAAAGCGAGGTGGGACTTTGAAGTGAAGAGGCCTGACAGCAGAGATCTTTGATGTTGGGCCTTGGCAATTTCCGACTGGCATCCTCTGCCATCGACCAATCTCTACTGTCCTCGACCAATCTCTGCTGCTATCGGCTAATTTCGCCTTCCTGTAACCAAATTCTTCTTCCCTAGCTTGGCAATATCTTCTTATCTTTTATTTCCTTAACCAATCTCTTCTTCCATCGACCAATCTTTTTTCCCCATGACAAACTCTTCTTCT
>CM072527.1:5563577-5586077 GCA_036898135.1 Oncomelania hupensis
AAGAAGAGAAGAAAGAGGAAGATGAAAAGAAGGAAAAGGAGAAGGAGGAGAAGAAGAAAGAGGAGAAGAAGGAAAAGGAGAAGAAGAAGAGGATGAGATGAAGGAAGAGGAGAAGAATAGAGAAGAGAAGAAGAAGGAAGAGGAGAAGAAGAAGGAGGAGAAAGAGAAGAAGAACGAGGTGGAGGAAAGGAAAAAGAATAAGGAAGAGGAGAAGAAGAAAGAAGAGGAAGAGGAGAAGAGGTAGGAAGAAGAGGGAAGAGGAAGAGAAGAATAAGGAAGAGGAAAACAAGGAGGAAGAGGAGAGGAAGGAAGAGGATGAGAAGAACGAAGAGGATGAGAAAAAGAAGAAGAAAGAGGAAAAGAAGACTAAGGAAGATGAGGAGGAAGAAGAGGAGACGAATAAGGAAGAGGAGAAGAAGAAGGAAGAGGATGATAAGAAGAAAGAGGAGAAGGAAGAGGATGAGAAGAAGAAGGAAGAGGAGAAGAATAGAAAAGAGGAGAAGAATGTGGAGAAGAAAAAGGAAGAGGAGAAGAAGAGGATGAAAAGGGAAGAGGAGAAGAAGGAAGAGGAGAAGAATAGAGAAGAGGAGAAAAAGAAGAATGTGGAGAAGAAGAAGGAATAGGAGGATAAGAAGGAGGAAGAGGAGAAGAAGGAAGAAGAGGAGAAGACGCAGGAAGAGGATGAGAATAGGGAAGAAAATGAAAAGAAGAAGGAAGAGAAGAATAAGGAAGAGGAGAAGAATAAGGAAGAGGAGAAGAAGGAAAAAGGAAGAGAAGAATAAGGAAGAAGAGAAGAATAAGGAAGAGAAGAAGAAGGAAGAGAAGAAGAAGGAAGAGGAGAAGAAGGAGGAAGAGGAGAAGGAGGAAGAGGAGAAGAAGAATGAAGATGAGAAAAAGAAGGAAGAGGATGAGAAGAAGGAAGAGGAGAAGAAGAAGGAAGAGGAGAAGAATAGAGAAGAGATGAAGAACGAGAAGAAGGAGGAACAGGAGAAGAAGAAGGAAGAGAAGAAGAAGGAAGAGGATGAGAATGTTTTCAGTAGTTTCAAACATAGTCATGACGAAAATTAAAAGTTGTCTTTCCTGGAAAAGCTATTATATTACACACAAGACGACGTTTGGTCTCAGGAAATTACATAATATAAAATAGCTACTAATTTCAGTTTCGTAAAATATTTTAATTTATAATTATAGCAAAATGAGCCCAGATAACGGACTTCAGATTATAAAATATTTTCCTGGTTTTATATATGTGTACATATATGAAGAAGAAAATCTGTCTGCTTTATTAGTTACAAGCCACGGAACATGTATAATGAAATGTGAATACAGGCACATTCACATGCAATATAGTTTATTATAATAATAAAGTTCGTAGCCAACGGTAGTGGTCTTACAGTATTGTATAGTATGGAATTGTAAACACAATCGCTGTATTAATATAACCAGAAAGTAACATCCATTCCGTAAGCATATAAAACAGAAATATGAGAAGGAAATAAATGAAGTGAAATGAAGACAAATTGGTGTTTTTTTCTCGGAAAATAAAGTCATATTGTATATATTGCATCGTACTGCATTGTATTGTATTGTATTATAAGTAAAAATGGAAAGAGGCGGGTGTGAAAGAATGGAAAGGAGGAGGAATAAGAGATGCAGGAAGTGAGAGACGAGTAGAAGAATAAGGAAGAAGAACAAAAAGAGGTAGAAAAGGCGAAAATGGAGGAGATGGTGGAGAAGGTAAATTCGAGCAATAACAATAAATACACACACACACACACACACACACACACACACACACACACACACACACACACACACGTCTGTCTGCCCATCTCTATCAGTCAGTTCATCAATCCAAATCTTCATATCTCTCTCTCTCTCTCTCTCTCTCTCTCTCTCTCTCTCTCTCTCTCTCTCTCGCTCTCTCCCTCTCTTTCTTTCTCTCCCTCTTACGCATGCACACGAATGCTGGGTGATTGTTCAGGCGTCATCTTTCATAATAACAAGAATGATGGCTTTAAAACACAATGCCAGATTCCAATTCAGAGTTCGGTATAAATTGAAACAAATATCCAAGTTGACCACAAGAGCAAGATTGCTATTTCACAACTGAAAAAAAATCAACAACGTGGTCATCCTTTGCCTTTCATCTTAAAAATCTTTTTTTTTATATTTTGGAGTTTTCTTTCTTTCTCTGTTATCTTTAGTTTTCATAAATAAAAAAAAATTGGGGTGGGGTGGGGTGGTGTAGGGGGTGAGGGGTGATGAGAGGAGGTGGGAGGGGGCGGGGCCAGCGGCCGTAATCTTTTTGTTGGTGGATTTTATCCCCCAATGATATTCCTGATTTTGTTTCTCGTCTCCTTTTATTTGATGTTTTTAGTTTACCTTTGCTAACTCCACCCCACATCCCCACCCAATTCCACATTACATTTTCTCTTTGTTGGATTGCTTGCTTGTCCCGTTGTTTCTCTGTCCTTTTAAATATAGGCTCCCTTGTTTGTATTACGACCCTTCTCTTCCTAAATTTTAGAGAGAATGTTTTTTAAAAATTTATTTTTATTTAGTTTTATATTTTTGGGTTGGCCGCTCTATCTTTTCGTTGTTTGTTTCTTCTAACGAGATTCCTGGTTTTTTTTATTATCGTCTCCCTTTAGTTCATGTTGCTATTGCGTCCCTTTTGTGTTGTCCGTAGTTTTACTGCAGTTTCTTTCTTTAGTGGGAATGGGCGATGGGCCACTTAGTGTGGCGAGTGCTGGCGGTGTGTGTACATTATTGATGAAGCCAATCAGTGGCTAGCGGGCTAATGGCTCGTTCCTTTGCAAGCCGATGCAGCAGGAACAGTTGGCGCGGATTGAGGAGGTGCAACCTTAAGAGCAGCCTGTTTGGGACATCTGCAATAACTTCTACCGTTTGAGACTGTCCAGACATTGTGAACGGATAGAGGTTGAGGATGAGGTGTCGTAGAGCGAGACAGGGCGATCCTTGCAATAATTTTGTTTTCGAGAGGATGTAAGCTTTGAAAGGATTTAGGGTGAAGTCAAGCCTCGCAGAAAGAAAAAACGAGTCGGTGTGCATACAACGTTAAGACCTGAGTGGATTCTTGAGACTTATGAAGACATGAGACAGATTAGAGGTGAAGTCCACCTAAATGACAGGAGAAAGTCTGTGCAGAGACAGGAAGGTGCACTATTCACAAGTCAGTGTGAAAGGACAGACTGTAAGGTGCCACCTTCAGACCTTAGATGACCAGGAAGTCTGCCATTGTGAAAACAAAGGACAGTGTGAGAGCACAGAGGTGAACACAATCTCAGCTGTAAAGGGTAGTGTCCGCTTACGATCACTTGGTGCGCTTTGTACGCCGATGGATTTAAACCCTGTAAAAAAACTGAACTGAATTGAAATGATTTTATAAGTTAGAAAGGCTGAGTGAGCAATGTTGATCTGACGGCTCGTAGTTGCAAGTTCGATTCCTGCCAGTGATTGGATATTTTAATCTTACAGTACAGACAGACAGACAGACAAATAAGGGGATAAATGTAAAAACAGTGTAGACGTCATCTATAGAACAGGTTGATCGATTTTCAACGCTAAAAAGTAAAACTAGTTTTCATTGCTTGCAAAAATTGTGCTATTTTAGGGCCCATAAATATTATATTCATTTACGTAATCCTACCCTCATCCTCTGTATTTAGAAAATTACATCATGAAAGTAAAAAAGAAATCCTTCAGAGCAGATAGAAAAAAACAACAACAAATTACACTGCCTAAGACGCGTTGTACTCAAAAAACATCATTGTTGGGTTCCTTATTGGTGAATGTGGAATGAATATGCTTTTTGTGGAATAAAGAACGCTTTGACTTCACTCGACTTAACTTGAAAGCGTGTTGCTGTCATCGTGTTTATAGTGGTAAGCCTAATACAGATTATTTTAATTGAATTGAATTATGATCTTCACACTGAGATGCTGTTTCACTATATAATAAATAACACGTCAAGTCAAGATACTTCATTACCCAGAGATGCCTAGGTGCCTTGATGCCTCTCAGTAATTTGGCAACTTGTTTTCAGTAATTTTGGAACCTTTTTCAGTAATCATCAGTAATTCTTTTAAAGCTAATATAAACACAAAAAACTAAGCAAAAAACTAAATTCTATTTCACTGTCAGACTCCTCGGTTTTGTGCTTTCGTTTGGAAGCCATTTTAGAACTCTCGCTTGGTCACGTGATCACCTCTCGTAACATTTCGCGCAGTCACTCTACAACAACGAACATGCTTCCACTGGACATTGAAACATTGACTGATCTAAGAGAAAAGGTTGTTTTAAGAAGTAAAGCGCGCACGTACGCCCACGCACACACCCACCCACCCACACACTCAATCGTACACAATTCTACATGGGTATATAAATCGAAACTTAAAAATCATATAATGTGCATTAAAACATCAAACATTTGTGCAAAACTCATGCTGTGTTAACATCTGAGGTCTCTGGTACTGAGAGGGCAGCCTCGGGAAAGAAGCTGTGTCTAAACCGACTGGTTCTAACATTTAATGGTCTGAAGCGTTTGCTTGACCAGAGGAGTTCGAACATGTGGTTGGTTGGATGAGATGGATCGCCAATGATGTTAGTGGCCCACTTTATAACCAAACGCGTGCTGTATATAGATGCGAGGGATAGTAAATCTCAGCCCCGCGTTTCAAACTTCTCGCCCAAAGTGGCGCCTCAAACCAAACCGCGAGGCCGAAGCACAGGATACTCTCGATCACGGCGCGATAGACGTTGTTGTAAACGGATTTTCTGCCTATCTGTTGCTTCTGAAACCTTAACCGGTTTCTTTCATTGTTTTGATTTGCCTATTGTTGACTGTATGACTGTGATATTATGTAACATTGTGTTTATGTTCCTCGCGGTGAAAATATTCTTTTTGTATACTCTCTCTCTCTCTCTCTCTCTCTCTCTCTCTCTCTCTCTCTCACACACACACACACACACACATGCGTGTACGAGGTGTAAAATGGGGTAATTTGACCTACTTCGCGCTCCTTAAGCGGCGAATTAGGTCAAGTTTGTTAAAAAACACAGCTAGGATAAGGAATTTTCCTCGACGATTAGGGTAAGGCACCCGCCTCGAGACGATTAGGGTAAGGCACCCCTTCAAGAAAAGGGTTAGGGTCAGGGCTAGTTGCAGCGCTGCAACTAGCCCTGACCCTAACCCTTTTGTGGAACGGGTGCCTTACCCTAATCGTCGAGGAAAGTTCAAAACTTGACCTAGATCCTCTCTCAGAGGCGCCGAATTAGGTCAAACTTTATGAGAAAACGGTGCTCTAAAACCTACTATTCTGGAGCAAAACTTGACCTACTTCGCGCTCTATAGCAGAGGAAGTTCGAAAACGGGATGGAAGTTCTCCGTCCCGGATAGAGCACTCCCTTGCACTAAAAACACTCCCATGCACTACAACTGCACTCCCATGCACTAAAAGAGCACTCCCGTGTACTTAGAACAAATGAGGAACGGCATACAAACGGGGAACGACAAAATTACCTCATTTTGTACTAAAAAAGGCAAATTTCGTTCCTCATTCGAGCCGTTTTACAGGTACACACACACACACACACACACACACACACACACACACACACACACACACACACACACACAGTATGTCACTTGCAAGAAAGAATCTATGGATCTTTTTGCGCTATTTGCAAAATGAGGAAAATTTAGAGTGAATACATAACGACTCAAACTGCTACACGCATGTGAGATAAACACACACACACACACACACACACACACACAACCACGTCACAGTATGCATTATGTTTAATAACACCGAAACAACAGCTGGGCGTACGTGTCATAGCACAAACAAATAATTAACATATTCTCTTCATTACTGCAGTTCTCGTTTGACCATATAAAATACATCAAACAGTCCGTAAATAACATAAACTTATTGCTATTCCCATTCAAACCCCAGCCAAATATCGCACGAAAATGAAGTATTATTTCGTACGCACAAATGAGCGAACGGGAAAACATTACGGCCGTCAACAATAATTTTGCTTTTCTCAAATGGTGTTACCCTTCGGTCTGTAATCGTCTTCGTATCAAACAAAACCTCATGAATTATGCTGTATGGTTTTTAATACGGGAAATTCAGTCTTCTAAGTGTTTTAATGCAAAATGCCAAATTCAATGCAATCCAGTCTCCATTTGTACGGCGCATTTCTTCATGTCACACCGACAAGCTTGAGGAGCAGGGAAATGTGCCAGTTACTGCCTAAGTAAGTTAGTTAATCATTGTTTATAGAGTCCAGCGGACTGCAAAGAGCCGAATCAGGACCACAACTTGGTTGAAAAGGGCTCACCCCTGCTCCGTATAAAAGATCTGCTGAAACAAACCTAATGGTAACACTGAAGGCACTCCACCAGCCGGTCACTTTAAAATAAAGGCATTGCATGCAGGGGGCGCTGAGGCTTTACTCTAATTTATCGAACCCCCGTTTACAAAAAAAAAAAAAAAGAATGTTAACATCAATATAAAATAATAACAAATACATGCATATAAAATGCCTACATTGCTAAATAAAAAGCCCTAGTGACCATTTGGCAGTGACCATTTGTGGGGCCGGGTAGCTCAGTTGGTAAGAGCGTCTTGCTAGAAACCGAAAGGTCGCTGGTTCGAATCCCGGATTGGTCAACGTGTGATCATATTATTTTCCCCTTTACCAACAACTGGCCCGCTGGTGTCAGTATAAATCGGTCCAGTAGTCACCTATATGCGAAAGTGTCGTGTGACTATAATCTACATACAAACACTTTGGCAGAAAGCGTCAAATATCCCCAAGCTGACCCAACAGACCCTATACAATAATGAGGAGTTTGGGGAAAGTTTTCAAGAAAAAGTATAGGAGAAGATGTTAGATTGATAGAACAAATTAGCAAAGAGACAGTACACACGAAAATGACAGAAACAGTGGTAATTTGTTTTTAAAAATTCAACAAAGGTTGGATACTATTTATACAGAAAACCCCGGCACGCCAATGGGGGTATTGCTGCCGATGTATGCAACATCCAATACAATGCATGCAAATACAATTCAATATACCTATTACGGCAGCACAAATAATAACGGTTAGTATTCCTCCAACTTTTAAAATATATTGCTAGCATTAAATATGTGTTGTTAAAAGGTTTGCCCGTAAACAAATATCTATTTGCGTTTCAATGCAACATTTTATTAACTTGCAGAACAGCCTTCCTATCCTATCCTATCCTATCCCGTAACTCGAAAGTCGTTGGTGCATCACAGATGATCGTTTAAACATCTGTTATATGAATGTCGTATTTTGGTTATGTTATATAAAGAAAAGAATATCGATGTAAATAGTCAAGAATCAATTGACATTTGTTGCATAGTCCAGCAATGATAGATATTGCCCGAATAATTTACAAGTCTGCAGTTGGTAAACTTCTGTATTACTGTTAGATATTTTGTATGATTATAGTTCAACTTTAAATTATTATATTATATGTTTGTTTGTTTACATGCGTGAGAATGACTGTGTGGTTTAAAATCACATATGTGAAAAGACGTTAAAATACATTATTGAATTGAATTGAATTGAATTTAACCAGCGTATTCCATCTTTCTCTGTCCTCAGCAACCCTCATGGCTTCGCTCAATGTCAAGCCAATCCATTCTCGAATGTTGTCATCCCATCTCTTTTTCTGTCTACCTCTTCTTCTGCATCCTTGCACCGTGCCTTGCAGGATGGTCTTTACAAGGGCTGATGCTCTGGTACCGTGGCCATACCATCGGAGTTTCCGTTTCGTCACCACTGTGAGCATGTTATCGTGTTTTCCAATGGCTTGTGTGATGGTCTGTTGGACTTCGTCGTTGGTGATGTGCTGGGTATAGGAAATGCCCAGAAGTCTTCTGTAGCACCTCATCTTTATGCTTTGTATACTTCGTTGTAGGTCTGCAGTGAGGGTCCATGTTTTGCATGCGTATAGGAGGATGGAGATGATAACGGTGCGCAGCAGCAGAACAGCAGGGGAGAAATTATACTGCCGAAGTACAAACAATCTCGATCGCTTACAAGTGTGAAATGCGAGAGGTTTGTTTACAAAATAACATTTCCAATACCCTAACACTCTACCTAACACCCTACTCATCCCCCCCCCCCAAAAAAAAAAAAATAAAATAAAAATAAAAACGAGGCTTTTGGTACGGATGGTGAGAATTTTAAAACGCCATAATTAATACACTGAGATCAATCCAGCCTGAGAGAAAGGGAAACCGAATTTCACCCGCAATGGCGATAAATATTATCCAAAATTTAAAATAAAAGTTATTTCAGTGTTATGGCGTTTTTTGTTCTTTCAGTCTTATCTGGAATTACCTTGAAATATAGTAAGCGGGGGAAGCAGAACTAGAGAAATGTCGGTCGGTTCTTTGGACGCCACATATCTAAAGAACCGTTGAAATGATTTTTTTTGACCGAACTTCATAGCAACATTACTACTTTGGTCAGTGGCAGAGTCGCAAAACCGCCAACAAAATAAAAACATTTTCAAAACGCTTTTTTTTTTTTTTTAGCTATATGTGCGAGTGTTTGGAAACACAATTGAATGTCTTGCTATCTTGTTACCGTTATCGCATTCACCAAACTGAACTGTCCTATAGTTGACAAAGCTTGAGTCAAATGCCAAATGCTCAGAATATCGTATATGACAGCTGCTAGGTTTCTTGACGAAGCAAGCAAGCTAAGATCGTGTTACATTTCCGTGATAATGTGAAGCCTGTGCCGTGCTTGGTGAGTCAAAACACCGATACCGGGTTCATTAGTTTAGAAACCCGAGACAAGAAATCAGCATTATTAACGAAACACAAGAGCATATTAAGGAGGTTCCCTTACAATAAGCACTGAAACATCAGACAAGCGAAAGTCGCGGTTAAATCATTGGCTTGATATGATTGATTGATGATTGATTGAGTGATCGACTACTTTCACGATTTAAGATAGATTTATTGTTCCCTTAAATCACAGGAAAATGCAGCGTGCGGTGTGACGCACTAACATGAACACAGACAATACTAATATAACATAACATTTTGCTTATTTCGCATTATTACTGAGCAACCAAATAACGTTTCCTGGAACAGTAAAAATCACGCAAACTCTTACTTCCACAATCACATCACACTACCCCTTTCGTAAACAAGCTTCCAGGCAATCAGCAAATGTCGCACCTACACACCCGCAACCACACCGCTGCTGCAGCCTTCCACCAAACAGCACGCAAACCCTCCACAAACAATGATATCATATACAACAAATTTAAGTGTGCAGAAGGTAATCAACAAACTCATACACATACTTCAAGTTTTATACATAAAAATACACTATTCGTTTTTGTACAGTGCAAAGAGCTGCGCCAAGCTATCGCCAATGTCCGTGCTACTACATAAGACTGCAGTTCCCCACTAACATCCATGCGATCTGCGCCTATATCCCCATCTCAGAAAGAAGAGAGAGAGAAAGAGAGAGAGAAAGAGAGAGAGAAAGAGAGAGAGAGAGAGACAGAGAGAGAGAGAGAGAGAGAGAGCGAGAGAGAGCGAGAGAGAGAGAGAGAGAGAGAGAGAGAGAGAGAGAGAGAGAGAGAGAGAGAGAGAGAGAGAGAGAGAGAGAGAGAGAGAGAGAGAGAGAGAGAGCGTAGCAAGACGACGCAAACAAGCAATGATACAATCCCCACATCTCAAGATCAGGATCAGACGCGGCAATTCCATTCCTCCTTACAACTGTGCAATACCCTAAAATTCCTTATGTTTTTTAAGCCTCATGACTAAATGTCGCCATATCGGCACGAAAAAGATCCCCAGGTCTGTCGACATGATAAGCGACAATTCCATTCCTCCTTACAACTGTGCAATACTCCCAAAAAAATTTTTTAAGCCTCAAGACCAAATGTCGCCACATCGGCACAAAAAAGACCCCAGCTCTGTCGATATGATAAGCGACAATTCCATTCCTCGTTACAACTGTGCAATACTCCAAAATTTCTTTTTTTTAAATGGCTCAAGGCTAACAACCTAACGTCGCTGTCACGACTCAGTTTTCTAAACCTGTGATAATAGGGTTTCTAGTTGTGTACTATTTGCCGCCCATTTCAAACAGTGAGTGTGTCGTCCTGCTGTGACGGTCCTAGACCCTGCAAGGCAGTGTCCAGTCGCCCTGGTACCTGATGTCCTGAAGAAAAGAAGAGGGCTGCATGCATATCTGTGACCTGTTTCGTCTTGTGTTGTGTTGTGTCGTCGTGTCCCAGGAAAACACCGGTAGCGTCAATACCTGCAGGTAATCTCTAAGTGGCCATCTTGCTCGGGTGCAAGCAAATTTGTATAAACATGTATATATTTTATATTTTTTGAATGGAAGGAAATATTAATGAAGGAAATATGCTTTTGTATGCAATGAAATAATTTATATTTGATAATTATTTTTTCAATATTCGTGAAGAAAAGTAATTTATGCATGATAAGTTTGGATTTTTTGATGGCATTGTAAAGGGAAGTAAACTGTAAATGAAAACGATTTTGTTAATAATTAAGAAAAGATATCATATTAATGGAATTTGATCGATAGTTTCAATGGTTGTAAAAAGAGAGGTAATTCATAAATAACAATAAAATTGTTTCCAATTATATTAAAGGGAAATACTTTGGGAAGTTCGTTCATTTCAATTATGATAAGTTATGAATTAGCGTGATAATTGATAGAATGGAGAAGGGTAATAATATGCACTGGGATGCGGAAATGTACGTGGGTATTTGTCCTACGTTGGTTGATTAATAATGCAAGAATCTACTTTGTGTTATGTATGTCTTAGTGAACTGGTATTGGCATCTCCACCATGGAGTGTGACGTGGCTGGGCTTTGACCGGAATCACCGGGAGCCTATGAACAATCTGGCAGTTTCAACTGACCTGAGCCTCTGGGGGAACCATTAAAAATCCGTAAAGGAAAAGTTATTTATTATTACCTCCAAAAATTGCTAAAGGAAATGAACTTTAAAGAATGTCAGTTGCCAATTGTATAAAGCCACATGTGTAAATAGATAACACAAAAAATAAGACAACTTTATTAGCTTTTTAAGAAATTATATATACATAGAATGGCATTTTATATAGTCAAGTATCCTGTATAATTTGTAGCCTCTGAGAAATAATATTTCTGTTTACAATATTACTAAGCTTTTGTGCATAATTAATATTTTGTACACATTAGCTAAATAATTTACTATTTTACAGCCATTTGTGATCTTATTTAGACTGTAACAAGAAAGATTCTAAAGAAAACTATCATCTCAGTAATTTCTTACTGTTTGCTAGTTTTGTTTTCATAGTAAGTGTGATTGTGGGTACGGGTGTGTTAACGAGTGTTATCAATATATAGATTAGGTTGTTTTGCATGAATAACATTTTTGTCATTGTTCCCTCTGGTGTTTTATGTGTAAGATTTAGACGTTACATTAAATAAATGAATGAATGAATAAATAAATAAATAAATAAATAAATAAATAAATAAATAAACAAATAAATAAGGATTCTATTTAACTGGGTAAGACGTTGACAAACAGAGCAAATTCGCCGCGTATTTCTTACCGTACTACCACGGTAAGTCGGTACAGCTTATTTCTCTGTTACCCTTTCGCACGTTGAGAAGAGGCAATGTGACTTGACCTCCTCCTCTGTCAAAATTATCCTGCCTGGCTTCCCTCAATATCGATCTACTTTGGGTAGCATCGCGGTATCATCTTTATACATCGATCAGTGATAGAGCAATCGGAAGGAAGAGAGGGAGAGGGGGGGAGGGAGAGGAGAGAGAGAAATGTGAGTAAGGAGATTTAATGGGATGGAGAATATACAATATATATCTCTCTCCCTCCCTCTCTCGCACCACTCCCCCAATTTCTCCCCTACCCATCCCCCTATAATTTTATTCCCGAAAGTAGGCTTACAATGGCCGTCAACATACTCCAGAGGATGGTCAATCGGCGATCAATTCAATTCAAATACCTGTAGTACCATCGGAAGGAATTATGTGCAGTCATTTGTGTCGCTTTTGCATAAATAAAAACACGAACATGAAACGTCAGCTCCTGAAAACTGACTCTCACATCAACATCAACAGAGACCTCTCTCTCTCTCTCTCTCTCTCTCTCTCTCTCTCTCTCCCTCTCTCTCTCTCCCCTCTCTCTCTCTCTCTCTCTCTCTCTTCCTCTCTCCCTCTCTCTCTCTCCTTCCCACAAATAGGCACAAAGATGACACACGTTCCCCATCCTTCACTCTCTCGCCTCTGACCCACCACACCAACACCCGCTGCGACGACGGAAGAGCTAGGCGCCGCGGCCGTTGCCAATGGCAACGAGGACAGCAGCGTTCTAGCGACTGTCCTCCTGGCTGACGTCGCCTGCTGGGAAGTGGGGTGGGGAGGAGCGAGAGAGAGAGAGGGAGTCTTAAAACCCACAGACACGCGCACACGTGCGCACGCACGAACACTCACCAAGTTAGAGAGTGCGACACAATAACAGAGAGATTCAGTCCGTGGGTTCAACTGATGAAGGGTTTAGTAAAATAAGCCGAAAATTTTAACGCCTACTGCCCAGGTGTTGTTGCTGGTTTTATTATGACACAATAACAGAGAGAAGGACAAAGAGACAAGGAGAGAGAGAGGGGGGGGGGAGAGAGAAAGAGGGAGTGAAGAGAGAGAGAGAAAGAAAGAGAGAGAGAGAGAGAGAGAGAGAGAGAGAGAGAGAGAGAGAGAGAGAGAGAGAGAGAGAGAGAGAGAGAGAGAGAGAGTTACGCAAGTCTGGACAGGGAAGGTAAGTCGGCCACTTAGATGCAGCACCCCCAAGAGAGTTGCCTCTCTTCTCACAGCGCGAAGCTCATCAAAGGGCGGTTACCTCCCTTGGCACGCTGACGCGATACAAGCCTTTCAACGACCGAGTGACACAAGCCACAAAATCTGTATTCCACTCCACATCTTGTATTCTCTCTCTCTCTGTCTCTCTCTCTCTCTCCCTCTCTCTCTCCTCTCTCTTCCCCCCCTATCTCTCTCTCTCTCTCTCTCACTCTCTCTCTCTCACTCTCTCTCTCTCTATAAACCACAGAACAACATTCTCACATCGACAACTAACATTCTGCACAAGCGAAGTTTCCCATTGGTCTTCAACTACGTAGTGATTATGAACATCGCTTTTCCCTTTTTTGCTTTTTTAAACGGCATTGCATTTTAATGAAACGATACCTATTTTGATCCTTAGAGTGGTAGAATTTAATTGCTAATCTTTGATTACACCTCACAGTGACGAGGGCCGCCTTATAGTGGCCCATTACCTGACTCTTGGTCTTGTGTATTCTTAAGTCTGATGTCTGATGTCTTATGTCTGATGTCTTATGTCTGATGTCTTATGTCTGATGTCTAATGTCTTATGTCTAATGTCTTATGTCTGATGTCAGCGGAGCTCGTTTACGCAACATCAGGCGACTGGCCATGGGGGGCTGCTCTGATCACTATGTAATGACATTAGGAATCACTACCACTGTAAGGGTCACAATACATACTGACTGATCGACTGACTGACTGACTGGCTGGCTGACACTGTATTCGTATGTACACAGAAAATCGCCTTTCGAAGGCACAACCATAGTGTAAAATGTAGAATACGTGTAAAAGAACATGTACAAACTAGTAAAATAAATAGTGCGACGCCTAATATAACAACTACTAACCCCAGACACGACCCACACATATACTTTCGTATTGTATACTACCGGACGCACCGTCACAAACCAACACCATAACACACCATCAATCACAAACCCACACCACACACAAACCAACACCACCAGGTACTAACTCCAACCACAGGCGTACAACACACGCAACACACGCACAAAACATAGCAAGATAACAGTCGTGATTATCACACGCGCAGCCAAACAAAACTTAGCAAGATAACAATCGTGATTATCACACTCAGCCAAACAAAACATAGCAAGATAACAGTCGTGATTATCACACTCAGCCAAAGAAAACATAGCAAGATAACAGTCGTGGTTACCATGCGCTTAACGAAATAAAACATAGCAAGATAACAGTCGTGATTATCACACTCAGCCAAACAAAACATAGCAAGATAACAGTCGTGATTATCACACGCTTAGCTATACAAAACATAGCAAATTAACTATCGTAATTATTGCATGCTTAGCCAAACAAAACTTAAAACTTAAGACTCATACACACACACCAACACACACACACACACACACACACACACACACACAATCTGCAGACCCAAAGAGACACAATAAAAAGTTTTCACAGAAATAACAATTAAATAAGAAGTACACAACGCCTCTCATTTCAATCCTAAAGTTCTAAGCAATTTTCGTTAGGGAGTTACTGTTCCAGCCTCTATAGTTCTGTCCTCTGGTCTCCCGCCACATGAATGAATATTGAACTTGGAACCTAACATCCATTCACCATTCTCGAAACGCCAGACAGGGATAACCATCCCAGGGAAGAGGGGATCGAAATCAACACTGAACCACCAGAACAACCAATTTGCTAAGACGGACGCCCCGTTGATTTTTTATATTGCCCACTACGGGATTCGAACTTGGGTCATCGATTGTGCCAGGTGAACGCTTCTACCACAGAGCTACGGCGATGCAAGTCACGTTGGCCTTAATGCAAGCCGGCAGTGCTAGATTACGCTGACTATAATGATACCCAATCTTACAACAGGACCAACGGACAACCTCGGGACAGGAAGGTTCGGGCCCTGCAACCCTGAGCTGACCATCCAGCACTGTCGGTCCGTGGAGCATGATTAGGGTGTCGAACTGTGGCTAAATGAAATCGAAGTAGTTTCGATCTCACTGCAGTTTATGAGCCAGCGGCCGATCGAACGCCGTTGTGTTGTTAATATTATTATTTCCTCGCGCTTTCCCACGCCCACTGATAGCTTTGTATATCCCACCACACATCCCTTCAACACTGCACACCCCATCTCCATCTACCTTCTGCCGCGCTCTTTCCCTCCTCCCTCGCTTCATCTGTTGTGGGATCTATTGACATTGGGAATTTTTAATTAATGTTATGCCGTCTTATAATACCAATATGATACATGATAAAATAATACGAATGTTCTTCTCCTACATCGCCTACCCCTTCATCTCCGTCTTCTTCATCTTCTCCTTCGTCCTTGTTCTCCTCCTCCTCCTCCTCCTCCTCTTCCTCTCTCTCCGCTTCCTCTATTGCCTCCCTGGAAAATCTCATCCCTTTCAGGTAACTTCAAAATACAAAATGAGTACTTGAGACCTCATTGTAAAATTCCCCTCCTCCCGCCGCCTCTGTCTGTCTGTCTCTGTCTCTGTCTCTGTCTCTGTCTCTGTCTCTCTCTCTCTGTCTCTCTCTCTCTCTCTCTCTCTCTCTCGTGGCAATACTTGGTGGCAATCAGTAACTTCCCGTGTGCTAAATTGGGAACGGGAGCTGAACTCTGGAGAAGAAAAAAAAGTTTCCGCCAAACAAACAAAAACAGCGCCTGGCGCTACTGACTGGCAAAGGCTTGAACGGGTCAAGGTGATCCTAACATGCCCATATTGATTGATCATTTACAAACTTTCACTGATCAATTTACTAAATACCTTATTAAGTGATAGAGTTAGTGAGTGAGTGAAATGCATAGGCCTACTACTACGTCAAACACACACACACACACACACACACACACACACACACACACACACATACCCACACACATAAACAGGCAAAGGCACAAGCACGCACTCTCTGACAGACACACACATGCAAAGACACAAGCACACACTCTATGACAGACACATTCACAAATACACACTAACATACACCTACACCTGTATAATAGTGTCAAAAGTAAACACATATACGTACAAAAATACACACTATCTCTCCCAGTCAACAACCAAACCCTTTCCCCTGCTATACCCCTTTTCACACACACACACTCACACACACACACACACACAAGCGCGCGAACGCACATCAGCACACATATACACACTTGCATACACACACCTTTCCTCCCCTCAATGAAACAGTACAATGTACTAGCAATCATCAGTATAATATCGAGAATTGTTCAGAGAACTTGCGTTAAAGTTAGGGTTAACATACGAATAATAATAATAATAATAATAATAATAATAATAATAATAATAATAATAATAATAATAATAATAATAATAATAATAATAATACTGGATGCTATACGCGCCATATTCCAAAAGAAGACTCAAAGAGCGGCGATCTGCAACCAACATAGCACTCACGTGTTACAGACATTCATCACTCAAACATGTGGTGTAAACGCAAGTCGTTATTGGAAGACGAAAATGAAATAGAATTTCTATTTCTGAACTTTTAGATTTACTGCATCCAATACCATTAGCGAATACAAATATTATAATAAATCTGAACAGAGAAATTCCTCTGCACTGCCAACATTATATGCACACAGTAACTTAATACATTTTGCAGAAATCCACGAAAAGACAAGACATAAACCTATTTATTCTCCTAATAACATGTTTACAAGGACTTTGGCGTGGCATGGCGACAATAAAATGCATCCTCACTTGCAGAGCCTCACATGCATTCATCACGTGATGCACTCAACTGGCGTTCATCCTGTACACAGCACTAAAAGATAGGTAAACCCCGTATTAAACACAAATCAATAATAATATATCACAAGTCATGAAATCACAGTATTGCAACCATTGCAGAGGAATGAATGCATAAGAATCATACAAAACCAACCACGCAAACCCAAATAAGCTTACACATAACACATACACACACCCACACACACACCCACACACACCATAAACAAGCACACACAAGTATATAGATGAGCATAAAAGTTTGGTGTTGTTTTTTTTTTACGGTAAATATTCATAGGTTATTGACGCGGTGGTTTCCCCCCCCCCCCCACTCTTCAGAATGTTGTCCTTTTTTCAGCTGGTATTGCTGGCGGGGAGAATATAGAATGTAATGGGGGACTGTGTAGGACCCTCCCAGTACACGGACAGCCACTTAGTCCCATTTGTGCTCCGCCATCCGCCGTCAGGGGGCGGTGCAGTGACATAGAGCTGCCATCAAAACACATACACACAAACACACACAGAGGTACGCACGCACGCACACACAATATTTCTCTCTCACCCTCTCTCTCTCTCTCTCTCTCTCTCTCTCTCCCTCTCTCTTTCCCCGCTTCAAACTCAGAGGAAGTGGTGTGGGTATGAGAGAGGTACGATGTTCCTTCAGATAGTCTACAGAATCAACAATCGCTGTATTTATAAATGCTGGAAATTCGCCTAGGAGAGGGAGGGAGGGAGGGAGAGAGAGAGAGGGGGGAGGGGAGGGAGAGAGAGAGCAAAGAGAAGAGAAGAGAAAAGAATTTTATTTAACAAGGGTAAAAGACTAAGCACTGGGTGTGCTTTTTACATCTTGCCCGTGTGGCTTGTAACAATAACAATGAGTATATCTAAATAACTTTATAACAATAACATTATAATGTAACAACATAATCAAAATCTGCGCGCGCACGCACACAAACACATACACACTCACCCACGCACACACACAACTTAGGCAAAACAATCTCATGAAAGTTATGATTCCTGCTAAGTAGCTAATTTCAATGTGCTGGAAAAGATGGTTTCTAAAGGTTGGTTGGTTGTTTAATTAACGTCCTTTTTCATCAAGATGATAAAGACCATACATACAGATTCACGCATTTAAACAGACACATATAAACACATACATATACCCAGGGACTATTAATATCTATCTAACAGAACAATAACAATTTCAGTTAAATAAAACGAGCGACTGGAGAATTGATTAAAGCTTTTGCCAATCCCACACTTAATTCATTACTAATGTTTTTAATTGATGTTATAGTATTTACTTCAAGGGGCAAAAGAGGATGAATCTGAATACAATCAAATAATATATGTTTTAGAGTTAGAGGTTCATCACAAATGCACTTTACATTTTTACAATATTTGGTTTTAATTGAATTTAATGATATTCTGTTTGCCGTAGATGAAACTGATCTGGGAAATCCACGAAGATTTGTATAGTTTGTTTAGAACTGAAGTTTCTTTACAAGATCATTTTCAATATTATTTTGAATTTCTTTGGAAGACAGATTTAATTTAATTGATAAAGAATTAATATTTAATGCACCTAATTTTGCAGCATGATCAGCCCAATCATTGTATAAAAATCCACAATGTGATGGAATCCAACAAAAGGTCACTTCAGTACCACTAATTATCAATCCATGAATAATGTTCTTAATCTCAAAAATAATTTCTTTTCGTTCACAGTTAATATTAGCTTTTAGAGCATCTAAAACAGATAGAGAATCTACACATAGAACTATACTAAATATATTCAGACATAAACTAGAAATTTTATTTAGAGCCATTAATATAGCAATTAATTCCGCAGTAAAAATAGAATAACCTTTTCCTATATAAAACGATTCTGATATTTTCAAATCTGGGATAACAAAAGCAGCTCTTGTTTCCCCTGTTTCTAACACAGATCCGTCAGTGTATACTTTTAAAGTTTCTGAATATTTCTCACATAAATGATTCCGAACTTCAACTGCAAGAAGGTTCTGATTTTGACTCTTTTTTTCATTACAATAATGTATATCATAATATGCTGTTTCAAGTTCCCATGGAGGAACTGGCGATATTATATCCTTACGTAAATTCTCAATCAATACGTTTAAAAAGGTTTCTAAAGGATGTGTATTTACTGACGGCACTGCGAAGAACTTCTGGAAAGTTATTCCATAAGTGGAACCTGAATATGACAGGTTTTAAACAGATCATTTCTTGGAAATTGGATATATAATTTGGTAGAAATATAATATGTAGTAGCCATTGTATCAGCCAATGGGTCCCAACAGGGAGTCCTCTCCAGAATCGCACAAACAATTGCTGCCCTGACAAGGTTGAAGCCCATTTGGAAAGACAGGACCATCAGTCTACATTCCAAGGTAATTCTGCTGCGCTCCCTTGTCATCTCCATCTTCTTAAACTCTTGCGAAACATGGACCCTCACAGCAGATCTCCAACGAAGAATACAAAGCATGGAGATGAGGTGCTACAGAAGACTCATGGGGATTTCCTTTTCCCAGCGCGTCGCCAACGGCGGGGTCCGACAGACCGTCACACAGGCCATTGGACAGCACGGTGACATGCTCGCGGTGGTGGGGGCACGGAGACTCTGATGGTGTGGCCGCGTCGCCGAAGCATCGGGCCTTGCGGGAACCATCCTGCAGGGCACGGTGCGGGAGGTGGGGGGGGGGAGAGGAGGAGGGAGACGGAGAAGGAATTGGAGGGACGGCATTCGAGGGTGGACTGGCTTGACACTGGGCGGGGCCATGAGGGCTGCTGAGGACAGAGAAAGATGGAGTAAAAAGTTGGTAAAACGATCATCGGTAGTGCCCCAATGACCTCCGAGTTACGTGAATTGATAGGATAGAATAGTTAGAAAATCTGGCAGTTTTTCTAGGAAAAAGAGAAGAAAGATTGGAAGGTGTATTACCAAAAAGGATCTTGTGCATGAAAATTCCTTTATTAAATTTTAATGTGTTGGAAAGAGGTAAAATGTTGAACAGTTCGTAATCATTCACAGACATTTTGTTCTTAAGAATAACCATTTTTATCGCACGTTTATGAATCCTATATAATACTCTTCATGGCGTTGCTACTAGCCAAATCCCAAATAGTTGAATAATAACGAATAAATGGCTGAATATGTCAAAATAGAATAGTTTACGAGAATGCTGATTTAAATAATGTTTAATCCTTGATAATTCCTTCTGGAAACAGTTTTACTAACATTTAAAATATATTGCAGCCAAGACAAACGATTGTCTAATGCCACGCCAAAAGGTTTATGAAATTGTACGTCTTCAATTGTTTTGCTGGAAAGCTTTGAGGGAGGGAGTTTCATAGAAGAACTTTGCCTTTCTTGTCTAGTTGTAATTAGCATGGATTAAGTTTTGTCCGGATTAAGTGTCACGCGATTACAATCATCCCATTCCAGTTGTTCATTTGCCCCTTTTTGCAAAGAGGGCTCTACATTACGCATTTCTGTATTATTGGAATGTACTGTGGTGTCATCCGCAAATAGCTCACAAGGAGTAGAAATATGTATCTATATGTTACAATTTTATGACCTGGTTGCGGTATTTTAGCTTCCATCTTTTTCAGTAAAACATACTGGGTAATGGTCACTGCAACCATATACTGGTACACACTCTTCTGTAACATGAGCTTTGTTGCCTGTGTAAAAATGATCTATGAGTTTACTAGTATCAGCGGTTACTTTTGTTGGCGTTCTTACTAATTGTTCAATATTACACAGTTGAATAATATTTGTCTAGTGTTTGTTTGAATTATTAAGATCAATATTAAAATTACATAATACAAAAAAACTACTGTTTGGATTTTAATACACGGCATCAATCATAGAATGAAAGTGATTAAACCAGTTAGATGACTATAAAAATCCAATGATAATAGGGAGCTGCATGTTTTATGTCAATTTGAAACTAAACAGATTCTACATGATGCTGTTCAAAGAGATAAAGACATTTATATTTCATTGTTTCGCTTATATAGACTAATAACCCTGTTTCATTATATTTTTATATGTGATGTTTTAATAAAGAATAACCAGGCACTGCTATTTCTGAATCATATGACTTGTTACATAACTGTAACAAGCAGACCAGTTTACCCCGCACTATTTGAGCTTTTGCTTGTTTAGCAGCTGTAAAACTTAGAAGGTTACTGTAGTCTATAGCAGACGATTAAGGTATAACTGATGTGTACACACACTGCGAGCTGACGCGAACCGTGTAGTGACATCATCGCAGCCTACGATCGAGTTTCGAATTTTATAGCCACTTAGATGGTTCAGCCAATCGGGACACAGGTATAGTGGATAGAACCAGTTCTGGCCGATTCAGTCAAAGCCAGGTAGGAGGTCAGTCGAGTTTGAGACGCTAAGGAGTACACAGTACTCTCTGACAGAATCTCTCCTGAGAAGATTAGACAGCAGTGCTTAATTGTTGAATACTCGAATTCAATCGAGTAGCCACGGCCTGACATTGTCGAACAGGTAAATGGACATACTTCTATTTCATGTATTTATATTATTGTTGAAATTATGTTTGTGGAATTTGCTATGCATATAATGAATTGTTAGTCCGACTTTGCATGACCACGTGGAGAAGCCGACCACGTGTCAAGCACGACCGGGTTTGACGCCATGTTGTAGACCTGACGGAACCACCGTTGTTTAACCTATATGTATGCTTGCAGACCAGTGGCTATACCAGTGAATGTTTATAATATTATTTCTTTATGTGTATAGTTAGCCACGATTTATATTTATATATGTATAGGAAATTGGAGTGGAGATTCCAGTGGACCACCGACTTAGCAGAATGTTCGTCGCTTATGTATAGAGATGTGGAGCTATCAATGAGGGCTACTTTGGCTTTCAGTGAGACGCTCTGCACAGACCTATTATTCAGGGTTGTGCAGAATTTCGTCTCATATGTTACAGACGAGCAGGCGTTATATCGTGAGCCCAACTCAGCAAACGACAACGCGTACAGTTGGCTGCCGAGGCATCTACAGCATCGTGCGCAGATAGCCCCAAACGTTGTACCAAATAGTCAAAGACTACACGACGACACAGCGTGTACCAGAAGCTACCTTAACGCAGCGCTTCCACCACGCAGTTAAGTGCTCTAGAAACAGTGCACTAACACTCTGTATAAACAGGACCACAGTAGTCCACTCTTCATCTGCCTAGAATATCAGCGAGCGAACCATTCGCCTTGACATTTGAACTTTTAAGTTAGTTTCGTACATCGACGATCGTGTATAGAATAGAAGAAATAAATGTGATTTTTACTGGTATCAAGTGGCTGGACTACATATGATTCATAGCCGTGTGAAAGCTAATGTGACAGTGATCCTTTACCATTTTTCTATCTATCTCTGTACCCCAGCTTTAACACAGACCGAGCTAAACAAATACATGTATTAAAGTAATTCACCGGGTGATTCACTAGCGGTCCCCATAGAAAAAGACGAGAGGGTTACAGCATTCCATTGTGCAGAGCCCAGCAACAATAAAACCCCACGTCACAATAACTATGAAGCAGAGAAACCACAGGCATGAAATTGTATGTTGTGATTATTAAGAATGGATGAAATTTCGTGTTTTTTGTTGATTGCATGACAAATACTCAAATGACCAACGCGGGGTCCATCTTAAGAAGGCCAGGTAGGGCAAAACATTGTTTAATCTTATACAACAACACAAATACTCTT
>CM072527.1:5591077-5603577 GCA_036898135.1 Oncomelania hupensis
TATGGTGTAGGCCACTCCCCACTCTGCCAGAACTTGTTACAGATAATGGTGAAGGCATCAATCATCGCTTCTCCTCCTGCTTGTAGCAGTTCCGCGGGTGTGTTGTCCACTCCCGCTGACTTCCCTTTCTTCAGCGATTGCACTTCTGCCTCAACTTCTTCCCGGAGAATTGGAAGGATTTCTTATTCGTACTTTTTTGGTAAGAGGTTATTTATGTGGCTTAATTTTATTATTATTATTATTGTTTTCCCAGTGGAGCAGCACCCACTCTGAAATGGATAAGGTTCTGTGACGCTGAAACGTGTGATCTTGGGTTGGTGCCATCTTCACCACTATCATCACCACGCTGATGCATTCCTAGACGTTATGCACATCATCATCATCATCATCATCATCATCATCATCATCACCACCACGACCACCACGAATGTGCTTCTAGACACTCTGCAGCACTGCAGGCCGATGCCAGCATTAGGAAAAACACCCCCGTTGGAGTGCCGGGGGTTTCAGTATAAATAGTATCCCCACTTTATGGAAATTTAGTGCTTTAAATTCCCACTGTTGCCATCTTCCTCATTTACTCTTTCCCATTCCTGCTCTGTCCTATCACTCTGCTATACTATCTTCTTCTTCGCTAGATCAATGACCTACCTTTTTTCTTGAAAACTCTTCCTGGACAAGACTCCTTGTTTGTGTATGAGGTCTGTTGGATCAGCTTGGGAGTGTTGGACGCTTTCTGCTGGGTGGTCACTAGGGCTTCCTATGATGTTAGTATTTAGCAATGTAGGCATTTTATATGTATGTGTTTTGTTGATAATTTATAATGATGTTTGTATTCTATTTTGTTTTTGTAACCGGGGGTTCGCGTAGTTGAGGTAAACCCTCAGCCGTCCCCTGCGTGGGATGTCTTTATTGTAAAGTGACTGGCCGGTGGAGGGCATTCAATTTTCCCACTAGGGTTGTTTCAGCAGATCTTTTATGCGGATCGGGGGTTGTCCGGTCCTGATTTGGCTCGGAAGAGTCCGCTGGACCTAAAGCAACAATAAATCAATCAATCAATTAGGAAAAACCCTTGATGTATGATTAGCCGTTGAACAAAAGCAGTAATCAAAGAGAAATCAGTTTACTTCCCATATTTTCGCCCTTCGTCTCTCTGCTTGACGGCAAACACGTCCGGCTTGCAAAAGAAACAATTCTTATAGTTGCTGTAATCTCTCTCTCTCTCTCTCTCTCTCTCTCTCTCTCTCTCTCTCTCTCTCTCTCTCTCTCTCTCTCTCTCTCTCTCTCAGAGATCTAAGTGATTTTGTCAGAGACCAAGAGACTCCCTCCCTCCCTCCCTCCTGCCCCCTTCCCCTTTTTCTCTTTCTGCTCCATCTTCGTTGGTACATAAGTCTATAATTGTAAGATTTGGTTCAAGCCTAAAGTCTGTATCCTTGCTGTGAATAAAATCTCTCTCTCTCTCTCTCTCTCTCTCTCTCTCTCTCTCTCTCTCTCTCTCTCTCTCTCTCTCTCTCTCTCTCTCTCTCTCTCTCTCTCATTTTTGTGACCTTTAATTTTAAACACATAGTTGTTCATGCCGATGTGCTGGTTTTATCATTACACTAAATGTGCAACAGACTATAAGACTGATTCTAAGATTAGCAAACTTAATACTAAAAATAATTGTATCCCGTTCATAAAATATTGAATCTCTCTCCCTCCATACCTCTCTTCTCTCTCTCTCTCTCTCTCTCTCTCTCTCTCTCTCTCTCTCTCTCTCTCTCTCTCTCTCTCACACACAGCCAGTGCATCACCAACTCTAGCTCTCCTTGACTGTAAGAAGCGAACTATTCAAACCGCCTCCGGCTCTCGCCCTCTCTCTTATTCTTTCTATGGCTAAAGTCGGTCGACTATGACTAACACTAACAGAAGCAACATATATTCACACTTACTGCCCTCCCTACTCCGTTCCCCCTCCAGCTCCCCCCACTACCCCACACACTCACTAACCAACTCTCTCACACACAAACACATGCACATACACTGGCGGCGCATACTTAATGTACGAGTATGCACGCACACACATTCACTCACTCACACACACACGCACATAGATATTCACTCACTAACTTACACGCACTCACTCACACACACACACACACTCACACACGCTAAATCAATCACACATGACAAAGTCCAGTGAATACGAAGATCGATAACACGGTAAGAATGCATGATTTAACGATTCAAAACCTAGTACCCCCCAAAAAACTTCTTTTTTAAAACTGATGATATCCTCTACCCCATCTATTATGGAGCATGCTGAGAGAGAGGGGGAGAGAGAGGGAGAGAGAGGGGGAGAGAGAGGGAGAGGGAGAGAGAGAGAGAGAGAGAGAGAGAGAGAGAGAGAGAAAGAGAGAGAGAGAGAGAGAGAGAGAGAGAGAGAGAGAGAGAGAGACGTTTGACGTTTGGACATCGTCCGTGTATTCACCAAAAAGCATACAAACAATAAAACAAACACAAATTCTTCGGGCCATCAGCCCCTAGAAAATATGGCTGGTCACGAGGTTGACAAAAGTGTTGTACCTGATCTCTCAAAAAATTACAATGGCGTTTACTTTCGTGAGAGAGAGAGAGAGAGAGAGAGAGAGAGAGAGAGAGAGAGAGAGAGAGAGAGAGAGAGAGAGAGAGATTTTTTTTATTTAGGCATCGCCCCTTCATGAAGGGTGTGTACATCATTAACATTATACATATACAAAAATATACACTTTTCATTCCGATTAAATCATGATAGAGGAATTTCTCTTAGTTTAAAGGCTTTAAACAAGTCTATTCGGATTACCAGACGCCATCAAAACACACGGTCTAGATGAACATGGATTTCTAAAAAATTTTCAGCAATAAATTGCACTCGTAAGTTATATAAGACTGTACAACATAATAGAAAGTTGACTTCATCTTCTTCTTTTTTCATGCAAAGTGGGCATTTTACAGCTGCTTGTGTGTCATTTCCAAATCTGTAATAATGAACACCAACATGAAACCAAGTTGAGAGAGAGAGAGAGAGAGAGAGAGAGAGAGAGAGAGAGAGAGAGAGAGAGAGAGAGAGAGAGAGACAGACAGACAGACAGATAGCCAGACAGACAGACAGATAGCCAGACAGACAGACAGATAGCCAGACAGACAGAGACAGAGAGAGAGAATCAGCAAAACAAACTGAAAGTTCGTCAACACAAGGGTCTCAACCCATCACTTCGGATACTCTTTGAACGTTACTTTGTTATAATGAACGCTCGGTTGTCTCCCTTTTTGGCATCCCTCTCTCTCTTTTGACAACTCTCCTTTCCGATTCTCATCATTCCTCTTCCCTTCCATAATTACAGCTACTATTGTACTGCTAATCCGCTGCCTCCTCTCTTCTACACAACTTCTACTGTACTTCTAATTTCTCTTCCTCCTCTTTTTATATCAATGCTATGTACCGTTACCATATAATTAAGGTACATGTAATGTATTCGCAATATGTACTCCCAACATGATAGTTACTGTTCATGCCAAATTAGTATTTTCCAACCACTACTTTAACTAGGAGGGCAAAGCCTATATGCCTCACATGCTCCTTATTAAACTTTCAATATTTAATATGGAAATGAGTGTCCAGATGAAAAGAAAATGAGACGGTGGCATTCAAAATGCAAACAAATACAGACTTTGATCTTTTGATGCTCTTGACTTTGAGATGACCTTGACCTCCGCTTCCAAATACAGGCATGTATAATCAAATAAACTACAGCAAATGCAAACAAACAATAACGTAAAATAAAAATACATAAATAAAGTGTCCTTAGGATAACCTTGACATTCGGTAACCTTGACATTGGGATTACCTTGACCTTAACGTGATGAAGAAGAATACAAAGCATGGAGATGAGGTGCTACAGAAGACTTCTGGGCATTTCCTATACCCAACACATCACCAACGACGAAGTCCGACAGACCATCACACAAGCCATTGGACAACACGATGACCTGCTCACAGTGGTGAAGAAACACAAACTCCGATGGTATGGCCACGTCACCAGATCATCAGGCCTTGCAAAGACTATTCTGCAAGGCACAGTGCAAGGAGGTAGAAGAAGAGGGAGACCGAAAAAGAGGTGGGAGGACAACATTCGAGAATGGACTGGTTTGACACTGAGCGAAGCCATCAGGGCTGCTGAGGACAGAGAAAGATATAGTATGCTGGTTAAACGATCATCTGTGGTGCCCCTACGACCTTCGGGTTACGGGACAGGATAGGATAGTATAAGATAGGAACGTGATGCACATGTGATCAAAAAACCCAATGGTGTTGCGTACTATAGAGCATTTCCACTCTACGACGAGACCTTTTCTTCATGCTTTTGTAAGGTTAAGGAGACCCATTAGTCCTAGCATGCCCCGAGAACAGAGAAGAAAAAGAAATCCTCCCAATTCTCCGAGAAGAAGTTGAGGCAGCAGTACAATCGCTGAAGAAGGGGAAGCCAGCGGGAGTGGACAACATACCCGCGGAACTGCTTCAAGCAGGAGGAGAAGCGATGATTGACGCACTCACCATTATCTGTAACAATATCTGGCAGAATGGAAAGTGGCCTACACCATGGACCCAGTCGCTTGTCATCACTTTTTCCCCAAAAAGGTAACCTTCAGGAATGTGAAAATTACCGCACCATCAGCTTCATCAGCCATCCCAGCAAGGTCCTCCTGAAAATAATACTCAACAGGTTGAAACCCCAAGCTGAACAAATCATAGCTGAAGAACAAGCAGGATTCATGGCAGGGCGAAGTACCACTGAACAGATTTTCAACCTCAAAATAATCTGCGAGAAATACCTACAGCACCAACAACATCTATATCATGTGTTCGTAGACTTCAAAAAGGCTTTTTACCGAGCCTGGCATGCAGCTCTGTGGGCAACCATGAGAGTGTACAACATCAGCCCTAAAATTATTGAAGTCATCAAAAGCCTGTATGACAAGGCTACCAGTGCTGTCCTCCACAATAGCGGCATCGGAAACTGGTTCAGAACAACAATCGGTGTGCGTCAGTGATGCCTACTCTCTAGCTCTCCAACACTCTTCAACATCTTCCTAGAGCGCACCATGCCAGATGCTCTTGCAGATCACGAAGGCACAGTCAGCATAGGGGGAAGAGCAATCTCCAACCTTCGTTTTGCGGATGACATTGATGGATTGGCTGGAGAGGAACAAGACCTTGAACAGCTTGTACAGAGGCTTGACACCACCTCCAGAGCCTATGGAATGGAAATAAGTGCAGAGAAGACCAAAATGGTGACCAACAACACCAATGGCACCAACAAGGACATCAAAGTCCAAGGCCAATCCCTCAACACAGTGCATAGCTTCAAATATTTAGGAGCCATTGTATCAGACAATGGGTCCCGACAGGGAGTCCTCTCCAGGATCGCACAAACAACTGCTGCCCTGGAGGGGAGGATGGAAGGGGGAAGAGAGGGGTGTTCATGTATGGGATTCAAAATGAAAAATTCCTATTAAAAAACATGATACATACCACCACAAACAACAACAGTTCAATCAAACAACCCTGAACGAAATACGTTTTTGCGTGGCTGACATGGAGGAAGTTATGTGCGAAGGAGTACATGAGGGGTTGTGGATGAACTGGTGTTATATGGTATGTATGGTATGTGTGATGTTCTTTTCGTTTGGTCTGTTGTGTCGGTGTGATAGTATGATTTTGTTTTATTTTTCCTTTCTAAGTGCTGATGTAAATTATCCTGTTTTAGCAGGACCTAACCCTGCCATTCTTGTTGTGCGGACCAAAGGCGCTGTAGCTATTTGTACAGCTTGCTGTCGTTCTGTTTAAATATTCCGCGTCCGTTCCGTCAGAAATTGGCCGCTGTCCTGGCGATGGACACAAGAGGAACACGCTATTATAGAGACTGTCTACAGTGCCTCTTGCGAGGTCTTAGTATTAGGAGGACAACCCCCCTCCTACTCCACCCCTTCCCGACCCCCCAACCTCTACTCCCTGTAACAATACAACCTCCACTCCCTGTAACAATACAACCTCCACTCCCTGTAACAATACAACCTCCACTCCTGTAACAATACAACCTCTATTCCCTGTAACAATACAACCTCTACTCCCTGTAACAATACAACCTCCACTCCCTGTAACAATACAACCTCCACTCCCTGTAACAATACAACCTCTACTCCCTGTAACAATACAACCTCCACTCCCTGTAACAATACAACCTCCACTCCCTGTAACAATACAACCTCTACTCCCTGTAACAATACAACCTCTATTCCCTGTAACAATACAACCTCTACTCCCTGTAACAATACAACCTCCACTCCCTGTAACAATACAACCTCTACTCCCTGTAACAATACAACCTCTACTCCCTGTAACAATACAACCTCCACTCCCTGTAACAATACAACCTCCACTCCCTGTAACAATACAACCTCCACTCCCTGTAACAATACAACCTCCACTCCCTGTAACAATACAACCTCTACTCCCTGTAACAATACAACCTCAACTCCCTGTAACAATACAACCTCCACTCCTGTAACAATACAACCTCCACTCCCTGTAACAATACAACCTCTACTCCCTGTAACAATACAACCTCTACTCCCTGTAACAATACAACCTCTACTCCCTGTAACAATACAATTGTTAAAATATTAGTTTAGCTTCCACAAATACGCGCAGATACAGTAAACGAACACACACGCGAACTCGCGCGCCCTCTCTCTCCCCCCTCACACACACACTGAAGTACTTCTCTGCATACCTAATCACTCCCCATTACCCACAACGCCGTTTACCCGCCAACCCAACCCTTCCTCCTCATCCTCCTCCTCCTCTCTCTCTCCTTATCCACAGACCACAAGACACGACACAAATATTGTCTTTCTTTTATAAAATGCCGTTTAAACAAACACACACACATACACACACAAACACACACACTCTCTCTCCTCTCCTTCATCTTTATCACCTTGCTTTCTTTGTTGTGCGTTATGGGCAAGCAGTAGGTAGGGTAGGAAAATACTGGCGTAATGAGGCGGCCAATTAGCGGCATCTCCATCCCAGTACACTATAGTCTGCTCTTCCATCAATCGCCACACGCACCAGCTATGCCACGGACAGACAGACAGAGACAGAGACAGCCAAACACTTTTAGGGAGACAAAAGATAGGTGTACAACACACGTGATAGAGGTGTCTGGCCTAACGAGAAAAGACTGGAGTGTGTTGATAACATGTTGGATATCATCCTTGTTAGATGATGTCCTGCGTGGAATGAGGGGATGATAGGACAGATTTATCTCCCTTTCTCTGCTACTAATGGTTTGCATTTGAGGACTTGTGTCACAGATACAGCTGGCCATTTCTCTGGGTTGTCAGCGTATCAGCTGGGCTTGATGAAAATCTGATTTTCTAAAGCACAAGAAGACCTCAGGAAAAAGAAAATTCATGCGGAAAAAAAAATATTTACAATTATTTCACTGGTTGACAACCGATGTTGTAAGGAACCTAACTTTTTAAAAGAACATTCTAAATAAGTCAAACAATAAGTTGGATCTCTAGCCCTTTACTACACTTTTTTCTGTTGACTGAAGGCTAGGATGGGTGTGAGGTGAGGATTGTAATATAACAAGGTGAGCTAGCTACAACAATTACAGAAGCTGAACACAGGGATGCTGCTAGGAATTTTTTTTTCGGCGATTTGGCCGAACCATCCGTGAAACTTTAGGCTTTTTACTGAAAGTTTCGGCTCTCTCTTCCAAAGCAGTCTCACATGTTTTTTTGACTAGATTCACTACGTTAACGTCCACCCTCCACCTTCATATATTAAAGGTGTTCTGTGGATGCATATCTTTGTAATAAAACATGATTTTAAGAGTAGAAAAAGAACATTGAAATGAAATTTTATTTTCTTAAATTTTAGACACACAAAAACAATAAAAAGTTTAGACTGTCCCTTGAAAGACCACAATACTGTCAGAGTTTCTGAGTTTAACCTTAGTAATTATCTAATCCTCGCCTAAACTGCAAGCGTACAGCACAGGAATATCGTAAAAATAGACAAAACCGAGCCGATTCACACGTGAAAACTTCGGCTCGGCGAGCCGACATGATGGACAGTTTATCGGCTTTTTTTTTATAAAAATTTCGGCTAAAAGCCGAAGATCCGACTCAAACGACATCCCTGGAACAAATGAAAGGTAGCATGGCTGGCAGTCACTCACTGGATACACCAGTTTGACCCACAAGTCCAACAACTAGGTCTATCCGGTGAACAAACTTTATCAAACGATAACAAAGAAGATAATAGAAGAAATTCAACAAACGAACACACAACACACACGCATACACACACGCACGCGTGCGCGCACATACACACACACACACACACGGTAAACTACGCAATCATACTAGAAACATGATACACATTTAACACAAAACAACTTAACCAAGGCCTCTACTAATCACAGCTCAGCGCAACGTACAAATCATCATCATCATCATCATCATCATCATCATCATCATCATCATCATCATCATCATCATCATCATCATCATCATCATCATCATCAATCGCCATCATCATCATCATAAACTGAAGAAGGAGAAGAAGAAAATGAGGAGCAGAAGGAATAGGAGGAGAAAGAAAGAAACACAAAACGAAGAAAGAAAAACAGAAAGAAAGAAAGAAAGGTTAGAAAAAAAGGAATAACTAAATAAATAAAAAAGAAAAGAAGAAAATGAAATCAAGAAAATAAAGGAAGGAAAAAAAGACAGAAACAGAAAACGTATAGATTAAGGAACAAACGAAAACGAACAAACACATAAATAAACAAATAAAACTCCTACCTGTACTTGGTTACGTAATCACGACGTCATCATTGCAGTGACGTCATCTTCAGGTAATCCATTGCTAATCCATGGCGTTGTCGGCTGCTACATCCAAGGCATGAGGTCGAAGATCCTGAAATAAAGATGTGGCAAATTAATGCCAATAAATTTCGCATCAGGAAAACACAGCCCGCGATAGTAAAGAATGAACTTGGACACGATAAGATAATTATCTTACCTCTTTCAAGAAATTATATTGTGGTGTACGAGCAATCAACTCAAATATACATCACAATTTGAAAACAAACAACAACAAAATCAATAGTAACATAAGGTGAGGCACTCCACAGAACAACAGTACTGTGACAGAAGTTTCGAGGAAATTATCAAACATAACATGAACTATGTCAGCAGACGAAGTAGAACGACACTTCAAAAGAACAATTCTAAACGATTCGAAAGAGGCTGATGATTGAAAAGAAGAAGAAAAAGAAGAAGAAGGTGATGATGAAAAAATGTAATGCTGCTGCCGCTGTTGCTGCTGCTGCTAATGATGAGGATGATGCGGAGGAAGAAGAAGAAGAAATGTTAATGATGTTGCTGTTGCTGCTGCTGGTCATGATGATGATGATGATGATGATGATGATGATGATGATGATGATGATGATGATGATGATGACTATGATGATAAAAAGTTCAACTTCGACTGTAGTCCTACCTTACATAAACTGTCAACCACAAACAGAGAAGAAAGAAGAAAACACACACATATTTCTTTACTCAGCACAAACCACCAAGAAAAACGCAGACCGAATTGCTCACAAGCTTAACAAACTGTTGCTGCGTTGCTTCAATGGTATTCATCGCATTAGCTTCAACGTGTACTAGTAGTAGTAGCAGTAATTATCAAACCTTTTTTTTAAATTACCACTTACATACGACAGCAAACAGAGCGCAAACAGGAATGGCGAAACAGCTGGGCAGTGCACAATATAGACAATGGACAACAACAGCATCACACCAAGTAGCTGAGAACGAGCAGAGGCTCACGTCTGCCTGTCATAAGGGGGTATTCAGCGAGTCTCAGCAACGATGTACGCAGCCTGCAGGCTTGGAAGAGGTGATAGGTATGGACATGGCAGGGGTTGATAGTTCAAGAAGTCGTCCTTGAAAGCTCAGACGATAAATAGGACGTTAAAAGTTGTGTTCTTTGATGGTGCACCTATGATTGGAAGTACCAGACAGCAGGTATTGCGAGAGGAGGTAACAGGGGCGGATCAGTTAGTTTCTTGGGGGGGGTTTCCAAAATTCGTATAAATAAATAAATAAATATATATATATTATATATATATATATTATATATATATATATATATATATATATATATATATATATATATATATATATATATATATATATATATATATATATATATATATATATATATATATATATATATATAGTATTTATTTTATTTTTATTTTTATTTTTATAATTGTATTCTCTCTCTTTCTCTCCTTCTTCTTCTTTCTTTTCCTTTTTTTTTTTTTTTTTTTTTTTGGGGTGGGGGGGGGTTTACGGAAACCCCGGAAACCCCCCCCTCGTCCGCCCCTGGGTAAAGGATGTAAAAAGCCATTGTCCTATTGTAGAGAGAGGGGGGCGTAGCGGAACGCTGGCTATAGTAGGTAGAAAACAACTAATACCTAAAGTGTTCACAATGAACATGTCCCCAAGACTTATTGCAGGAAGACTTGTTCACCTTAGCCTTAAAGTATAAGTATCAACTTTCACGAGACATCTTCACTGTGAAAACTTGAGTTGTTAGTTTTTTTGTTCTATACTTTCTTATTATTTTATACATTAGGATCGTGAAGGAAGTGTATAAAATAATAAGAAAATAACGTTTTAGCCCAAACCCCCCGTTCTCCTTTCCCGCTTCCCCCTTCTTTGCCTCACCACCACCTTGGGGTACCGGGGGTTTCAGTATAAATATTATCCCCAATTTCTGGAAATTTAGTGCTTTAAATTCCCACTGTCGCTGTCTTTCTCATTTGCTCTTTCTCATTCCTGCTCTGTTCTATTAATCTGCTATACTATCTTCTTCTACCTTTTTTCTTGAAAACTCTTCCTGGACAAGACTCCTTATTTGTGTTTGAGGTCTGTTGGATCAGCTTGGGAATATTGGACGCTTTCTGCCAGGTGGTCACTAGGGCTTCCTATGAAGCTATTATTTAGCAGTGTAGGCATTTTATATCTACGTGTTTTCAATAATGGTACAGGACGCAGTCAATATAAAAATTTCAAAAATAAAATTTCGATTTTCTCTCCGCTTTCTAATAGCGATCTCCCTGCCTTTACACCACCTGTTTGAGTGATGGATATGTGTTTGGTGTGTGTGAGGGTGGATGAGACAGGTGAGCGTGTATGTTGGTATAGGTCGCCGCGCTTTGAGCCTGAATGATTTGGGGAAAAGCGCGTATAGCATCCTGTATTATTATTATTATTATTATGTTTTGTTGATAATTTATAATGATGTTTGTATTCTATTTTGTTTTTGTAAACGGGGGTTCGATAAATTCGAGTACAGCCTCAGCGTCCCCTGCGTGGGATGTCTTTTTTGTAAAGTGACTGGCTGGTGGAGAGCTTTCAGTTTTACCACTAGGGTTGTTTCAGCAGATCTTTTATACAGATCAGGGGTTGTCCGGTCCTGATTTGGCTCGGAAGAGTCCGCTGGATCTAAAGTAATAATCATGTAATGTAATGTAATGTCCACCACCACCACCACCACCATCGCCATCACCATCATCATCATCATCATCATCATCATCATCATCATCATCATCATCATCATCATCATCATCATCATCATTACCATCATCAGCATCATCAACATCACCATATCTGTTACTACAATTACACACGTTGTGACACAAGAGCTAACAGACAAGACACGAGAAGCTGCGACGTCATTTAATAATGTTCCCGCATCTTGCAGCACCTGCTGTCTTATTTAGTGTTAATTTAACAACACTTAAAGCTGGGATAGCAACAATTTGGTGTTCAAACTTCTGTTTTTATATCTCTGAGGTCAACACAGCATTATTAACTTTTACAGTAAATAACAATAATAACAACAACAACAACGACAACAACAGAAGAAGAAGAAGAGGTAGTAGAAGAAGAATGGATGCAATATAGTCATACGCGCTTCTGTTTTAAAACTAAAGCGCGGTGATCTGTACCAGCATACATGCACAAAGTCCCAAGCTCAGCACAAACATACATCTATTACTGGAACAGATGTTGCGAAGGCGGGAAGATCGCCATTAGAAGACGGACAGGTAATCGAGGTTTATTTTTAAATTATTGATTGACTGCATCTAATACCATTATTGAAGAGAGAATGATAGAGAGGATGCCGGGGTACCCGGAGAAAAGTCTCGGTAACCTGAAAAGTCTTCTACCCAAGTCATATAAGTTCGTTCTCTTTGGGACTCGAACCCGCATTATGCCATTACTGATGAGAAAGACAGAGAGGGAAAGGGAGAGAGAGAGAGAGACAGAGACAGAGAGAGAGGTCTCGGTGACCTACAAAGCCCCCTACCTATAAGTTCGTCTTC
>CM072527.1:5608577-5666077 GCA_036898135.1 Oncomelania hupensis
TCTAGCCTTGTAAAGGCGAGGAGTGCCTCCTCCTCTTTATCGCTACCTTATCTTGGCCAGTTTTCCACAGAGCCGGGCCCGTGTGTCCATTCGTTGCATGTTGGGTGGACAGGGGGTGTTTGTTGTACGACGCTGCGTTTTGCTCCACGGATGGCAGTCAGCAATCCAAGTACTAACCAGCTTTAACCTGAAGACAGATAGTCCTGCTCTTCTAACCACTGCCCTGCGCGCTTCCATGCTGGATGAGAGTTGCGTCGTCTGCAGTTTCACGCCGCAACGTTGGCTGTTGCAGCATGTGATATATTGGTCTGCATGAAATCGTGCCACATTATGTGCAGCTAGTGTGTCCAGTGCTGAATTTCATTTTATTCTGCGCCGAAGAAGGAGAAACTGTCACATGCAAAATGACAATGTATTATATAATGTAAAAAGTCTGGGGAATAAATTATGTGATATAATAAACCCGTGTTTGTTTGTTTGATAACTGTAGAGTATGGCCTAGCATGTTTTCTTCCGGAGGTTAAGTTTTATCCGTGTAATTCGTGCAAAATGCAAGTTTTGAAGAAAGTGAGCGATAGGTTTTGCAAGCGCAATAAGAATCATCACTTCTTTTCCGTCTACTAGAGTAGAAACACATTGTAACACGTTTGTGGTTTCTCGCTAGCTTAGCGAATATGTTTTTGTGAAAACTGGCGTTTGTTGTATTCGTTATTTATGCACAAATAACGGAGCGCTGTTAAAATTATAATTATATACTATTTCTGTGGCAGAGATAGGTTTGGTTTACAGCGTGTGCAGTTTTCAGTTGACTAAGCAAAGTGTTATGTAAAACTTCTGGACATTATTGCAGTGTCAGGTCAGAACAGAGTGACAGTTGTGTCAGGACAGAACAGAACAATTTAGAATAAAGCAGGTCTAGTCTTGTGGAATTATAGTAGGCCTGGACTATCTGTGACACATGCATTCATTGGATACACTTTTATATAACAACATAATCTTTTGAGATTTTTTCTCTTCTCTCGGATCCCGTGCCTGGGGAGTTTTTCCCGGATCCATAGCCAGGGGAAGAGAGGACCATACCACCATTCAACCCACCAACCACACCACCATACAACCACGCCACCATCCTTTCAGCCATCCAACCACCTACCAGTCTACTGCCGCCGCCAACACCGACGCAGTCCACCACCATCATCAGCAGCATCATCACCGACAGGGGCTACCACCGCACTTCCTAGCTCAGCTAAGTAACATTGCTGAAGCCAACGGTATTTCCGATACCCCACCAGATGATGTGAACTATAAATCTGATTAAACTCTAAAGGATTTTGGGGATACCAAACAAGACTTTAACTTAAAGAATATTTTAAGAATATTTCGGGGTTTTTGTACAGATTATTTGAAACATTTTCGGCAGATTTTGTAAATCGTGGTCCAGTAGTGTAAATAATAACAAAAGGGAAATTTTACATTGTTGTTTCGAGTTTTCTTTACTTTTCAACTCTACCTTTTATCTAAACTTAACTTGTTCTTGGAACGAGACGTAGGAGGGTCACTACACAAAAACTCTTCACGTGACAGAAACATAATTATGGAACGCGGAAAGCGTCAAATGCGCGCGCAATGGCACGCGAAAATGCACACGTTCTTGCACGCCCACCCAGTAGCTGATTGGTCAAAAACTTATACGCCAAACTGCGCGAGCGCAAACGCAATTGCACACCAAACTGCACGCCAAATTTTAATGATGAAGAATTACAAAACATGGAACGAAAAAAAGCATCGGAAAACGCGTGTAGCTATCGTAAACTTTGTACTGTGGCCATATTGAAGACCGTTTTGGGCGCGTGATGGGAGATAATTCTCTTATTATTTACAGGCAAATCAAAGTAAATTATAATAACATTTAATTGGGGGTGGGGGTGGGGGTGGGGCTGGTTGGAGGTAAGGGAGGTCGTGGGTGGCGTGGGTTACATTGTAAATTAGTTGTCAATTTACATTACATTATTTTGGTACATAGAACGTATGTCCGGACATTTCCCATTCCTAGTTTTAATTTGACTCGTAGGTAAATGCATGTGCAAATGAGCGTGCCATTGCGTGTGCAACTGCGTGAGCATTTGTGCAGGTTGGCGTGACAGTTTTCGACCAATCAGCTACTAGAAGAGCGTGCATATTCAAGTGCATCTGCACGCGCACATGGCGCTTTCCATAGCAACAAGACACATAGCCTGGCTGGGCGCTGGATAAATGTCTGCCTTGTAGAAGGTTATAATTCTTCAGAAAGTTTTTTTTCCAAACCCTGTCTGATGTCGACGACAAGGGCGATAATTATGAAGATAAAATGATGACTTTTAAGAACGATAATGAGAACAGAAAGGTGGAAACGCAATACAAAAGGTGTTATCACTGACAACATCTGCATGGCTGTTACTACATAACCACCATGCGGCTTTGAGCGAAGTGAAATCACGCAGGAACATTCCATTACAGTTCTGCCGTGTATCACACTCAGTTTGCTCCAGTAGCCATCTGTCTCTGGGACGTCTTCAACCGATCCTGCAGGCCACACAGTTGTACATCAGCAAGTTCATAGACTGACAGTACCTCCACTGTGTTTCAATGTTAACGCCGTACTGCTATTTGGTTGTGTGCGACAAGGAAGTTGTCCAGAGATCGCGTTACAGCCAAGGCTTCCTTTGGGCCTCCTTGTCACGAGGCTGTCGGCAGTGTCATTTTTCACTCACCTTCTCCCGACTACTGCATTCCCACTCTGCTCACGACGCCACTGACAAGTCTTTTTTTTTCTTTATGCACTACCGCATTGGAAACGTGCTCTACGATGAACTGTTCTGCATCAGTAGTAATAGCAGAACTCAATAAAACCTTTTACAATTATTAGACGATTATAAAACCTTCTAATCTAGTTTTCCCCTATACTACTAAACCCTACATCAAAGGCATTTGTGAAATGCTGAACCACAGAAGCCTTGGATGGATTGCAGTTTAATTCTTGCTTTGAGTAGCCGGGTCAGTGTGTGTCGTAGGTTATTTATCAAATACTAGCACAATGGGGGGTAAAATGGTCCGCCTTTCAATGGCGGATTAAATAGCTTAGATACAGCCGACTGCATTCTTCTTCTTTCCTGCTTCGCCTCTTTTTTCTCTCTTTCCTCCTCTTCTTCGTCTTCTTGTACGAAGAAGCGAAATTCGGAGTTGTAGATCAGTTCTCCATCTATTGATCCCAGAATTTTAAAAAATCCATTTCTCATTGTTTAAATCGAATCAATAAATTCAGTCAACGCGTTTATTCATTGATTTTTCTAACAATCGGTGATCCTTGACAGCAATGGTAATACCTAGTTGTTTTTTCAACAGATCCCATTCAGGATGCCTCTCTCTCTCTCTCTCTCTCTCTCTCTCTCTCTCTCTCTCTCTCTCTCTCTCTCTCTCTCTCTCTTTCTCGTTCTCTCAAACACACGAACACATAAACATTAAAACAATTTATTTCAGAAGCATCGACAACACATTGTCTTCTGAAGAATGAAAACAAAAAGTGATGTACGGTGCGAAGGACAGACATTTGTGTTGTTCTGATTTCAGGCTATTTAAAGTAATTGCAAAATTTAATCTTCAAAAATATCCAAAAAGATGGCAGGCCATTCAAATGTATTTCCAGACATTCACAAGCATAGCCGAAAAATGATCATTTTCAAAAGTGTTAATTGTCTTAGCAGTGTTGTGACTGGGATGTATCCTAACCAAACAAAAAGCAACATTGGAGTTATTGGCCGCGATCTGAAGTATCTGCAAACGAAATATTATCAAAATAGCATCAGCCAATATTTAGGTACAGCGCAAAGTGTGCTTAGAAAAGGGTGAAGCACAATGACCTTGACCTTTCAGAAAGTACAAACAGAAATGATGTAACATGCTTAGCAGTAATTAAAGTATCGGCAAAGTAAAAATTATGACTTTCGGCTCAGCTATTCTTCCGATAATGCAAAAGTATGTTTTAAAATGGTTTTAAACTTACATTCGTAGCGACGGACCGACCCACTGACCGACAACAGGACAATACTAATAGACGACCCATGGTTTCAAGTAGAAGTACATAAAATATCAAAATCGGTCTAGCCATTCTTGAGATATCCACCAAAACATATTTAACAACTAAATGTTTCCAGTGACCTTGACCTTTACAAAAGAACGTATATGAAACGACACTGTGAAATGTGGTCAAAATCCGTTCAGTGGTTCTTGAGATATGGCTTCCGGCGGACCGACTGACAGATAGACCGACATTGGCTCGTTTTGATTCCCTCCGTCTATTTCAAAGTATTTTCAGATAAATCTGGAAATACAAAAACTGCAGAATCCATATTTGAAATCGCGATTAAGTTGGGGGGAAAGATCAATAAAATGCAGGCCATTCATAGTTCGGATGGAGGCATGCTGCGTCGAATTCAAAACACAACGGTGATGTGGAACTGTATACTACCATGCACAAAACGCTGCACTGTTTTCAAAATGAAGATGAAAACACGCCCGCCCTATCAGGAATCAATGATCGCCTGATGAGATATATTCATGTCGATCACAGAATACTTTATTGTCTCCATAAACATTAAAAGGAGGTATCTTTGCAGTGTCAATCTGTACATACAGATCCGAAATAATGTAAACTTAACTTATTATAGCAACAACAACAACAAAAATTTAAATAACATTGACAATAGTATAGGTCCAACGCTGCTCCAAATACAGTAGTCCACAACATGTTCTAACATTGTGCTTTTCATTATGGTTTTCGAGTATGGGCACTCCCGAGCGCTGTGAGGCCATCTTGAACTGATCTGAACTGGCTTTAGCGAAACGAAGGAATAAAACCCACCAATAGTCAGGAAATGGCTTTAATAAACACACACACATACACAGAGATAAGCACACCCAAACCCCACACATAAAATAATACAAACACCAACATCCTCCTCCATTCCCACACAATCCTTCCCTCTCCCCTCTCCTCCTCACACACACATCATGGCTGTAGTAAATCGTCACCGGAATACAGAAAGGCAAGAAATACAAAAAACAATGACTAATCCTTGAAACAATGTTTAGGTGTGATGATAAGCGCCTTCTCAAACACAGTACAGGGCAACACAAAGCTAAGGCGCATTGTAAATAATAACGCTCAATAAAGAACAATTACAAGCTCCCACCCAAATCCTACACTTCCAACCAGCCATTTCCCACACCACCCCCACCCCCCCCCCCCCCCCCCCCCCCCAAAAAAAAAAAAAAAAAAAAAAACGGGTTAATTAACTTTTGCGATAGCATCTATCGTTTCAGGCTCAACATTAAAACAAAATAAAAACCGACGATCCAACAAAACGCCCTACCCACTCAATTAGAGCACCCCTTTTCATCGCTCGTTTAAGAAGGCTGGCACGCAGAATCAGCCATCCCAAAGAACGCGCTCCTCCTTGGAGGGAGAAACCATAATTGCACTGTAAAGGAAATAGAGTGATTCCCTCTTTCGTGCCGGAAAAAAGAAAAAAATCAACATGGCTTCCATTTTCACTTCCAACATATTGTGTTTTGAAGTTTTCCTGCATAATTTGCAACATTTCCTTTTGAATTTAACTGTTACATGAACATATAAAAACTAACTTACAATAAAGATTAAATGCCTGGAACATTAAATATTCTTCAAGCATAAATTGGGTTTGTTCTTCAAAAATATTTATATATCATGTACTCTTTGGATATCCTGTATTAAGAGTATTCTTTAAAGGTTACATACTAGAAAAATATGGGTGAACAAAAGAGGAAATATTATATCACCCACATGTAACTAACTAAATTTCACCCCACCTGCACCAGTTCCCCCCCCCCCCCCCAGCACGGGTAATGTCCAACATACATCCCCTCCGGCTCCACCCCTCCTTCACCATCACCTTTCCAAAACTCCCTGAACGCAAAACACTGAAGCAAGACAACAGCAGATTTTCCTGCGGTGCGTCTGATAAAATCTAAACTCAGGTTACGTATTATTCGTTTATTAATTAATTTGTTTCCTCTCTCTCCCTCCCTTTCACTCCCCCTCCTCTCTCTCTTCTCTCTCTCTCTCCCTCTCTCTCTCTCTACGTAACGAAACTAACAGCAAGGTACAGCTTTGAAGAGAATATCGAACGAGACTTTTAAATAGTTGAATAATCACCCCCCCCTCCACACACACACACACACACACACACACACACACACACACACACACATACACACACTCTTTCCATGGCTCCTCCTTCGTGATGGAACAAACAAATAAAGACGCGCACGCTGTTTGGTGTTGACACGGTCAGGAGTAAACAGTTCCATTAGACCCGTCAGCCATAAACCCTGGCCCTTCTTTTGGTCCTTCTGACACCGGTTTGCTTGTGTTGGGCTGGCTGTGTTGGTGAGAACACCAATAATTTTATTTCCCATTCTGAAAGCGAAGGAAACGCGAGGCCATATTATACTACTGCTCAGAGTTCAATACTAGGCCAGCGTTGGCACTCTAACCCAACGAAAGCTCAATAATTTATTATTTTCATCTTTCAAAACTACTACTACTACTACTGCTACTGCTGCTGCTGCTACTACTGCTACTGCTACTACTACTACTACTACTACTACTACTACTACTACTACTACTACTACTACTACTACCAACAATAATAATAATTCATCATTATTTATGTTCAAATTTCTGTTGATATAATAATTTAATTTAATCATTTTAGATTTGTATAGGCAGATGCAGCACACTGCACAGACATCTCCTTGTAGATAAAAAATAAAGGATGATGATGATGAAGATGATGATGATGATGATGAAGATGATGATGATGATGATGATGATGATGATGATGATGATGATGATGATGATGATGAAAAGATTGGATGCTATAAGCGCCTTATTCATAAATCAGACTCAAGACTGTAACCAACATATACGCACACATGTTAATACGAAACACATGACATGTGTGCGTATATGTACACATTCATCTCTCAAACATGCGATGTAGCCTACGGGCAAGTCGTTATTAGAACGGACCGAACATCGAACGGTAGTTTTGAAATTTTAGATAAACTGCATCAAATACCATTACTTCAAGGAGAGAGGAAACCAGAGTACCCGGAGAAACCCATCGGTGACCTGAAAAGTCTCGGACCAAAAGCCACGTTAAGTTCGTCCCAAATTTTTACAACTGAACGAACGACAACGAATCTGTTCACAAGGCAGGCAAAAGGTTTGCGTCAATCACAGTCAGTAGTTGTCGGGACTAATATCTGGCGATTTCTGTGAACTGCGTACACATTGGGTACACAGTTTATGGGTTATTGACATGTGCCGTGCCGCGAAACGATCATCGACAGACTAACCGAGATTTGTCTCGCTCTGATTCCCCAACTGAAATAACAAAAGTATTCTTTAAGTGAGTTTGAGACTAAACACGGAAGTATTTCATGATGTCTACAAAATCAGCTGCGATCGGCGACAGTGTTTTGGGTGATTTAATAATAATAATAATAATAATAATAATAATAATAATAATAATAATAATAATAATAATAATAATAATAATAATAATAATAATAATAATAATAATAAATGATTATATATACACGCTTTTTCTCAAATCCCAAATCAGGCTCAAAGATCGGCGATCTATATGAACATACACGCTCACGTGCATCACACATTATGTTATTAATTATGACCGCGCACCAGTCTTTTCACGATAAAAGTCCACATCACAGGCGCTCGTAGTTAGTCACAAGACAAACATGTAGCTAATAAGGCTGTATTTGCAATTACTTGTCTTTATCTAAACCATGCTCTGGCGCCTTTTGGTCTATACACCGTAACTGTATGTGTCCGCAGAGGTAGCAGACTAGTCCAGTGCTAGAATGGGAATGCTCGTCTGGCCGGGTTCGTTTCCCTATGGCATCGGGAGAATTTTTCACCACACGAGTCGACTTTCTGTAATGACTCTTTATAACCTGTTTTACTCCCCCATCCCTTTTTTAAAAAGCCCATTTAACACCAACGTCAAATATTTAAATTTAACTTTTAACAAATTTGATGTTTCACATCTGAATTGAACTGCTGAACGCTTAAAGTGAGTCGGGGTCTATTTTGTTTTTCAAACGTGTACACTATGAAGACATAATGATCGTAGAAGCTTTTAGAAGCAGCAACTGATGCATCCTCCTCGTCCTCCTTGTAATTGTTTTCCTCCTTCTCTTCCTACATTTTCTAAAAGTTGAAGTGACTGGTTGGAGCTAAGTAAGCTTATATAAACATGTTTTACATGTGATTCTCGTTTATGTCAATCAGTTTTATCATGTAAATGTAAGTGTATGTGTGTATGTGTAGGCTTATGTGTATGGGTGCACAGATGTGGGTGTATGTGTGTGTGTGTGCGTAAATGGGTGTGTGTGTGCGTGCGTGCGCGTCCGGCCGCGGGAATTTGCCAGTGCGTCGTATTGAAGAAGGTGTGGCGGACAGAATGTTTATGTTTACATGTTATATCATATGTTTCTGAAGTCTGAATGCCTTTTGAGGTATTTGAGCAATGCTTAACGCCTGTCATAATTCCTTGTTAAGAGGTAATAAAGATTCGTAGAACTGAAGTTGAGTTGAATTGAACACACGTACAACAACAAAAACATGAGGTCACGTTGAAGAGGAAACACAAGATGGCCATCTGTCTTACAGCTGCTGCAAACGTAGCAAAGTTGATTGAACATAGATTGTCTTACGACCTCTGCTAACGGCCACCTGACGAAATCTCAACCTTGTATGACACTTGTATGACATTGTGTGTGTGGAAGATAATGTGCAAGGTGTGCACGTCTATCCTATCCTATCCTATCCCGTAACTCGAAGGTCGTTGGGGCACCACAGATGATCGTTTAACCAGCGTACTCCATCTTTCTTTGTTCTCAGCAACCCTCATGGCTTCGTTCAATATCAAGCCGGTCTATTCTCGAATGTTGTCCTCCCACCTCTTTTTCTGTCTCCCTCCTCTTCTGCCTCCTTGCATCGTGCCTTGCAGGATGATCTTTGCAAGGCCTGATGCTCTGGTGACGTGGCCATACCATCGGAGTTTCTATGTTGGTACAAATCACCACAGACTACACTCGGACTCAAAACTCCTAAATAACGCTTACCAGCCACTTATATGGCTTATCTACCTTGCGAATGGGTTGATCGTTATAGCAGACACTACTAGAGAACAATAGAACTGCTCACGTATCCGAGCGTTAATATTTATGCTATCATTCATGAATTGTTTATGCTGTTAATTTTCAAGAATGGTATTACTATTATTAATTATTGTAAGTGGTTTAATGGCTGTGCAAGACCCAGTCTATGCCTGTGAATGAACTCGTGTGTCTGCACTTTTGTAACGCTGCTGTGCTGTAGGCCTATGGAACGATGATCGATAATCAGCCTAATTATGTTCAATGATTACTGGTGGTTTGCGTAGATGTGTAGTTTATTATTTCTAAATAATAATAATAATAATAATAATAATAATAATAATAATAATAATAATAATAATAATAATAATAATGATGATGATGATGTAGTAGGTCCGTGAAAAAATTAACATAAAACGTCATAATGTTGAAAAAATGCAAAAGTCGCAAGTGGTTCCAAACTTATGCACACCACTGTAGATCTAACAAGTGCACATGCTAAATGTAGCCTACTAAAGTTTTAGGGTCCTGTCCCCAAGGCTGCTTGCTAATACATTTTAATAAAGTAGGCTATAACTTTTTAACAGCTTTTTGAATTACGTATTCAATATGTTTTTTCAAATGTAATTTAGGTGTAAAATATACATCTTGAAATGTAACTTCTTTTACATATTTTAATTCCTCATTTTGGATGTAAACTTTAGGCAGTTGTCTGGGATCATGATCATTATTAAATAAAATAATATTAGTTTCTTCTCTAGACAGTTCCAATCCATTTTGATTCATAAAGTAATATTATTTATTTCTAGTTGGTATAATTTCGCAACATGTTTAATTTCATATAGAGACGTTTTTTCGTCTTAAAAATACATTCATCCCATTGGCAATATCATCAGCGTATTGAACCATAGAAATTCGTTTGCTTACAACTCTTGGTAAATCATAAATTAATATATTAAAGAGAAGAGGTGAAGTTATTGAACCTTGTGGAATTCCCATATCGATAGTGCGATGAGTAGAATATGAATTTCCAACTTTCACACTCATTTTACGTCCTTTAAGAAAGGTTCTAATGTAACTATAAATATATCCAGATAATCCTACCTGTTTCCGCTTATACAATAGCCGAGCGTGCCAGACTCTGTCGTACGCTTTTTTAATGTCAAAAAGTAGCCAAAATACCTTTACTTTTTGCAAATTGTCTCTTGATGTGAGTGCTTAATTTAACAAAATGATCTACTGTCGATCTGCCTTTATCAAATCCTGCTTGGTTATTTGTGATGACATTATGATTACAACAAAAATATGTCAATCTTTCCAATATAACCTTCTTTATTAATTTACTTACATGAGATGTTAAGGATATAGGTCTGTAACTTGATGTTTTATCTCTAGGCTTACAAGCCTTTAAAATGGGTACAACTAGAGAAGACTTTTTCTTTTTTTCTTCTTTTTCTTCTTCTTCTTTTAGAGAAGTCTTCGTGCTTTCGATTGTGCTGTGGTATTTATATTTGAAACAGCGCAACAGTCTTTGTGACCTCTATTTTCACATGCTATATATTGTGTGAAATCCATCCAATACTGCTCTGTGTAGGAAACCTTACAAACAAAGATAATAATATCAGTAGACGGTGGATGAGAAAAAGAAACCTTGAAGATGTCTTGAGCTGTTACAACAACGGTAAATGCATCACAATGAAAAAAAAAAGACGAGAACCGAGAAACATGCATCACAATATTGAATCGAAACCTTGGAAGTTGGATTCTTCAAGTCATTGTTTCTACCGCTACACAAAGGAAAGCATTTCTGGGTTTTGTGTGGGTGCAGCTAGCTAGTTCTTTGTTTGACGCTGCTACAATGGAAACGAAAAAACAATCAGAGAAAAAGAGAGGGGTAGGTAAGGTGAAGGGGGAGAGGGGCGAGAGAGGTGGGGAGGTGGAGTGGGTGTGGGGGTGAAAGTGTGGTGAGGGTAGGGTCATTACGCCAACGAAGAGGAGCAGCAGATGAAAACGAACAGTCAAAAACAATTGTAACAATTAGCGACCCAATCTTACTCTTACAGTTCTTGTGAAGCCTGGAGACATTCTGTGTCTGTTTCTGTGTGGTTTTCATTCTTCTTCTTCTTTTTTCCCCTTTGCTCGCTGTGGGTAGAAAACTGGATTTTCTTCTTTTACTCATCTCTAAATTATTACATCATCATTATCATCATCATCAACATCATCATCATCATCATCATCACAAAAAGCATCATCATCATCATCACAAAAAGCATCATCATCACAAAAAAGCATCATCACCACCACAAACATTATAATCATCATCACCACCACAAACATCACCACCAAAATCCTCATCATCATCATTATCATCCTCACGCACTCGCCTCACGTACGCACTCATGCACGCCCCCCCTCTCTCTCTCTCTCTCTCTCTCTCTCTCTCTCTCATAGAAAAGCTAGAGGAAAACTAGAAACAGAACGACGAAATCAGCTAATTCAACAGCAGCAACCCGAGTACATGTTAGAAGTTAGTCACACGCACACATACACACATTTTGATAACTTTATTATAACCAAACCCGTTAACTTTACCATAAGATCGTTGTAATGAACTGGGCACAGCTCGTCAATTACCCTTCTCTTACTCTGTACCTGTAACATCTTCTCTCTCTCTCTCTCTTCCACACCCTTCAACAGCCGATCATGACACTGGTTGATAGGTGTCGAGGGAGACTTTTGACTCTGCCGCAGTGATAGTCCAATAAGCTGCAATCCTGACACAGACACACACAGACAAATACCCACACAGGAACACACCCATACACACACACACACACACACACACACACACACACACACACACACACCCTGTATACTTCTACCACTAGACAGTAACAAAGAGAGAAAAGTCATCATCGCATTCTCATTTTCTCGACCCTTGGCGTCGAGCCCCCATTGTTGCATTGTGGTGCTGCTTGAGAAGGGAATAGCATAGCAGAATAGGGTCACGCCACATAGACATGGCTAGGAAATCATTTGAGGACAGAAATAGCCCGCCGTCAATAGCGTGCGGATGTATGTTACATCAGGAAAAAAAAGCCCTTTTATTCCAACTTTCATGTACCAGCATTGCCCTTTTCATAAAGTTTTAGGTGCCAAGAACCAAGCCAACACTCGTTCTTTTCAACCAAGATATAGCTGTTAACATGGCAGCTGATTTCATCGGTCCTTGTTTACCAAGTACATACGACTGCAGGCAAAAATGACTCTTCATCCCATTTTTACCTGCCCGACTTTATCTGTCAAGGCCGCTGTTACACGTATTATCAATAGTCGATTCAGCCCCGATGCTTGAATCTTGATATGTGTAAATCGAATCCGTTTATCCACGCAGCCTGTTCACTCAGCAACAAGGCAGGAGTCGTCGTATACACGGTGGGCCAATAAAATGTTACCACTTTTTAATCGTAAATAAGTGTTTTTTTTAATGAGAACGTTAAAGACCAACATCCTTCAGGAAATTCGGAGAATCTCACTTGAGATGTGTGGCAATGTCATCACAAACTTCAATGTGCGTGTTGCAACTGTAATCCAGAGAAGAGGAGCGTGCTGAGCATATCATCAATTATTAAACTGTGTACAGAACGAATGAAAAAGTGGGAAATCTTTGGTATGAAATGATAATTTGGTGCTTCTGTGACATTTCTGTGAAGAAAATTTTCGAAAACGTTCTCACTGTAAAAACGTATATATAATTAAAAAGGGATAACATTTTATTGGCCCACCCTGTAAAGTTTTCTTACTTTTATTCAGCAAAAACCAACATCTGCCTATAAAACCGCTTTCCGAAAATAAATACTAGGAAGCAGACAGTGCATTACTTATATAGCCTCTCTGCGATCCAGCAGACCGACGAAACTTATTAACATTATGCAAAGCTTTTTCTAGCAACAGCCTAGAATCAAACCAAAGGTAATCCTATCCTATCCTATCCTGTCCCGTAACCCGGAGGTCGTAGGGGCACCACAGATGATCGTTTAACCAGCATACTCCATCTTTCTCTGTCCTCAGCAGCCCTGATGGCTTCACTCAGTGTCAAACCAGTCCATTCTCGAATGTTGTCCACCCACTTCTTTTTCGGTCTCCCTCTTCTTCTACCTCCTTGCACTGTGCCTTGCAGAATAGTCTTTGCAAGGCCTGATGATCTGGTGACGTGGCCATACCAACGGAGTTTCCGTTTCTTTACCACTGTGAGCAGGTCATCGTGTTGCCTAATGGCTTGTGTGATGGTCTGTCGGACTTCGTCGTTGGTGATGTGTTGGGTATAGGAAATGCCCAGAAGTCTTCTGTAGCACCTCATCTCCATGTTTTGTATTCTTCGTTGGAGATATGCTTTGAGGGTCCATGCTTCGCAAGCATATAGGAAGATGGAGATGACAAGGGAGCGCAGCAGTCTTACTTTGGAATGTAGACTGATGGTCCTGTCTTTCCACATGGGCTTCAACCTTGTCAGGGCAGCAGTTGTTTGTGCGATCCCGGAGAGGACTTCCTGTCGGGAACCATTGTCTGATACAATGGCTCCTAAATATTTGAAGCTATGCGATGTGCTGGGTATAAGGAAATGCCCAGAAGTCTTCTATAGCACCTCATCTCCATTCTTTGTTATTTTCGTTGTAGGTCTGCTGTGAGGGTCCATGTTTCGCATGTTTACCAAAGGTAAAAACACACTATTATCGCATGCTTTGCAACACATTACGTTCGGGACTATCGTGCGCGTCTCAATGGTAACAGTGGCCAGTCTCATGTCTACTGCCTTGTGCAAGTGTTAGCGACTCAAAAGCAGTCGTCAAAATTATAGTTCATGTCATCTTTAACTGGCTGCCTTCCTCTTCCATCCAAAATTCAACTGCCAACATGGTTGCCAGTCTCGTGTCTACTTGTACAGGTTTTCGTCTTGCTTTTGAGCTCCAAGTCTTGCGCTCTTCATCCCCACTTTCAACTGACCAAATGAACCGGCAGACTAGTACAAGGGTAGGTGACTATAGGATTTCGAAAATACCTTTCTCGTTCTACTTTTGTATAATTTAAATCTGCAGTGGGTAAACGACATTAGTAGTAACTTTACGTTCTATGGTTCAACTTTAAAGAGCTCCTATCCTATCCCGTAATTCGAAAGTCGTTTGGGGCACCATAGATGATCGCTTAAACAGCGTATTCTATCTGTCTCTGCCATCAGCAACCCTCATGGATTCGTTCAGTGTCAAGCCAGTCCATGCCTGAATGTTGTTCTCCCACCTCTTTTTCTGTCGCCCTCTTCATTCGCATCCTTGCACCGTGCCTTGCAGGATGGTCTTTGCAAGGCCTAATGCTCTGGTGACGTGGCCATACCAACGGAGTTTCCGTTTCTTCACCAATGTGAGCATGTCTTCGTGTTGTCCAATGGCTCGTGTGATGGTCTTTCGGACTTCGTCACTGGCGATGTGTTGGGTATAGGAAATGCCCAGAAGTCTTCTATAGCACCTAATCTCCATGCTTTGTTATTTTCGTTGTAGGTCTGTTGTGAGGGTCCATGTTTCGCAAGAGTATAGGAAGATGGAGATTCCAAGGGAGCCGGTTTATACTCTAATTCGGTAATTTAATTTAATTTCATTTAATTTTATTTATTTCATTTCATTTCATTCATTCATTCATTTATTCATTCATTCATTCATTAAATTATTATTATTATTATTATTATTATTATTATTATTATTATTATTATTATTATTATTATTATTATTATTATTATTATTATTATTATTATTATTTGTTATTTTAGGCCGTCAATAGGGTTTGAACTACTGCCTGTCATTGCCTGACATTGGAGTACACTGCGTACAGCACTGAGTAAACTGCGCTCCCTTAATAAATCTATCGTATTCGTATAGTTTTGTTAAGGAAAAAACCACACCACCAATTTATTTGATAAATACTTCGGATAAATAAATCACTTTCTACAGTTTTTCTAGACAGGACAAGCTTCGTCAAATCTCACTGAAGGAGTGATTGGGGTACCGTCCGTATGTCTCTAAAACTCTGGATGATCTAACTGTACATGGTTATTGTGGCAACTTTCACATAGTTCAAGGATCCAATGTTCAGAGGAGGCGACTGAACTTTAATGACAGCCTTCACGTCACGAAAGATAGAACAAATTCAAGACGCCATTTTGTCGACAGCTGCATAGATCCGTGTCTAGTTGTAAGGTTTTAAATGAAAATAATGACAGTCTAACACTACAGAATCGATTGTTCCTAGATTCTGAGGTACTCACACACACACACACACACACACACACACACACACACATACCTACATATATACATACATACATACAAAGTGATAGATACACATCCCATCTCAATTTCTTTCTGTCTTTATACCGTTTTCATGGGCCCTATGCATGTCGTCATAAAATGGTTTACTAGCGCTTGACAAAACTACCATCAGTAAATCAATCTATCTACAATAATGATGGTCCTTTCACCATAAACCGCATTGCATACAAACGTTCCTCATCTCGTTACAAACTATCTCCTAACCTTAATGGGTGCGCTACACAGCAAAGAAAACGCCTATATGTTGGCAGAGTGTCCCAACAAACACCACAAGAGTTCTCTTTGCCTAAAATCACATCGGTGAATAGACGTTAAATGAAATAAACAAACAAACAAAACAAACAAACAAACAAACAAGACTTCTCTTCGCACGAAAGGCGCAAGATCCCTTCGTCTCTACCGGTGTTAGAGTGGTGGAGAATAGACGGAGGTGGGAGGTGGGGGATGAGGGGGAGAGGGGGAGTTCTCATCTCATTGCACAAAAGACACAAAAGATCCTTTTACCACTACCGGTGTATGAGAGTTTTTTTTTTTAAGTTCTAATCTCTTTGCACAGAACATCCTTTACCGGTTTTAAAGGGAAGAACATTCTTTACCGGTTTTAAAGAGAAGGAAAAAAGCTGTAATCTGTTCAGTTCAGCTGTTTTTTTTTACGTTTATTAAATTAATATAATAATTTTAAATGTTCACACGCGCACACACTCACATATCGATAACTGTATTATAACCAAAACCGTTAATTTAACAGCGTTAAAAAAACAAAAACAAAAACACACACACACACATGCGTGCGCGCATTATTATTCTAATCTCTTTGCACAAAAAGATCCCTGTCACCATTGCCTGTGTTTAGAGAGAAAGAAACCCTCCCTCTCTTGGCATGGAGAGAACGGCGGGCAATAAATCAGAGGCGGGGTGTAAAGGGGCTTTGGTGATGAGTCGGTCAAACACTGCTGGCCGTTCTTCACTGTCTCATCTCAGTCGCTGCTGGGACATTAGCCTTTCTCTCTCCCATTCCGTTGCGCAAATGTCGTGTCAGCCTCATCAAACTGCGCGCGCCTCTCTGCTTACACCCGATGGGCTCTGCCCAAAACGTCACTCAACCTGCCGACAGGGGCTCCACGGAGATCGCGGGAACATTGATGACGATAAAACGACACTCGCTTGTCCGTCTTCGCCAGTCTGCCTTACTCGGGGAAGCGTCCGGGGCTGTTAGCGAGTTATTTATCTGCCCTTTCCTGCAAGGAGTTGTCGCCCTAGCGCCTCACACTTCCGGCACCAGAGGGAGCAGGCATGGTCAGCACCATAGCAAACGGCGTGAAATTGTTCTGCACACAATCCTGCACGTGGCCCCACACCGCAGATATGAAAAACACACAGTCCTTTTACCCACATTCATTGCAACTTGTGGAATTGGGACACATGATTCTTTAGGCCCAATACTGCAGCTGTTGAAATGCACTGTTGTATACTTGGCCCCCACACTACAATGGTGCAAAGCGGAAACTCGGTTCTCAATGTTAAGACATTCGCCGTGTTGAGATGCTTAACTGCATTCACAGTTCATAACATTTCTAAAGCTCTGAGTTCACAGCATTTCCCACTAAGACCATTGACAATTTTACAGGTGACGCAATAAAGCGTTGACGTGTAAAAATGGTGACGCAAGAATAATAATAATAATAATAATAATAATAATAATAATAATAATAATAATAATAATAGTAATAATAATAATAGTAGTAGTAGTAGTAGTAGTAGTAGTAGTAGTAGTAGTAGTAGTAGTAGTAGTAGTAGTACTATTATTATTATTATTATTATTATTATTATTATTATTATTATTATTATTATTATTATTATTATTATTATTATTGATCTTCCTTAGATTTACCTTCGAAATCTGGGTTCAACAAATCCCACTGTCCCTATCCCTAAACAATAAACAAAAAAAATTGTTGTCATCGGGTAGGGACCATTATGTTCTAACTACACACCAAGTTCCCAAAACAACCCTCCGTTTTTTGTTTTGTTTTTATAAAAAGGCGCCAAAGTGCCCTTCAGACGGACGCCGGACTCCCAAATCCAAAAACAATAGTTTCCCAGCTACGCTCGGGAACTAAACCAAACCACATACGTGCACAAACATAACTTGTACCCCCCATAACCCAGCCCTGATTTCCTTCCTCAAATGTGAATCAGTCACTGCTCACAGTTCACCACACGATCACGACATTGGACTCCAAATGATTAAAAGGTATAGTTCCACGACACACCGCGTAGCTGAACCTAGCCTCTCCGCTTATCTCTGCCGCTGGTCAGCCTAAGCAGCAAGCGCGTAGTGATTACATTACATTACATGATTATTGCTTTAGGTCCAGCGGACTCTTCCGAGCCAAATCAGGACCGGACAACCCCTGATCCGCATAAAAGATCTGCTGAAACAGCCCTAGTGGTAAAACTGAAAGCTCTCCACCAGCCAGTCACTTTACAATAAAGACATCCCACACAGGGGACGCTGAGGCTGTACTATAATTTATCGAACCCCCGTTTACAAAAACAAAATAGAATACAAACATCATTATAAATTATGAACAAAATACATACATATAAAATGCCTACATTGCTAAATAATAACATCATAGGAAGCCCTAGTGACCACCTGGCAGAAAGCATCCAATATTCCCAAGCTGATCCAACAGACCTCATACACAATTAAGGAGTCTTGTCCCGGAAGAGTTCAAGAAAAAAGGTAGATGACTGGTTTAGCGAAGAAGAAGATATTATAGCAGATTGATAGAACAGAGCAGGAATGAGAAAGAGCAAATGAGAAATACCGCGACAGTGGGAATTTAAAGCACTAAATTTCCAGAAAGTGGGGATACTATTTATACTGAAACCCCCCGGCACCCCAACGGGGGTGCGTAGTGATTAAGGGCGCTCCTCGCCCCGCTAGCCCCCTACTACGATGTACAGCGTTTTGCGCCACCCTTACAGCAGATCTACAAGGAAGAATACAAAGCATGAAGATGAGGTGCTACAGAAGACTTCTGGGAATTTCCTATACCCAGCACCAATCGCCAATGACGAAGTCCGACAGACCATCATACGAGCCATTGGACAACACGGTGAAAAAACGTAAACTTCGATGGTATGGCTACGTCACCAGAGCATCAAGCCTTGCAAAGACTATCCTGCAAGGCATTGTGCAAGGAGGCAGAAGAATACGGCGACAGAAAAAGAGGTGGGAAGACAACATCCGAGAATGGACTGGCCTGATACTGAGCGAAGCCATGAGGGTTGCTGAGGACAAAGGAAGATGGAGTTCGCTTGTTAAACGATCTATGGTGCCTCAACGACTTTCGAGTAACAGGATAGGATAAGATAGGATAGGAAAGGATAAGATAGGACAGAAAAAGGATAGGATAGGATAGGATAGGATAGGATAGGATAGGCAAGGATGGCCACCCTTTCCTAATTTTTCCAGCAACATATTTCGTAAGATTACTTGGAGAAAAAACCCCGAGTAGTTTATTCATTTATAACTGTTCTTCTGCGCTCTAGTGTTCATTCTCGACGGTTCTTCATACTTCTCAATAGCTAAAAGTGTTGTTCTTGCTGTTGTTGTAATGGGTAAAAAAAGGCCTAAATCTTGATTGCAGCTAAACCTCAAATAATAATAATAATAATAATAATAATAATAATAATAATAATAATAATAATAATAATAATAATAATAATAATAATAATATCACAGGATGTAATCACGCAGCTTTACTTCAATGGATGCTCAAAGCGCGGCGATCCAAAGAAAAAATATAAATACATTTATTTTATTTTTATCTTTTATTTTTGGAAATTTCAAATTGACTGCATCCAATACCATAATTGAAGGGAGTGGGGGAAAAGCGGAATAGCCGGAGAAACCCCTATGCGTCCTGTCCTGAAAAAGTCTGGTACTTAAATCACGTAAGTTCGTCCCAAGGGTGCGGTGTTCCAACTCCCGACCTTCGGCATTGTAAACCATCTGGCTATTAACTGAGCTAACAAATTCTCAAGCCGTATCAAAGATTACAGGAGATGCCAACCTCTAACCTCAGCTAGGCTCAGCAACGCGGCAGTTTCCTATCCTATCCTATCCTATCCTATCCCGTAACTCGGAAGTCGTTGGGGCACCACAGATGATCGTTTAACCAGCGTACTCCATCTTTCTCTGTCCACAGCAACCCTGATGGCTTCGCTCAGTGTCAAGCCAGTCCATTCTCGAATGTTGTCCTCCCACCTCTTTTTCGGTCTCCCTCTTCTTCTACCTTCTTGCACTGTGCCTTGCAGGATGGTCCTTGCAAGGCCTGAGGATCTGGTGACGTGGCCGTACCATCGGAGTTTCCGTTTCAGCAGTTTTCACTATAGACCAAAGTCGTCTGTGCGCACTCAATCATCTACCGGAGGAGTGGGGGCTGTCGGAGAGTTTGCAAACGTCGCCACACAATCACGTAGTAAGCAAAATTACATTTTCCTCTATGGTAGGGAGAAGGGACGTCAAAGAGGGAAGGGGAACGAGTCTATGATCCCGCAAACTCTATGTTCCCACAACTCTAAGTGTAAACACAGGACTGTTAGGAACATAAAGTTGTGTGTGCACCGAGCTTGTGAAAACACTGAGCTTCTATGCCAGGATGTGAATGTTGGCTGTTCAACGAGTGGGAACATGATAGAACTAGGTTTGCGTGAACAGAGCTTTGGAAACATACAGCTGTTTAAACAAATGGGAACACAGAAAGCTATGGAAACATACATACAAAGTTCAAGGATAAGAATCAAAGACTCACATTTCATTTCACTTCAATAGAAGAATACATTTTTGCGTAGTGAAATTTAACAAAGGGGTGAAATAAAATATACACACGAACCAACCGCAAATAATGATGGTTAAATAGACCATTCTTTCATAACGGTGGGAATTGGTAGAGATAGAGCCGGGAGAACATAGACATGGTCCCAAGAGGAAGTGTGGATGCGACAGTGCGCAAGTGAACGAGGACACTGCATTGTCTGTGTGGATCTATAATTCATAGTCACTGGGATTAATTCAATTCATTGTCAAGCTGCACTTACGCCTGAGTATTGCAGGTTCTGTGTCATTGCGAACAGCATAATAAAATTCAAGCGCCGAGCCGGAAAAAAGCGCGGAGTAGATGTAGGCCTACAAATATAAGTTAGTAAACGAATGAATACAAACGCACATACTCACAACATACACATACGCACAACACAAACACACATACGCACAATACAAACACACGCACAACACAAATATACACATTATACTTGACCGAACTCGATCACAAACAAATGCAAACACATTAAAACACAAAATACACACGCGCGCACACAAATACAAAACACAACTAAATTAAAATAAAATATAAATTTAACAAATACTGCAACACTGTGCTCTGTGACGGCCTACCGAGAGTTACCATTATCATGAGATAATTGAAATTATCACGTGTTCTGTGTAATTTACAGCAATACCGGTAATCCACCGTGTTAATAATTATCAGTATTTGCCACGATTTCCAAGCGTCAAAACCTGATAATTACAAATATTATGAGATAATTACAAATTTCATAGGATAACTACAATTATTATTGAAAAATTACAAATATCTTCGCGTGATCATATTTAATTTTCAGTTTTGGCTCTAGCAATCCGTCTGGAAATGGGCCAAAACGGGAAATTGTAATTTTCACTTGATAATTACAATTTTACGTGCTAATTGTAAATATGTCGTTGAAAATTGTAATTATTACATAAGATTTGTAATTATCAGGTTTTGGCTCTAGTAGGCCGTTATACTGTGAATTACACAGAACACGTATTAATTACTATTATCATTGATACCTGCATAATATGCAACTTTTGGCGCTAGTAAGCCGCCTTAGCAAGAATTAAGCATGATCACGTAAAAATTGTAATTATCGAAGTAAAAATTGTCATTATTGTGTGATAATTAAAATTGTCTGTTTGTGCGCATTTTCAGGCGGACTGCTAGAGCCAAAACTGAAAATTAAATAGGATCACGCGAATATATGTCTAATTTTTCAATGGTAATTGTAATTATCTCTTGATAATTGTAATTATCCAATGATATGTGTAATCATCTCATGATATTTGTAATTATCAGTTTTTGACGATAGTAGGCCGTCATAGAGCTCGTCGGCTATGTATGTATAACACCTTCTCATAATATATCTCCCCAAACAAACTCCAAAGAAGACCAACGGACCTTAAGATCGTAAGTAGAAATAACCGGGGCTTTATTGATGGGACCAAGAAGTCCAACCTTCAATGCTAAATCAATTTGCAACATGGTCAATCCCTGTAAGATCTACTTTGAAAAAGAAGCAAGTACTGGTACACATTAGTGCGCGTGTTTTGTTTTTTTTACGCATCCTAAGGAGAGAGAGAGAGAGAGAGGAGAGAAGAGAGAGAGAGGGTGAGGGAGAATGAGATAGAGGGGGGGGGGGGGAACGGATGTACATGTACTACGTCCAAAACCGGTGTGTATTCTCGCACTGGGTGAATGCGCGTTAGATGAACACGGGCTCGGAAGTCTTTGCGTCTTTGTTAACTTTCACTATCACTATTGAACCTCCATTCAGAACGTAGTAGAAGTTACAAATACGAAAGAAGAGACTTAATAGCCTGTTGGTTAGAGACTGAAATTCTATAGGGTACGTTCGTACGCTAGTGACCCTACTTCTCCCATGACCTCTGTCAAAACCTCAAAGGAAAAATAAGTAGGCTAATGCACACAGGTCAGGCCCGACCCCCACTTCCAGCCATTAAGAAAACACTTTGATCATCATTCATTTAAATGAAAACAAGATGGCGTGCCAATGACTGCGTTCTCAGCGAGCGCTATACCAGGCGAGAAGGACAGAGAGAGACAGAGAGACAGAGAGAGAGAGAGACAGAGAGAGAGACAGAGAGAGAGAGAGACAGAGAGAGAGACAGAGAGAGAGAGACAGAGACACACACAGAGAGAGAGAGAGAGAGAGAGAGAGAGAGAGAGAGAGGGAACTTGAAACTTTTTTTTAATAGATATATAGATTTTAGAGTAATTGCAAAGTCTAATTCTTCCAATCTTTCCTTTTAGAAATAAACATAATACGGACCCTTTAACATTGAATTAAAAAATCATACAAAACACAAACACACACACATAAGAAGGTAAAACACACACACACACACACACACCCACACACACACACACACACACACACACACACACACATCGTCATCATCAGAGTTACAGACAAAAAGAGACAGAGTGACAGACAGACAGACAGGAGAGATTTTCAAACAGAGGGTTGTGCAATGAACTTGTTGATGTTGCTGCTGCTGTTGCTGATGATGGACGACGACAATGGTGATGTAGTGGTGGGGCGGGGATGAAGCTATTGCCAATGATGACGACGGTGATGTGGATGGCACACTGTAGATTTCATCACTTTAATCTTTTTGTATTTCCTTTTGCACGTAATGGATGCGAAGACAATGTTTTGTAACATTTCATTACGGCAGTGACGGCTAACGAGCTCTGGACTTTTGCAAACGTCGTCTGTCGACGCTATTTTTAAAATCAATCTCTCTGTCTCTCTCTCTCTCTCTCTCTCTCTCTCTCTCTCTCTCTCTCTCTCTCTCTCTCTCTCTCTCTCTCTCTCTCTCTCTCTGAACCAGCTATGTGCATTATTTTAAATACGAGTGGTAACGAGCAAAGAACAATTAATCAAAACGACCCACATTTACCACGAAACAAAAGAAACCAAAATGCACTGCGTCCTCTCTCTTCCACCCCCCCCCCTCCTATCCTCCACTCGGCCCCTTCCTCCCATTCTCTCTCTCTCTCTCTCTCTCTCTCTCTCTCTCTCTCTCTCTCTCTCTCTCTCGTACACACACAAAAATTACATTCAATATCCTTTTAGCTGGGATCAACGGGATTTTCTTCGGAATTTGCAAAGGTGCCCATTTGTGTGCTGCTCCAAGCACGTAAATTCCACCCCGCATCTCGTCCCATCCCCAAAACACTACCCTAAGATACCTCCGACCCTTCACACATTGACAAACATCTCGCGTGACATTGAGGATGAAATGAACATCGCTCATTTTTTTCCATGGCAGCTTGTCAACGGCCATTAGCTAGTTCAATGTGAACAATGCTAATACACTCACCCTTTTAACCAAAAACAGCTTCACCTGACAACAATTTCTTAAATAGCGCATGGATTCGCTTCAAGATCTGCTGAAGGCGTTGGCCAAAGGCTTTCAGTGCCCAAAATGTCAACTGTGTAATGTCGTAGGTATTTGAACAGTCTTTATCAAAAATCTGCCTGTCCATATTTTCAGACTGTCACCTGTATATTATTTACCAAAAGACCCGTTTGAACCATGTCACAGAATACAGTGGGAGTGGGGGTGAGGGGAAATGTTCCAAAGTAACATTGTAGAAACTGGGAAACTCCATTGTTGCGGGAAACATCTTCTGATGCTTGCGTACGGGAATGGAACTCGGAACGCCTAAGCTGAACTGTTGACACGTCTTAAAGTGCGTCGGAGGTGGAGGCGAACATTGTGCAAAAAAACACTTCTGAAATATCTCATTCAAGTTTAATCAAGACTTACCAACTATGGAGTATTCTTTCAACACATTGCATGTCAGGAAATTATTTTTTTTAACAAATAAAAAATAATACACAAAATCACAAGAAAACCAGTATTAAAACTACATTTCCCCAACAATTATACATTGTACTTTCAGCTATTTTGTTCACACACACATACACACAAACTCTTTCAGCTCTCTCTTACAAACACAAACAGGCGCACACGTCTTTCCCAGTTCCTTTACTAATAATACACATACCCTCATAAATATATATAGTATAGTTTGACTGACAGAGCCACTCAAATGATGTAAAGTACATGTGCGACTTAAAAAAATTCATTATGACAGTATTGAGAGTATGGACACATAAATATAATATTTGGCTTAAACATAAATGTATCCAACGAACCAATAATAATGCCAGGCAAAATTCGGGGCGCACACAAGCACAAGGCTTAAATAAGTGCTACCCAAATAATAAATAATGTATCCAAAATAGCTCTAATATCAATGGCGGACGACAGGAAACAACAAACAAACCATTGATATAAATACAACAACAACAAATTATAAAGTTTTTTTTTAAAGACCAGCTGATCTGAATAAAACAGTACTGACAAAGACAAACGTCTGAGACGTTATCAGGCATAGTTTAAATAACACAAAATAAATAATTTTTCTCCAAGCGAGGGGAGAAAAATGGGGTACAAGGGAGGGGGGTAGGGTGGGTGGGTAGAGGCGGGGAGGGGCGGGAGCGAGAGAGCTATACCTTGTGAACAGAAACTAAACGATGTGTTTAGCGGATCAAAGTTAGAACGCGAAGTGTGTGGAAAGTCGTTCAAACATAAAATGTGATGCGGTCAGAAGCGGTTACATGAAAGTAAGAATGCGTGGACAGTTAAGAACGTGTTGGTATTTTCTTGCAATGACAATCCTGAAATCCCAAGGAGTAGAGTGGGATGGGATCAAGAAGACAAATCGTGGAACAATGGACCAAAAAAGCAGGAAGTGTTCAGACGTTTAAGCTGGGTGTCCGCAACGGCAAACCGGGTCGTCTATCAAATGGCGACGATACATATCGTAGTTACGGTTGCTTACACCCAGCCGAAGTCTGCATTGGATCATTTGTTGTTGTCGTGCACCATGATAATAAAACGGTGGAACCGCAGTCAACTTTGGAGAGAAGTCGTTTAAATAGGCTGACTGACGGATAGACTTGAATTTCTTCGGGGAGCTCATTACACATAATAGTAGAAGAGGGGAGGAAGGAGTAATATAGATCATATTTAAATTACACACAGGTTAAATCCACTTTAAGAGATTACCATTTGCGTACATATCCATCCATACAGTTTCCATGGTGTCTAACACTGGCGAAAATACAATCTAAACTTCGGGTGCGATCATTCCAAAGGTCATTGCTACAGCAGTAAACGGCGTGCCTACCTTAGAATAGAAATAACACCAGCGCCCAAGAGATTAACGCAAAAGTTCCAAGGCTTTGTTGTGAACTAACCAAGCAGGAGTATTGTGCGTGTGTGCCTTAGCTATTGAGTGACGCCTAATGATTGTATCAAGGAGCCTTTAGCTAGGCTCGTGAGGAGCCGATTGTCTTTTCAAGCTGCATACAAGCTTATTGGAGAGCGTTCATCCCAATAATCAAAATTAATTCATAAACTCTTCTATGATCATACTATCCCTAATGTAAAAAGCAGGATTCACGTTGAAGGACTGCAAAATGTATCTGTGCTTGTAGATCGTCTTCTTCTTGGTTATGTGAGAGATCCGTTTCCAGATAACAGTTCACAAATAATGTCTATGTTATAATAATAAAGATGTCGAGCGCGATAAAAAAAAAAAATTCTTTCCCAGCTTCACATCTTTGAACCTCCAGCAGTGAAGCTGTCAAGGGAAATAAGTGAAGCTGTCATAACGACAATGGTAAAACCGGTCGTAACGAGCGGCCTCCCTTCTACCCCATCTCATTACTGCAAACTGTTATTAGATTTGGCATCTCGCCACTAGGGGGAGTTCATTTCGCGGCCTCGTTACGGATCGGGATTGTATTGTCGTCACTAGCATAGCCGTGTTGTAACAGATGCCGTGTGTCGCATGGTGCGATATATCGACGAGATCAGTGAAGGATGAAAATGGCAAAATTCTGACAGAAGAAAATAGGTCAGTAACTTAAAAATTTGCTAATCACTAACTTAATCATAACGTTTCTTTTATCACCCTGATCCTAGTTCTGCACCGGACTTTTTTTTTCAAACGTTGAAGAGCCCTGTAACAATAGACGACTCCTCTATTGCTACTCGTATCGTGTGCATGGAAAACTTCCTCCTTCCAGCTTGTGACACTCTCTATGCTGACAAGCTTTACACTCAATGACACATATATATTCCTCACCTCTGACCAACTCTGTTTCTCTTCCCACACAATTGCACACATCTGCTCCAGTTCCGAACTGCAGTCAAATCGACTTTGCTGGTCTAAGAATAGTGTATCAAAGTGACGTTCGAGAATGGCACACTCATTTGATAGTCTTTTTCTGACTCTCTATGTCTGTGTGCCACAACGACCTTTGATTTACGGGATAGGATAGGATAGGATAGGATAGGATAGGATAGATAGGTGTGTTTGTCTCTTTCCTTCTTTCTTTCTTCTCTCTCTCTCTCTCTCTTGCTCTCTCTCCCCCATACACATAAACGATGTCTCTCTGAAAGGGGGAAGGGGGGTAGAGGGGGAGCGGAGGGGGATCCCAAACACTGTGATGGCATACTGTTAAGCTGACACCATGTACAGGTCGATATCAAGGCTAAACTGTATAATTATCAAACCTAACGCTTGTGACACAAATACACAGTGCGCAGAATGAAACGAAGTTTAAGCCACCCATCCCCAACCAATTCCAGGTAGCCTCACCGTCACGTGAAAGTACCCAGCCGTCTTGTCCAACTAGTGCAGGTGACGGTCTCCAATACATACGCACACAATCCAGGAGCGTAGTATCGCAGTTATCGGTTGCCTAATAGCGCCATGTAAACTCACAAGTCGCCGTAGCTCAGTGGCAGAGCGCTGGCTTGGCAAACCGATGGCCCAGGTTTGCGTCCCGTGGAGGGCAAGATTTAAAAAAAAGGGGCAATTTTCACTGCCCATTTTACCAGTATAATTGCTCTGGTGGTTCAGTTTTGATTTAGGTCCCTACTCCATCTTCCCTGAGATGAGATATCCTCCTCACCCCTCAGCCCCCCAGTCCCCCCTTTCCAACCAGCAGTGTCGCCAAAGGTGGGTGTAGACGATACACTTTAATGTTCATTCATTCAGCAAATTGACTAGTGTTGTGGTTTGAGCATCGCTGACCTTTTAAAGGGGGGGGGGAGGGGGAGGTGGGGCTTTCAATAATGGTATTGGATACAGTCTAATTTTTGGTTAAATTTACACAACCGTCTATGATAGCTTTCACCTCAATATTGTAGAATAATAAACCCATATATGATCTCACCATCTAGTGGAAACATTTGAAGAAATAAAAATGACATCAGATTCCTTATAATAATTTAATGGCGATGTTCCCCTCATCACTCAAACTTAAAACACATCTGCCATCTGATTTCTAAACATCTGATTTTCTGACCGGCTAAAGCACAGGGCTACGTAAATCGTCTCCTCTGAAATAACGCTACGTTCAGGACAATTAAAGCTATATCACTACATTTTATTTTGTTTTAAGTTGAAAATTTTACATATTTCATAAGGATTGATTTAATGGATTTGTGTGTGTGTTTAGGCGGGTGCGTGCGCGTATATGTGTTGTAGTTTAAACCTGGTGTGTTTTGATTTTGCAATTAAAATAACTGCTAAACACGCTTACGATAGTACATGAACATCCGGTTGATTGAGCTGGCTCGGAGAAAAGAAGAAGAAATGAGAAAGAAGAAGAAGAAGAATGAAGAAGGAAGAGAATGAAAAGAAAAGGAAGATTAAGAAGAATGAAGAAGAAAGAAGAAGAAGAGAAGGAAGAAAGGAGAAGGAATGAAGAAGAAAGAAGAAGCAAGAAGGAAGAAAAGAAGAAGAAAAGGGGAAGAAGAAGAAGAAGAAGAGAAGTTGTCTACCTTACATTCTTGGTTAGACTAGCCTTGGGTGGCTCCTGCTGTGCAGAATCCTTTGGGGGATGCCATTGGGTTATGCAGGACAAGGCGACACGACATTTGTTCTCCCCGGCTGACCATTCGCCTTCTGCTTTTGGTGGTGAGCGGACTACATTGTCGGCAGGCATTTTTATGCAAGTGGGTGGCAGCGACTTTGCAGGAAGAAGAAGAAGTAAAGAAGAAGAAGAAGAGAAAAGACAAGAAGAAGATGAAGAAAAGAAGAAGAAGAAGAAAAGAGAAAGGAAGAAAAGAAGAAGAAGGAAGAAGAAAATGTAGAAGAAGAAGATGAAATGAAGAAGTAGAATAGAAGATGATAGAAGAATTAGAGAAAAAAGAAGAAGAAGTAAAAGAAGTAGAAGAAGAAGAAGAAGAAGAAGAAGATAACTCCTTGAAAACAACAACATCAATTAGACTTTAATGAAGAACTGGAATACCAGACCAGACACAACACTCAGATCACCGCTTTTAAATGTCATTGGTTAAACTCTGTTGTCAAGTAGATAAAACTGCGGACAATCTAACAAATACCCAATGCCTACACTGTTACGAAGAAGAAGAAGAAGAAGAAGAAGAAGAATGGTGAAGAAGAAGAAGAAGAAGAAGAAGAAGAAGAAGAAGAAGAAGAAGAAGAAGAAGAAGAAGAAGAAAATGGTGAAAAGATGTACACGGACAAAAAAAGAATTAAACGAAGAAGACTATCAGATGGAGAGAGAAAGAGATGGAGAAAATAGAGAGAGAGAGAGAGAGAGGGAGGGAGGGAGGGAGAGACAGACAGACAGACAGACAGAGAACGACAGAGACAAAGACAAGAAAATGTAAACATACAAATATTTTAAGACTAAAGACTTACTGTGTTTTTGATTAAATCAAATTATGTGTGTGCATGTGTGTGTGTGTGTGTGTGTGAGTATGTGTCTGTGTGTTAAAACACTGCCATGCGGACACACAGCTGACAGAAGCGAGGATCACAAAGATTAACAAATTATATGAATGGAATCAGATGGATGTGTTTGTCTATAATACAAAGGCGAACTAGATGTAAAATTAAATAATAAAATCTCTATTTATTCATTTCACTGCCTGTTTTTCTTCTTTACGATGGGAATTTATTGATTATTATATTATTTTTAAATATTTGTTTAGACCTTGCATTTTTAATAATGTTGATAATAATATGTGCCCAGTTTTATTTCAATATAGAGCTACGACTCTGCATGGCAGTTAATAACTTCCTTCATCTCTTTCTGTTCACATATTCTTTTATTTATTGTTTTCTCCATTGTGTTTCAATGTCGTTACGCGCGACGTCAATCCACATTTGTGTGGTGCGAGAGTCACGGAATCTCCACCGCGGGAAAGAAAGAGTTCTTGATGGTTTTGTCTGCTGAGATGATGTCTTAAAGGATTGTATCGCTTTTAGCCATCTTGCGTGAAATGACTCGGCGTTTTTATCCTACCTTCAATGCAGGTTCTCTATCTCTGCTAATTGTCTCCCCTTTTTTTTTCAAATCCGTATTTTTAATGGCAGCTCTCTTTTATTCCATCCACCTATATTTTATCTCATGTAATTCCTTCCTCTTTCACATCTATTGTCTTTTTTTATTCTCTCCTTTTCATAGATCTTACCCTAATGCTGTTTCCATTTTACATTTACCAATATTGTGAGGCACGGTGGTCTAATGGTAGTGCTTTGGCTTGCGGATCTGAAGGTCCCGGGTTCGAGCCCTGTCCGGGCAACTGTGTTGTGTCCCTGGGAAAGACACTTTACTCCCGTTTCCTACTCCTTCGAATGAGAGTATAAACCGGGGTCTAGTCTGTGTGTCGCATACATTCCATCATAATGGACTTTAAAGATCCTGACGCTCATGTCCTAGACGGGTGATTGTTGGTAACAAGAACACACCCAGCATGCACTTGGTCCTTCTCCCCCCATCCCTGGCTGGCCAGGATAGAGCTCGGTTGTCCAGGCGTCAGGCCATGCGCCCAAAGCCTGCGGGATGGGCGTCTAGGGCGGTTTGAGTTAGATCCTGTATCGGCCAGCGCCTAGAGTCTTGTCAAGTACGGCGAGATAAGTGCGCTCTAAAAATCCTCAATAATAATAATAATAATAATAATAATAATAATAATAATAATAATAATAATAATAATAATATACTGGTCTCCCCATTTTTGCACTTCGGTAATATTTATTATCCTTGTCTATATCGTGTGTGTTATTATTTCTTATCATTGTCTCTGTCTTATCTGTTATCTGTTACAACTCTTCAGCTAACCCCATTTCCACGTAACACAAAGTACAAAAAACAATTTTCCTTAAAGTGGATCTCACCTATACGTTTGAAGAAAATTTACCCTCAGTCTCGTTTGTGATACCCGTCATTAAAAGTATTTTCACTGTCATGAAGGCCGACAACTGTCTCTATAACGCCCTTAGCGAGACCCGAATGTAAGCGCTTGTGGTGCAAAGCTAGATCGGATGTCAAACGGAAAAATGGCCTTTCCCGTTTGTGATGTAGAGAAAGAAATCAAGATGAGTCGAATAAGTGCTGTCTGTGGATGTGGAATGTCATTCAGGCACAAGATATGGTATTTACATGCACTGACGGCTATTATAAAAGGCAATTAATCAATTACCATCAAGGTCACAGGGACTTTCATATTGTTGTGACCTTAAAGTGGAAACTCCGGGTTTTTTCCCGTTGCGTTTTCAATCAAGGGGTTCTAATCAGTCAGACACACCTTCTTGAAGTGTGTACCCACACTTTAGTCTAAACGCGTACCCATTTTCTTTAGAACCGCAGTCGGGCCACCGCCTACCCCAAACCAAGTTCATGTTTAAGGAGATTGGAGAGTGCAATTGAAAACGCAACGGAAAAACCGGAATGTCCAATCCTACGTAACAAAACCTAAACGTCACTGGTGGACTAGATAGGAAGGAGGAACAACGAAGCTTAACGTCCTATTTGCATCAGCGTTAAGGACGATCACCACGTCGCCACCCTGACAATAATGATTATCATCATCATATCAAAGATGAGACTCATACGGACTAGATAGACATTGATTCATCGCCTTTTATAATAGCTGTCGGTGCATACAAACACCTTATCTTGTGACTGGTTGAAATTCCTCACTCCTCCACATTTTGTATTAGCTGTCGGTGCATACAAATACCTTATCTTGTGACTGGTTGAAATTCCACACTCCTCCACATTTTGTATTAGCTGTAGGTGCATACAAATACCTTATCTTGTGACTGGTTGAAATTTCACACTCCTCCACATTTTGTATTAGCTGTCGGTGCATACAAATACCTTATCTTGTGACTGGTTGAAATTCCACACTCCTCCACATTTTGTATTAGCTGTCGGTGCATACAAATACCTTATCTTGTGACTGGTTGAAATTCCACACTCCTCCACATTTTGTATTAGCTGTCGGTGCATACAAATACCTTATCTTGTGAGTGGTTGAAATTCCACACTCCTCCACATTTTGTATTAGCTGTCGGTGCATACAAATACCTTATCTTGTGAGTGGTTGAAATTCCACACTCCTCCACATTCTGTAATAGCTGTCGGTGCATACAAATACCTTATCTTGTGAGTGGTTGAAATTCCACACTCCTCCACATTCTGTAATAGCTGTCGGTGCATACAAATACCTTATCTTGTGACTGGTTGAAATTCCACACTCCTCCACATTTTGTAATAGCTGTCGGTGCATACAAATACCTTATTTTGTGACTGGTTGAAATTCCACACTCCTCCACATTTTGTAATAGCTGTCGCGTCGGTGCATACAAATACCTTATCTTGTGACTGGTTGAAATTCCACACTCCTCCACATTCTGTATTAGCTGTCGGTGCATACAAATACCTTATCTTGTGACTGGTTGAAATTCCACACTCCTCCACATTTTGTATTAGCTGTCGGTGCATACAAATACCTTATCTTGTGACTGGTTGAAATTCCACACTCCTCCACATTCTGTAATAGCTGTCGGTGCATACAAATACCTTAATTTGTGACTGGTTGAAATTCCACACTCCTCCACATTTTGTATTAGCTGTCGGTGCATACAAATACCTTATCTTGTGACTGGTTGAAATTCCACACTCCTCCACATTCTGTAATAGCTGTCGGTGCATACAAATACCTTAATTTGTGACTGGTTGAAATTCCACACTCCTCCACATTTTGTATTAGCTGTCGGTGCATACAAATACCTTATCTTGTGACTGGTTGAAATTCTACACTCCTCCACATATTAGTCTAGTCCATTACAGTGATATAGCAGAAACAAGTTACGAAGTTTTCCTGCAAAGGATGACGCATGAATTTTTTTTAATTCATAATATTTTATGATAATAATACTTTTATTTTCTTAATAGTGTATGATGATTGCTGGGGTATTGTAGTAAGGTGAAAGATAGAGAGAGAGAGAGAGAAAGAGAGAGAGAGAGAGCGTGCGTGTGTGTGTGTGTGGATGTGTGTGTGTGTGTGTGGCTAGGTAGAAACGTCTTTATTCTGACATACACTTGAACCTCTACGTACTTTCTTTAGACGCGGGCCCCGTTATTTTGAAGTCAAAACAGTGTTCCGTGTGCGTGTGTGTAAGTGTATAATAGCACAATTGTGGATTTTTTTTATATACATTTGGTAACAAATGGGATACATGAAAGAAAAAGGAAGCAAAATTCTTCCCCATTTTTAAAAACCATATTGTCCACTATAAAACAGCACAATCCTATATATCGAGAAAATCTCACATTCCCCATTTTTCCAAAAATGAGGTAGACAAATGTATAAATTATACAATTATATTAGCTGCTCTACGAACAAAATTAAGTTTGCAGTGGAGATTACCTACATCAATCTTGTATGTTATTCATAAATCTACTTAGTTTTATAAATACATTTGATTTGTAAATATTACTGAGAAAAAGACCATTCCCAATTGCACCATTCTCGATTGATCGGCTTATACACCGTGTGTGTGTGTGTGTGCGTGTGTGTTGTGTGGATTTGTGTGTTTGTGTTTGAATCGTGATGGTGTATCTGATATTAATATTGTTCTTGTCATGCTGCATGTTGTGTCACCAGTATGTCAAATTTCCGTGTGTAAATGAGGACAATAAATAATATAATAGTATTTATATTGTACATAAATACTCGAGTAACAATCTTCCAGCGTGGAATGTTAGGCCACTTATTTGAACTATCTTCCAGCGTGGAATGATAGGACACTTATTTGAACTATCTTCCAGCGTGGAATATTAGGCCACTTATTTGAACTTGGAATGTTAGGCCACTTATTTGAACTATCTTCCAAAGTGGAACGATAGGCCGCTTATTTGTACTATCTTCCAGCTAAAAAAGCCCAAACCAAACAAATCGGCTAATTTAGACACAGGGCAAAAGGTGTTTAGAAAATCGTGAAGCACAATGATTTTGAACTTTCAGGAACTACAAATGCCAATAATCTAACATCCTTAGCAGTAGCTAAAGTACGGGCTGCTGCTCACAAATGTGAAATACATGTATACCAAAAACTCCACAAAATCGCTTGAGCCGTTTTTGAGCTATTGAGTAAAACGTTTTTAACCACAAAATGACTTCAATGACCTTCAACATTGCTGTACAACAAATATGATGACCCTCATGGAGACAGTCCACTAACATAGGCAATGTTCCTATAAAGTTTGGTTAAAATCAGTTCAGTGGTTCTTGATTTATGGTGTCCGGCTCGACAGACAGACAGACAGATCGACTTTTAGCGCGTTCTGAGTTCTTCCGATTATTAAGTCTGAAAATACAACACACAAAAAGGAAGAAAAACGTCCTTTTGAACATTGCCGCTGTACGTTTTAAACCCAGTCGATTTATATGTCCCAAGACTCTTCGTCACCTACACACACACACACACACACACACACACTTCCTCCCTCCCTCTCTCTCTATCTCTCTTTTTAGAGAAAACAAACCAGGCCGTTTGAAATGTCAGATGGCCGCCGTCATCAAAGAGTTAACAGCAAATCAAAGAGTGAAATATTTCAAAGGAAACCCAGTTACTGGCGAACACGAGATAACGGTCCCTAGGATCCAGCGGGTTAATGTGTGTTTTTCTTCTTCTTCTTCTTCTTCTTCTTCTTCTTCTTCTTCTTCTTCTTCTTCTGTCTCTCTCTGTCTCTCTCGAAGAAGAAGGAGAGGGAGAGAGGGATGGAGGAAGGGGGTAACTGGGGGACTCACCAACCAAACCACTCAGCCTTTCCTCACCACCTCACCCTCAGCCAAACTCCGCTGTCCTTACATCGGCGTGTTTAGAGCTTGAAGCAGTATCACAATTTCAAAGCAGCGATTGCTATACTGCTGCAACTGCAGTCCGTTCTGTTTCAAGGTGGACAGCATTTCTGTTTATTTCAGTTGTATTGGCGGGTGGTGTGGAGAGGCGGGGAAGGGAAAAGAGAAACCCAACTCCTTTTTAATTAATTTTTTAAAACGATTAAATGATTTTTTTTAAAGTTCATTGTTATAATTGTTTTTATTTTTCCATCCTAATGAGGTGTCAAAAGGAAAATATAAAAACGATCAAGCAAGAAGTGAAGGTACGTAATCCTTTTCTTGTGGTCCAGCTCTATGAGGGCAGTGTTCAACTTCTCTCCCTCCCTTGCTTTACCTTTCTCGGTTCTCAAGAGAGCCAGGTACCAATTCACAAAGAGAGATGGTTGGAGGTGATTGCTGTGCAACGTTTTAATTCTCTCCACGTTGGAATGTCACTCAACCAAGTACTAGCATTAACGTACTCTCGAAATAGCAGTCTACCAAGCTGTACTCCCCGCCATAGCTCTGACGTGCAGAACGGAAACAGTATCTTTTGACTTGGCTTTATTTTCCTGACCTTCACGCCAACAACACAGCATTGCGTGATGGTTCTTCGCCGTTGCGTGAGGAAGAGAACGAAAACAATGTGGATACGGATAGTTAATGAAGCTGACGACGTGGAGGCAGAGAAGAAGAAGTTAGTTAGTTACTCATTGTTTAAAGGGTCCAGCGGACTGCAAAGAGCCGAATCAGGACCACGACTTGGTTGAAAAGGACTCACCCTTTTCCTTGTAAAAAAAATCTGCTGAATCAATTTTCATTGTAACACTAAAGGCACTCCACCAGCCGATCACTTCACAATAAAGGCGTCCTATGCATGGAGCGCTGGGGCTTTACTCTAATTTATCGAACCTTCCGTTTACAAAAACAAAATAGAATATAAACAACATTATACAATATTAACAAAACACACACAAACAAACACACACACACTAAATAATAATACAATAGAAAGCACCAGTGACCATTTGGCAGAAAGCATCCAATATTCCCTAGCTGACCCACCACACAAATGAGGAGTTTTGGAAGAGTTTTTCTTTTAAAACTGTAGGTACTGACATATTGAAAAAGTGAATAATGTAGACAAAAGAAAAGAAAAGCTATGGCAGAAATGCAAGGAGTGACAGAAAAGAAAAAAAATTGAAGCACTAAATTTACAAAAAGAATGGGATCTATTTATACTAAATGATCCCCTGGTATCCCCAAGAGGGAAGAGAAGAAGAAGAAGAAGAAGAAGAAGAAGAAGAAGAAGAAGAAGAAGAAGAAGAAGAAGAAGAAGGATGAGGGGGAGGGAGAAGTAAAAGACAAGAGGATGGTGGTGGCGTTAGCTTGGTCAGTGGTGCTAGTAGTGATGTGGGACAAGTATATCAACTAACAAGTTAGTATCTCCCTTCTATGTCTCTGTCGACGTGCGCGTACAACCGGTTGCTTCCCTTTACATGCTCTGCGCTCCATAGAGCGTCGACGGCCTAAAATAATTTTTTAGAAACTTCAAAACCCAGGGAAATTATGGGTAGGGAAATCCTTTTCTGAAATGACGTCGGCAGGACTCTTCGCGATTGGTGCATGGCACACGAGACACACGCAAAATGGCGTCACAAGAAAGTTGGTTAGATCTGAATTCGTCTACTTTGACCTCGCATGCTGCTGGATAACAAAGCAATTTGAATTTGCTTTCAAAAATCAAAAGAGAGCGAGACCACAACAAAGTACAACGAGCCAAGGCGACGCAAACACTCAAGGCCGACAGAACAAAAAGCAAGTACCCGTGACCACTGACCATACACAATAAAGTAGGCCTAACCACCATTGCAAAATAGGATTGATCATCACCATGATTGAATTTTTCCAACCCACCTTCCAATCGGTACGGAATCGAACATATGCTCAAATCATCATATCTTTGACAGAACTTGCATGTGCATTATACAGTGTGATTCAAGCGATAAATGAACCATCACATCGAACGATCTGAGCAGCTGAATCAATGACAATGGCGAACAATCGTTCACTGAGACTCACGATCGCCTGCACTGAGCTCACATACATGTGTGCATGTTTCTATAAATCCATCGTGTTCTCCTTCGATAATTGAGAAAAGCCTTTGTTCACTACCAGAAATATGCAGTTCCTCTCCCAACTTTCGTTTAATTTCAGCCAGGACGTCTTCGCGAGAAATGGCGACCATGACTGCAACCGTAGCTAGTTATCAGTTACTTCCCTTGAACAGATTTCCCAGAATTCTCTATTCTATTTTTAGGTTTGGGATACCCCCGTCCCAGCTTGTGGCTAAAACCAAGGGCAACGGGACCACCGCACGTCGACTGGGGGCAATACGAAAAACTAACTTGTTAGTTGATATACTTGTGGTGGTGTTGACAGTGGTTGTGGGGAAGGCCTTAATGGTGGTTATAGTAGTGCTAGTGTAATGTTAACAGTAGTTCAAAGGCGTTAGTGGTGGTTGTAGTGGTGCTAGTGTGATGTTAACAGTAGTTCAAAGGCGTTAGTGGTGGTTGTAGTGGTGCTAGTGTGATGCTAACAGTAGTTCAAAGGCGTTAGTGGTGGCAGTAGTAGTGCTAGTTGTGGTGTTAACAGTAGTTCAAAGGCGTTAGTGGTGGCAGTAGTAGTGCTAGTTGTGGTGTTAACAGTAGTTCAAAGGCGTTAGTGGTGGTTGTAGTGGTGCTAGTGTGATGTTAACAGTAGTTCAAAGGCGTTAGTGGTGGCAGTAGTAGTGCTAGTTGTGGTGTTAACAGTAGTTCAAAGGCGTTAGTGGTGGTTGTAGTGGTGCTAGTTGTGGTGTTAACAGTAGTTCAAAGGCGTTAGTGGTGGCAGTAGTAGTGCTAGTTGTGGTGTTAACAGTAGTTCAAAGGCGTTAGTGGTGGCAGTAGTAGTGCTAGTTGTGGTGTTGACAGTAGTTGTGGGGAAGACCTTAGTGGTGGCAGTAGTAGTGCTAGTTGTAATGTTGACAGTAGTTGTGGGGAAGACCTTAGTGGTGGCAGTAGTAGTGCTAGTTGTAATGTTGACAGTAGTTGTGGGGAAGGCGTTAGTGGTGGCAGTAGTAGTGCTAGTTGTGGTGTTGACAGTAGTTGTGGGGAAGGCGTTAGTGGTGGCAGTAGTAGTGCTAGTTGTAATGTTAACAGTAGTTCAAAGGCGTTAGTGGTGGCAGTAGTAGTGCTAGTTGTGGTGTTGACAGTAGTTGTGGGGAAGACCTTAGTGGTGGCAGTAGTAGTGCTAGTTGTAATGTTGACAGTAGTTGTGGGGAAGACCTTAGTGGTGGCAGTAGTAGTGCTAGTTGTAATGTTGACAGTAGTTGTGGGGAAGGCGTTAGTGGTGGCAGTAGTAGTGATAGTTGTGATGTTAACAGTAGTTGTGGGGAAGGCGTTAGTGGTGGCAGTAGTAGTGATAGTTGTGGTGTTGACAGTAGTTGTGGGGAAGGCGTTAGTGGTGGCAGTAGTAGTGCTAGTTGTAATGTTAACAGTAGTTCAAAGGCGTTAGTGGTGGCAGTAGTAGTGCTAGTTGTGGTGTTAACAGTGGTTGTGGGGATGGCCTTAGTGGTGGCAGTAGTAGTGCTAGTTGTGGTGTTGACAGTAGTTGTGGGGATGGCCTTAGTGGTGGCAGTAGTAGTGCTAGTTGTGGTGTTAACAGTAGTTGTGGGGAAGGCGTTAGTGGTGGCAGTAGTAGTGCTAGTGTGATGTTGACAGTGGTTGTGGGGATGGCGTTAGTGGTGGCAGTAGTAGTGCTAGTTGTAATGTTGACAGTAGTTGTGGGGATGGCGTTAGTGGTGGCAGTAGTAGTGCTAGTGTGATGTTGACAGTGGTTGTGGGGATGGCGTTAGTGGTGGCAGTAGTAGTGCTAGTGTGATGTTGACAGTGGTTGTGGGGAAGACCTTAGTGGTGGCAGTAGTAGTGCTAGTTGTGGTGTTGACAGTGGTTGTGGGGAAGACCTTAGTGGTGGCAGTAGTAGTGCTAGTTGTGGTGTTAACAGTAGTTGTGGGGAAGGCGTTAGTGGTGGCAGTAGTAGTGCTAGTTGTAATGTTGACAGTAGTTGTGGGGAAGGCGTTAGTGGTGGCAGTAGTAGTGCTAGTTGTGGTGTTGACAGTAGTTGTGGGGAAGGCGTTAGTGGTGGCAGTAGTAGTGCTAGTTGTGGTGTTGACAGTAGTTGTGGGGAAGGCCTTAGTGGTGGCAGTAGTAGTGCTAGTTGTGATGTTAACAGTAGTTGTGGGGAAGACCTTAGTGGTGGCAGTAGTAGTGCTAGTTGTGATGTTAACAGTAGTTGTGGGGAAGGCGTTAGTGGTGGCAGTAGTAGTGCTAGTTGTAATGTTGACAGTGGTTGTGGGGAAGACCTTAGTGGTGGCAGTAGTAGTGCTAGTGTGATGTTGACAGTGGTTGTGGGGAAGACCTTAGTGGTGGCAGTAGTAGTGCTAGTTGTAATGTTGACAGTAGTTGTGGGGAAGGCGTTAGTGGTGGCAGTAGTAGTGCTAGTTGTAATGTTGACAGTAGTTGTGGGGAAGACCTTAGTGGTGGCAGTAGTAGTGCTAGTTGTAATGTTGACAGTAGTTGTGGGGAAGACCTTAGTGGTGGCAGTAGTAGTGCTAGTTGTAATGTTGACAGTAGTTGTGGGGATGGCGTTAGTGGTGGCAGTAGTAGTGCTAGTTGTAATGTTGACAGGGGTTGTGGGGAAGGCGTTAGTGGTGGCAGTAGTAGTGCTAGTTGTGGTGTTAACAGTAGTTGTGGGGAAGGCGTTAGTGGTGGCAGTAGTAGTGCTAGTTGTAATGTTGACAGTAGTTGTGGGGAAGGCGTTAGTGGTGGCAGTAGTAGTGCTAGTTGTGGTGTTGACAGTAGTTGTGGGGAAGGCGTTAGTGGTGGCAGTAGTAGTGCTAGTTGTAATGTTGACAGGGGTTGTGGGGATGGCGTTAGTGGTGGCAGTAGTAGTGCTAGTTGTAATGTTGACAGGGGTTGTGGGGAAGGCGTTAGTGGTGGTTATAGTAGTGATAGTTGTGATGTTGACAGTAGTTGTGGGGAAGGCGTTAGTGGTGGCAGTAGTAGTGCTAGTGTGATGTTGACAGTAGTTGTGGGGAAGACCTTAGTGGTGGCAGTAGTAGTGCTAGTTGTAATGTTGACAGTAGTTGTGGGGAAGACCTTAGTGGTGGCAGTAGTAGTGCTAGTTGTGATGTTGACAGTGGTTGTGGGGAAGGCGTTAGTGGTGGCAGTAGTAGTGCTAGTTGTGGTGTTGACAGTGGTTGTGGGGAAGACCTTAGTGGTGGCAGTAGTAGTGATAGTTGTAATGTTGACAGTAGTTGTGGGGAAGACCTTAGTGGTGGCAGTAGTAGTGCTAGTTGTGGTGTTGACAGTAGTTGTGGGGAAGGCGTTAGTGGTGGCAGTAGTAGTGCTAGTGTGATGTTAACAGTAGTTGTGGGGAAGACGTTAGTGGTGGCAGTAGTAGTGCTAGTTGTGGTGTTGACAGTAGTTGTGGGGAAGGCGTTAGTGGTGGCAGTAGTAGTGCTAGTGTGATGTTAACAGTAGTTGTGGGGAAGACCTTAGTGGTGGCAGTAGTAGTGATAGTTGTAATGTTAACAGTAGTTGTGGGGAAGACCTTAGTGGTGGCAGTAGTAGTGCTAGTGTGATGTTAACAGTAGTTGTGGGGAAGGCGTTAGTGGTGGCAGTAGTAGTGCTAGTTGTAATGTTGACAGGGGTTGTGGGGAAGGCGTTAGTGGTGGCAGTAGTAGTGATAGTTGTGATGTTAACAGTAGTTGTGGGGAAGACCTTAGTGGTGGCAGTAGTAGTGATAGTTGTGATGTTGACAGTAGTTGTGGGGAAGGCGTTAGTGGTGGCAGTAGTAGTGATAGTTGTGGTGTTGACAGTGGTTGTGGGGAAGACCTTAGTGGTGGCAGTAGTAGTGATAGTTGTAATGTTGACAGTAGTTGTGGGGAAGACCTTAGTGGTGGCAGTAGTAGTGATAGTTGTAATGTTGACAGTAGTTGTGGGGAATGCGTTAGTGGTGGTAGTAGTAGTGCTAGTTGTAATGTTGACAGTAGTTGTGGGGAATGCGTTAGTGGTGGTAGTAGTAGTGCTAGTTGTAATGTTGACAGTAGTTGTGGGGAAGGCGTTAGTGGTGGTAGTAGTAGTGCTAGTTGTAATGTTGACAGTAGTTGTGGGGAAGGCGTTAGTGGTGGCAGTAGTAGTGCTAGTTGTAATGTTGACAGTAGTTGTGGGGAATGCGTTAGTGGTGGTAGTAGTAGTGCTAGTTGTAATGTTGACAGTAGTTGTGGGGAAGGCGTTAGTGGTGGCAGTAGTAGTGCTAGTTGTAATGTTGACAGTAGTTGTGGGGAAGGCGTTAGTGGTGGCAGTAGTAGTGCTAGTTGTGGTGTTAACAGTAGTTGTGGGGAAGACCTTAGTGGTGGCAGTAGTAGTGCTAGTTGTAATGTTGACAGTAGTTGTGGGGAAGGCGTTAGTGGTGGCAGTAGTAGTGCTAGTTGTGGTGTTGACAGTAGTTGTGGGGATGGCCTTAGTGGTGGCAGTAGTAGTGCTAGTTGTGGTGTTGACAGTAGTTGTGGGGAAGGCGTTAGTGGTGGCAGTAGTAGTGCTAGTGTGATGTTGACAGTAGTTGTGGGGAAGACCTTAGTGGTGGCAGTAGTAGTGATAGTTGTGGTGTTAACAGTAGTTGTGGGGAAGACCTTAGTGGTGGCAGTAGTAGTGATAGTTGTAATGTTGACAGTAGTTGTGGGGAAGGCGTTAGTGGTGGCAGTAGTAGTGCTAGTTGTGGTGTTGACAGTGGTTGTGGGGAAGACCTTAGTGGTGGCAGTAGTAGTGCTAGTTGTGGTGTTGACAGTAGTTGTGGGGAAGACCTTAGTGGTGGCAGTAGTAGTGATAGTTGTAATGTTGACAGTAGTTGTGGGGAAGACCTTAGTGGTGGCAGTAGTAGTGCTAGTTGTAATGTTGACAGTAGTTGTGGGGAAGGCGTTAGTGGTGGCAGTAGTAGTGCTAGTTGTGGTGTTAACAGTGGTTGTGGGGAAGACCTTAGTGGTGGCAGTAGTAGTGCTAGTTGTGGTGTTGACAGTGGTTGTGGGGAAGGCGTTAGTGGTGGCAGTAGTAGTGCTAGTTGTAATGTTGACAGTAGTTGTGGGGAAGGCGTTAGTGGTGGCAGTAGTAGTGCTAGTGTGATGTTGACAGTAGTTGTGGGGAAGGCGTTAGTGGTGGCAGTAGTAGTGCTAGTTGTGGTGTTGACAGTGGTTGTGGGGAAGACCTTAGTGGTGGCAGTAGTAGTGCTAGTTGTAATGTTGACAGTAGTTGTGGGGAAGACCTTAGTGGTGGCAGTAGTAGTGCTAGTTGTAATGTTGACAGTAGTTGTGGGGAAGGCGTTAGTGGTGGCAGTAGTAGTGCTAGTTGTGATGTTGACAGTAGTTGTGGGGAAGACCTTAGTGGTGGCAGTAGTAGTGCTAGTGTGGTGTTAACAGTAGTTGTGGGGAAGACCTTAGTGGTGGCAGTAGTAGTGATAGTGTGATGTTGACAGTGGTTGTGGGGAAGACCTTAGTGGTGGCAGTAGTAGTGCTAGTTGTAATGTTGACAGTGGTTGTGGGGAAGGCGTTAGTGGTGGCAGTAGTAGTGCTAGTTGTAATGTTGACAGTGGTTGTGGGGAAGACCTTAGTGGTGGCAGTAGTAGTGCTAGTTGTAATGTTGACAGTAGTTGTGGGGAAGGCGTTAGTGGTGGCAGTAGTAGTGCTAGTTGTGGTGTTGACAGTAGTTGTGGGGATGGCCTTAGTGGTGGCAGTAGTAGTGATAGTTGTGATGTTAACAGTAGTTGTGGGGAAGGCGTTAGTGGTGGCAGTAGTAGTGCTAGTTGTGGTGTTGACAGTAGTTGTGGGGAAGGCGTTAGTGGTGGCAGTAGTAGTGCTAGTTGTGGTGTTGACAGTAGTTGTGGGGAAGGCGTTAGTGGTGGCAGTAGTAGTGCTAGTTGTAATGTTGACAGTAGTTGTGGGGAAGGCGTTAGTGGTGGCAGTAGTAGTGCTAGTTGTGGTGTTGACAGTAGTTGTGGGGAAGGCGTTAGTGGTGGCAGTAGTAGTGCTAGTTGTAATGTTGACAGTAGTTGTGGGGAAGGCGTTAGTGGTGGCAGTAGTAGTGCTAGTTGTGGTGTTGACAGTGGTTGTGGGGATGGCCTTAGTGGTGGCAGTAGTAGTGCTAGTGTGATGTTGACAGGGGTTGTGGGGAAGGCGTTAGTGGTGGCAGTAGTAGTGCTAGTTGTAATGTTGACAGTAGTTGTGGGGAAGGCGTTAGTGGTGGCAGTAGTAGTGCTAGTGTGATGTTGACAGTAGTTGTGGGGAAGGCGTTAGTGGTGGCAGTAGTAGTGCTAGTTGTGGTGTTGACAGGGGTTGTGGGGAAGACCTTAGTGGTGGCAGTAGTAGTGCTAGTTGTGGTGTTGACAGTAGTTGTGGGGAAGACCTTAGTGGTGGCAGTAGTAGTGATAGTGTGGTGTTAACAGTAGTTGTGGGGAAGGCGTTAGTGGTGGCAGTAGTAGTGCTAGTGTGATGTTAACAGTAGTTGTGGGGAAGACCTTAGTGGTGGCAGTAGTAGTGATAGTGTGGTGTTAACAGTAGTTGTGGGGAAGGCGTTAGTGGTGGCAGTAGTAGTGCTAGTGTGATGTTAACAGTAGTTGTGGGGAAGACCTTAGTGGTGGCAGTAGTAGTGATAGTGTGGTGTTAACAGTAGTTGTGGGGAAGGCGTTAGTGGTGGCAGTAGTAGTGCTAGTGTGATGTTAACAGTAGTTGTGGGGAAGACCTTAGTGGTGGCAGTAGTAGTGATAGTGTGGTGTTAACAGTAGTTGTGGGGAAGGCGTTAGTGGTGGCAGTAGTAGTGCTAGTGTGATGTTAACAGTAGTTGTGGGAAGACCTTAGTGGTGGCAGTAGTAGTGATAGTGTGGTGTTAACAGTAGTTGTGGGGAAGGCGTTAGTGGTGGCAGTAGTAGTGCTAGTGTGATGTTAACAGTAGTTGTGGGGAAGACCTTAGTGGTGGCAGTAGTAGTGATAGTGTGGTGTTAACAGTAGTTGTGGGGAAGGCGTTAGTGGTGGCAGTAGTAGTGCTAGTGTGATGTTGACAGTAGTTGTGGGGAAGGCGTTAGTGGTGGCAGTAGTAGTGCTAGTTGTGGTGTTGACAGTAGTTGTGGGGATGGCGTTAGTGGTGGCAGTAGTAGTGCTAGTTGTAATGTTGACAGTAGTTGTGGGGAAGGCGTTAGTGGTGGCAGTAGTAGTGCTAGTTGTGATGTTGACAGTGGTTGTGGGGAAGGCGTTAGTGGTGGCAGTAAGTGTGCTAGTTGTGGTGTTGACAGTGGTTGTGGGGAAGGCGTTAGTGGTGGCAGTAGTAGTGCTAGTTGTGGTGTTGACAGTAGTTGTGGGGAAGGCGTTAGTGGTGGCAGTAGTAGTGATAGTTGTGGTGTTGACAGTAGTTGTGGGGATGGCCTTAGTGGTGGCAGTAGTAGTGCTAGTTGTAATGTTAACAGTAGTTGTGGGGAAGACCTTAGTGGTGGCAGTAAGTGTGCTAGTTGTGGTGTTAACAGTAGTTGTGGGGAAGACCTTAGTGGTGGCAGTAGTAGTGATAGTTGTAATGTTGACAGTAGTTGTGAGGAAGGCGTTAGTGGTGGCAGTAAGTGTGCTAGTTGTGGTGTTAACAGTAGTTGTGGGGATGGCCTTAGTGGTGGCAGTAGTAGTGCTAGTTGTAATGTTAACAGTAGTTGTGGGGAAGACCTTAGTGGTGGCAGTAAGTGTGCTAGTTGTGGTGTTAACAGTAGTTGTGGGGAAGACCTTAGTGGTGGCAGTAGTAGTGATAGTTGTAATGTTGACAGTAGTTGTGGGGAAGACCTTAGTGGTGGCAGTAGTAGTGATAGTTGTAATGTTAACAGTAGTTGTGGGGAAGGCGTTAGTGGTGGCAGTAGTAGTGATAGTTGTGATGTTAACAGTAGTTGTGGGGAAGACCTTAGTGGTGGCAGTAGTAGTGATAGTTGTGGTGTTAACAGTAGTTGTGGGGAAGGCGTTAGTGGTGGCAGTAGTAGTGCTAGTTGTAATGTTGACAGTAGTTGTGGGGAAGGCGTTAGTGGTGGCAGTAGTAGTGCTAGTTGTGGTGTTAACAGTAGTTGTGGGGATGGCCTTAGTGGTGGCAGTAGTAGTGCTAGTTGTGGTGTTAACAGTAGTTGTGGGGAAGGCGTTAGTGGTGGCAGTAGTAGTGCTAGTTGTAATGTTGACAGTAGTTGTGGGGAAGGCGTTAGTGGTGGCAGTAGTAGTGCTAGTTGTGGTGTTAACAGTAGTTGTGGGGAAGGCGTTAGTGGTGGCAGTAGTAGTGCTAGTTGTGGTGTTGACAGTAGTTGTGGGGAAGGCGTTAGTGGTGGCAGTAGTAGTGCTAGTTGTAATGTTGACAGTAGTTGTGGGGAAGGCGTTAGTGGTGGCAGTAGTAGTGCTAGTTGTGGTGTTAACAGTAGTTGTGGGGATGGCGTTAGTGGTGGCAGTAGTAGTGCTAGTTGTGGTGTTAACAGTAGTTGTGGGGAAGGCGTTAGTGGTGGCAGTAGTAGTGCTAGTTGTGGTGTTAACAGTAGTTGTGGGGAAGACCTTAGTGGTGGCAGTAGTAGTGCTAGTTGTGGTGTTGACAGTAGTTGTGGGGAAGGCGTTAGTGGTGGCAGTAGTAGTGCTAGTTGTGGTGTTGACAGTAGTTGTGGGGAAGACCTTAGTGGTGGCAGTAGTAGTGCTAGTTGTGGTGTTAACAGTAGTTGTGGGGAAGGCGTTAGTGGTGGCAGTAGTAGTGCTAGTTGTGGTGTTAACAGTAGTTGTGGGGAAGACCTTAGTGGTGGCAGTAGTAGTGCTAGTTGTGGTGTTGACAGTAGTTGTGGGGATGGCCTTAGTGGTGGCAGTAGTAGTGCTAGTTGTAATGTTGACAGTAGTTGTGGGGATGGCGTTAGTGGTGGCAGTAGTAGTGCTAGTTGTGGTGTTGACAGTAGTTGTGGGGAAGGCGTTAGTGGTGGCAGTAGTAGTGCTAGTTGTGGTGTTGACAGTGGTTGTGGGGAAGACCTTAGTGGTGGCAGTAGTAGTGCTAGTTGTAATGTTAACAGTAGTTGTGGGGAAGACCTTAGTGGTGGCAGTAGTAGTGCTAGTTGTGATGTTAACAGTAGTTGTGGGGAAGACCTTAGTGGTGGCAGTAGTAGTGCTAGTTGTGATGTTAACAGTAGTTGTGGGGAAGACCTTAGTGGTGGCAGTAGTAGTGCTAGTTGTGGTGGGTAGAAGCGGGGATGATGCTGATCCTGGTGTGATGTGGCTTAGTGGTCCACTGCACAATGGTGTATCTTGGGTGGCATGTTTTCGATCCTGACTTTAGCGAAGTATTGTTATGCGGAAATGTTTATGCGCCTAATGCGTCATTTTAATTCTCTATTTTCTTTTCATGGAGATCTATTTTGTGTTGCGCATGATGCTGATTTCGGTATCATGCACCTGGACAACAATGCAATTGAAGGACAATCGATTTTGGTCGACGACGACGACGACGATGGTTATGATGATGATGATGATGATGATGATGATGATGATGATGATGATGATGATGATGATGATGATGATGATGGTGATGATGATGATGACGACGACGACGACGTTCATAATGACGATGACGATAACCATGACGAGGACCTTGACGGCGACGACGATAATAATGATGCTGACGACGACGATGACTATGATGTCGACGAAAGAAAAGACGAAGAGCATGGCAACACAAGAAAACGAAAGCCGAGAAAGCAGACAAATGAATGATGACCATGATGATGATGATGACCATGATGATGATGATAATGATGATGATGATGAAAAAAAATAAACTGACCATTAGTTTTGTGACACAGTAAGCATTCTTAAAGTACACCGTGTAAGAAAAGCCAGTGATACTGAAGCTTTGCCTCTGGGTTCTACTGAATTAAGGTAGGCTATGTATTCATCAGTTAACTGCCAGACTGACTGTATTGAGTAAAATATACTTCAAGGGAAACGCTAAGCATACTTTTAAAACTAATACGATTAGTAAGGCACAACAAACAAATCAATTCAATTTAAGAATAAAGCCATAGGCGGCATCAAACCAAACACTCGGATTCGCACTGTATGAAAGAAAGCCTAAAAAGAAATCAGCCTGTTGTTGCAGAAAAATGAGGGGGAAAATATCGCCCAGAAACACTTCAGAGTCAATCACGTGAACAAGCGGCTCTCAAGCCTTGTCACCAAACAAGACTTCCACGCCAAAGTTCGCGGAAGGGAGACCACTGCTGGAAAAGGGAGGGAACCGGGGTCAGCAGACTAGCCAAGGGCAGAAAGAGGCATAGAGTTCATGCTTTAGCAGCCGACTGTGAGAAGGTCAAGGAACTGTCCTGACTAGACAAAGGCAAGACAAGACTAGCTCCAGAAGACAAGGCCAAAGTTTAATTCCAGGCCCTTAGGGGTTGACGACTGTAAAAGGAATAAGGTAGCCTGTACTTTTAGATGGTTTTACTGTGGAACTATCGGTGGGCGTGGGGCCGGGTAGCTCAGTTGGTAGAGCGTCTTACTAGTAACCGAAAGGTACATGGTTCGAATCCCGGATTGGCCAAATAATGTGACCAGTAGTCGCCTATACGCTCCGGTGTCGTGTGACTATAATTTACAATTATAACTATCGGTGTGTAGCAGCCTTTACTTTTAGATGGTTTTACTGTGGCACTATCAGTGTGTATAGTGGTTGTGAGAAGTGATAGGTTTAAAATCACAAAAGTTGTATTATTCTATTCGCTCCTTGTATGGTGCTGGGTTGCTGCCGTCGTGTTGTCATTGTAAAGTCCTGAAAAATTTCATCCATTAAATTATGAAACATCCTCAACAAGTAAATAATTAGTGAGTAATTTATTTTGAGGTAATAAAGATGTAGTGTATTATTTTGTATTATATTGTACTGTATTTATATTGTGTTGTGTTAGAAAGTACTGGGAGTTGGTGACACAGGGAATTAGAGAAAATATAGGTACAAACCTTGTAGAAACTCACTTAGCGGATGTCACAATAGGCTATTTAGACCCTGCACTACGGCTTCACGCCTTAAATAGTTCAGCCTGCTGAGGATGAGAGTATAAACCGAGGTCTAGTCCGTGTCGCATACATTCCATCATAACGGACTTTAAAGATCATGACGCTCATGTCCTAGACGGGTGAGTGCCGGTGACAAGAACACACCCAGCATGCACTTAAGTCCTTCTCCCCATCCCTGGCTGCCCAGGATTGTGCTCAGTTGTACGGGCGTCAGACCATGCGCCCAAAGGCTGCGGGTGGGCGTCTCGGGCGGCTTGAGTTAGATCCTGTATCGGCCAGCGCCTTGAGCAGCTCTTGAGCTGGTAAAGCACTATATAAGAACGATTAAATAAATAAATAAATAAATAAATAACTAAATAAATAAATAGCCTTTGTAAATTAAAGTCGATGCCTAGCAGACTGATTGATTGATTGATTTATTGTTGCTTTAGGTCCAGCGGACTCTTCCGAGCCAAATCAGGACCGGCCCTAGCAGACGAAAAAAGTAAAGGACTGTGCTAAGCATGTGTAAGCTAACTCTCGCTAGGGTAGGCAGTGACCTCATCCAGCTGACGTATAGCAACCCGCCGCTAGGAGGCGCTCAGGTATCATGAGATTTCATGGGCTTTGGCTAACTGCAAGGCTAGGTAGTCATTCTCTGTCTAAATCTCAACCGAGAAGGACGCACGCTGAAAGCTCTCTCTAGCTGAAGACTAAGCAGGTGACGGGTGAAATTCATTCATCGCAGTATAGCCACAGCCTGACATTGTCAAAAGGGTAAATGATCAACCTTTTGTTTCACTGAGATTATTAATATTATTATTGGATTATGTTTGTGAAGTCTTGCCATGTTTTATCATTGTGAATGTTGGTCAAACTTTGCTTGACCACGTGGCGGACCCGCGACCGTTTTCGAGACCACGAGGTAGCCTCTACTGTCCAACTGTTGTTTCTCCTATGTGTATTATTGCAGACCAGTGGCTGTACCGGAGAATGTGTATGTTGTTAAGTATTTCTCCATCTGTTTAGTTTAGCCATGATGTATGTATAATATGTATAGGAATTATGTTGGAGATTCCAGTGGACCACGGACTTAGGAGAATGATCGTCCCTTGTTTGTATAATTGGAGCGATCACTTAGGGCTGGTTCTGCCATCAGTGAGACGCTCTGTACACCCTTAGTAAACAAGGCATTGCAGAAACTCGTCTTATGTTTTGCAGACGAGCAGGCTTGTTGGTCTGATGCAGGAAATGGACCACTAAGAGTCAACCCTGACATTCGGACTGCAGGGGAACATCGAGCACTGAGCTCCGATAGCCCAATAGTCAACAACCAAGGAGGAGACTGTCATGAACTGGCTAGTTTTAACCCTGCCCAGTGACTATTCAGCCTTGTGTAGTAATTGTAACATTAGAGAGAGGAGTGTATTACACAGCAGCAATTATTACACAGCAGGCCACACACAGCGAGCTAGCCACACACAGCGCAGTGAGTCAGCACTTGAGCTTTGAATCTGACCGTTTTAACCAATCAGCAGCAGGCTAAGCGGTTGGAGCAGTTCTGACTGTGTCAAATCCTAACACAGTTTGAGTCAGTCGTGTGTGAGACGAGGAAGAAGTAACATCTACATAGATAGCTAGAGAAATCTCTTCACTCATAGACCAGGAAGCAGGACTTTAGAATCTCAGAAATCTCTCAAGTCATCACGGGCCTGAACTTGTCAAACAGGTAAATGAACACCCTTCTGTTTCATCGTTATATATTTATATTATTGTTGAAATTATGTTTGTGGAATTTGCTATGCGTAAATGTGAATTATTAATCCGAATTTGCCGTACCACGTGGAAGAGCCTACCACGAGGCGAAACACGACCGGTTGCGCCGCCATGTTGTATACAGTACGGAACCACTGTTGTTTAACTTATATGTATGTTTGCAGACCAGTGGCTGTACCACTGAATGTTTATAATATTATTAATTCTGTATGTGTATAGTTAGACACGATTTATATTTATGTATGTATAGGAATTTAGAGTGAGATTCCAGTGGACCCCGGAAGTAGCAGAATGTTCGTCGCTTATGTATAGAGATGTGGAGCTATCACTGAGGGCTACTTTGGCTTTCAGTGAGACGCTCTGCACAAACCGATTAATCAGGGTTGTGCAGAATTTCGTCTCTTATATTACAGACGAGCAGGCGAGCTATCCTGTGCGTCCCACTCCACAGAAACGACGAGTTGGTTGAGTAACCTCTACCGCACGAGTCGGAAAGAGCTACCCGGAAAAACACCCTGTCAGACCCCACAGCGTGGCAAGGGAACCCAACTACACAACGACAAAGGTGTACCAGAAGCTACCTCACAGAAGGACTTCGCACGCACCATCTAGCAGTTAAGTGTATTCAACGAAGGTGCACTTAAACTGATCAAAACAGGACCACAGTAGTCCAACTCTTCAGAAACTGTAAAAAGGACCACAGTAGTCCAAATCTACATGAGATATTATAGCAAGTGCCCGATGAAGATATAACAGCTGCCTAGACTATCAGCGATCGAACTATTAGCAGTAACTGAGACTTTTTAAGTTAGATTAGTACTTAGAGAATCTTGTATAGAGTAGAAGAAATAAATGTGTGATTTTAACTGTTATCAAGTGGCTGGACTACATATGATTCATAGCCGTGTGAAAGCTAGTGTGACAGTAATCTTTTACCATTTTTCTATCTATCTCTGTACCCCAACCTTAACACAGAACGAGCTAAACAAATAAATTTATTAAAGTAATTCATAGGGTGACTTACTAGCAGTTCCCACCGAATAAACGTGAGGGTCCATAATTCCATTGTGCAGAGCCCATAAACCCCACGTGACAGAGACACCATCACCATACCTCAACGAATCAGCTAAGTGCGAGAAGAAGCACACTATCACTGATCTAGAAGGATTGTGCAGTAGTCCACTCTCCTGAAAACAAACATTAGGCCATAGCCGTGCGAGAGCTAGTGTGTCGGTGAATCTTTTACCACTTTCTCCCTATCTCTATAACCCTATCCGCACACAGACCGGACTAAACATATAAATGTATTAAGATAAGTCACAGGGTGATTATACTAGCCGATCCCCGCAGACGAAAGACGAGTGGGTAAGAGCATTCCATTGTGCAGTGCCCAGCAACAATACACCCACCGTCACAGCGGGCAACAAATGAAGTTTGACACGTAGCGAAATACAAGGATGGTAGGCAATTATATTATTACCACGATGTAAACTTTGTCCTTACACTGGAGTTGGAGTTAGAGCGAGTCAATAGTCTATTGCTTAAAGGAACCCACTTTGACCAGACAGATCCTTTTAACATTCATTTGCCCCACTGAAAAAATAAGCTTACAACAAAAAATAACTTTCCAAAGTATGGTTGTTTTTTTTTGGAATAAGTTCTGTAGTTTGTGTGTCTATTAATAGCAAGGGATATCCAACATTCTGGAGCTAAAAATAGCAGTTACCAAAACTATTAACAGACAGAACCCGTAAAAAAATTGCTTGCAAGGTTTTCAGTGTTACGTTGATAAAATGGGCCAAAGCCGCGTGGTTTACTCAGAAATAGGGTCAAAGATCACACGGCTGTGCCGTTAAAACAGGGGAAGTCACTCACTATCAGGACCCAACTGGAAAATTCAAACTTTAGCGGTTGGTTTGAGCAAGGAAAAACAACTTTATCATTGTGTAACGTCATAACAATGCGGATTTTAGGGTAAACCCGTGTTGGACAAAAGTAAACAAAGCTTACGAATCGGGGACTGTAAAACTGGGGATATCAAGGAGGTGGTTTTTTAATTGGGTGTTGGAGGGTGGAAGAGAGAACAATAAGATAACTTGGTGACGACATTGTTGTCACATTAGAAGGTGATGCAAAGGACAGTCGATGCTCAAACCGACAGGTTAAGGTTTGACATTTCGTCTCTCTTCCTCGTTTTGTAAACAAAACAACTGTGCCTATCCTGTACGCACTTTCACCGCTGAGTTTTTTTTTGTTTTGTTTTCAAAGAATCAATCTTGATGTTATTTAATACTAGGCAAAATAACGAATGAATTTATTGATGTACACTTGAAAAAACTTTACTTGAAAGGTTTGTTGGGTTTTTTGGAGGGTGGAGTGGAGGATTTAGTCCTTTTTTTCCGGTGGGGCAAAACTCTTTGAATTTATGACGCAAAAATGTTTGATCTGAGGACTTTTACAACCTGAGGCGTTTTGCAGCAATTGCGCGTCTTGAACTCGGGCCTTGATTCCTGATACAGCCAGACTTGCATGTAACTTGGTGTCCGTACAATAGCCAGTATATATCTATCTACCCGGCGGTAGGTAAGCTTATATCTCTTTGAAGTGACCGGAGTTCCTACATCGAAAGCAGTATCCTTCAACCTTGGAAACTGGGAGCGTTACAGAATCGCCCGTGAGAGTGTAATCCGCGAGTAAATATGAGACATTGATTTGACTTCTTCCGAGTGAGTCTAGCTGCTCCTCCTGTCTCTGCTTCCTCTTTCTCCTCCTCCTTCTCGTCTTTTTGATCGTTCTAAACCCATTCTTCTTCCTTTTACATCATCGTCGGCCTCTTTTAATTACTCTTCCTTTGTGCCTCATTCATCCACCTTGTGTTCGTCCTCTTCTTCTATTTTATGCTGCTTGGTTCTGGGAATGGAACCGATAACGATGCTTAAGTCCTATTGCATGAGCGTTAAGGACGATCACCACGTCGCCACCCTGACAACAATGACCATCATCATCATATCAAAAATGAGATCCAACGGACCTTAACTAACTTGGTTCTCCTCCGAGTCCTTCGCTCCTCTTTTACTAATTTTGGTTCTCCTCCGAGTCCTCCTCCTCCAATTCTTCCTAATCTTCTTTGTCCGTCTTTCTTTTCCTTGTCCCCTTCGTCTTCCACCGCCACCGCCTGGCACACCACAGACGACCCATGTTCCAAACCCGTGGTTGGCAAATAAAAGTGGCCATTTTCACTGTCTCTCTCTTAGTAGTATGATTGCTCCAGTGGTTCAGTGTTGATTTAAGGCCCTACCCTTCTTCTTTGGAATGACTATCCCCGTTTGTCATAGGTGGATGTAGACGTTTAATTTCAATATTCATTCCTTCCTCGTCTGCTTTTGCCTTTTTTTTAATTTTTTTTTTACATTTACTCCCTTGTTCATTTTTTGGGTCATCTTTATCTTCCTTTGCTTCATTTGCACTTTCTTTTTAATTCCTTTCTTCTTCTCTTAGTCTTCCCCCTCTATTTCTTTTTTTTGTTGTTTATCGTCCTCACATTCTCCTTCCTCTTCAGATACTCTGTCAGCGATTCTAAGTTCAAACAAGTGTGTCCATTTTTGAATTCAGTATTTCTTTTTACAGTCATCCTCCTTCCTCTCCTCTTTCTCCTCCTATTTTCTCTCCGTTTTTTCTTCTCCTCCTCCAGTCTCCTTCCTCTCCCTCCATATCTTTCTTCAACTTCCACGTTCATCTTCTTCCTCCTCTTCTCAAAATGGATCCTCGCGAGCCTTCAAAGTTCATGCAAATATTTCCGTGCTTAGTTTAGTACTCAAATTTCTTCTAGTCTTCTTCTTCGTCTTCTCAAAATTCCACCGGCTAGTCCATGATCCGCGACTGTTCTAAGTTAAAAAAGAAGATATTTCCGTTTTGGGTTCAGTACCTCTCCTCTTCCTTCTCTACCTTCCTCACCTCTTCCTCATGGACCTTTATCGTCACCGTCATCGTCTATTTCCCATTCTTCTTAAATTCCACCGGCTATTGTCCTTCCACGACCCTTCTAAGTTAAGGAAAAAAAAAGAAGAAGCTATTTCTGTTCTTGTTTCAGTTTGACCTCGTGTACTGTACTCTTCTACCGCACAGTCATTTCCAGCTTTCAAATTGAAATCTCCATCCTAAACTGTTTACCCTTCCGCTCACTTCCATTATTTCTTGTGTTCGTGCTCGGCATGTCCATTGTAACTGTTCCGTGTGAGACAAAGTCGTATTGTATTGTATGGTATCCTATTGTATATATTGTTAATGTGCTGGGGGTGGGTGGGGAACGGGGAGATAGGTATGAGAAAGATTGTTTTTCTAATACAACATTCACGATTTGAACACAGTAATTAAAAAATACAAACAATACATGTATTAAGTCAAGTCAAAACGCTTTAATTTAATAAAAACCCACAAGGGGCATATGGATACGTGAATATTGTTTGAATTAAGTTGTAGGTGCGTGCGTGCGTATGTGTTCATGTGTGTGCACAGATCTTGATTGTATTATTTATATTGTGATGGTTTTGTTACGAAATTTTATTTTATACTAATTGTTGTTGTTTTAAGCCCCAAGGGCAGGATGTTAAAAAAAAGCTTATCTCCAGTGTGCACTCTTTACACCCTTGTTAAATAAAATTGCCATCTCCTCTTCTCCTTCTTCTGTTATCTTATCTTACGGATACTACTTTCTTGGAGAACAAAATGGTTAACTTAGCGGCTGGTATCATCCATACCTCACGATGGAACTGGCTACATACCGTTTGTCCAAATGCCACTCAATATGTCCACTTAATGTGGTTAATATAAGATAACATTCCAATGACTGTCATCTCACAGCCTCCACTCCCCAAATGTGTAAACTGTGATAGCCATAATAGTGTATAATGGGAACATGTGGAGGATTAAAAGAAGAAAATCTTAGATGCAGTCACAGAGTTCAGTGGAAATGGGGAATCTGGGTGAATTGATTTCAACAGTATTTAATCATATAAATATGCTTACGAGAAAGTTCTAAGCTTGCATCACGGTTCAAGCTGGGTTTACGAATTTTGATTTCAATTGCTTCTCTGATTTTCCTTTCCTCTGTGTGTGTTAATTCTGGTTTTAACTGGCTCAAGAAGACGGTGTGATGCTGTCGAAATATACCAAGAAAAATCATAGAATCTGAGTCAATGCCTTCTCAATATAACCACTCGAGATTTTGGTAACATATAATCTACTATATATTTGAGAGTGCATGATCCAAGGACAGATTGTAAGATTAGGCCAATAGCCTAGAATTTCAATACTTGTAAATATATTTATTGTAAATATATTTTGTCAACTTCCTGTTTTGCATTTTTCATTTCAAAAAAATTTGAAGAGATTATTTTTATAGGAATAATAAACAATATTGATAGTAATGACAATAATAATGGTAATGATATAATGGTAACGATAGTGGTGGTAGTAGTAGCGGTGGAGGTGTAGTGGTGGTGGAGGTGGTAGTGATGATGGTACTAATGGTAATAATAATGGAAGTAATGTGGTGTAGTAATAATGGTAATGATAATTATATTTAATTTATTTATCTTTTTATTTATTTTTGGGATCTATCTAAAAGACCTGAAATACAAAATGCAATACTTTTAATACAGCATATAATTGTGCACTTTTTTCTTTATATATTTCTTTTTCCCCCTTGATTAAATTGTGCTCTTTCTTCATTTTTTATTGTTATAATTAATTAGATTTGATAAATGCCTGTCCATTGCAAGAACCAAAGCATGTACTATGCATATTTGTCGTTATTATTTTTGTTGAAATTACTTAGTAAAAGGCACTATACAAAAAAGACAAACAAAAAAAACAACTTGTAAATATATATATATAATGTCTGGATCTCACTCAGCTGCAGCTATGCTCTTTCGCTCTTGTTTAGATCCCGTCTCCGAGACCTGGCTACATTAGATGAAACGTTAACGGGATTATTTCCCATTCAAACGTCGCTCATCACACGCTGGAGGTAGTCTTTCAGTGACAAATCGGAATAACACAATAAAACACGCGCACAATTTTACCTATTATATTTTTCTTCCATTCTGTACAGTACACGTTTTTCCCACCGAAACACTTCTTTTATTTTCTAGTCTATCTCTGGCTCTATAACTCGCGTCCTTAATTTATTTTTATTTTTGCAACTTCTGTAGCTTTTTTTGCCTTAAAGTCTTTCTATTGTGTATGTATGTATAGCAAATAAAGGTTGTTAATTGCTTACTCCTGTGATGTCTCGTTTGTTTTACCTCAGCTACTGGTTTTATGCTGTAGAAGGTTTGTGTCAAAAAAATAGATGTTGTTTTTTGTTCTAGAATGAACAATGCTTGCTTGCTTGTTTCAAATAACCTCTTTCATACATTCCCCCTTCTTCTTTCTTCCTTCTTTTTATCTGCACGTTGTCCTGGCTGTTCTATCTGTCTGTGGCAATGTGGTGTTGCTGTAGTTGTTGTTGTTGTTGTTGAACACTTCTTCTTCTTCTTCCTCTTCTCTTTCTTCTGCACATTTTCCTGGATGCCCTCTACCATTTTCCCGCATGCTTAGAGTGCTGGATATCTCACTGTGGTAGATTGCGACATGGCTCCTGTGGCGTGCAGTTTGCACTGTATTAGCTTTGCAGTCTGCCTTGCAGTAATCTTTGTCATTTTGCGCCATTTCTCCATTTCCTCTCCTTTTCTGACACAGAGATAGAACTGCGGACAAAAGGGTTAAAAACAAACAAAAATAGTAAGAGAACAATCTCCAATCCCAAGTTACGTGTCTGTAGCCTGTGGACCTGACCCACTGCACCGGAAGAAAGGGGAGCAAACTCACTCTGCAGTTCCGTATGGAAAAGCTTCCCTTGAACAAATTCCTCAAACTGCGCGAAGTAACGCGAGACTGTCCTCAAACGGATCGATTCTCATACAGACGACCCAGGATCGCTACTCGATTTGACAAGTGCAAACAGAATTGAAATGGAGGCTGGTTTTTATCGTTGAAAACTCTGCAAATTGATCCGCTAGGTGCCTGGATTGCCTGCGTTCATCTCAAAATTGGCATGTCCTCACTGCAGATTGGGAATGTTGGTCTGAAAATTGGCATGTCCTCACTGCAAATTGGGAATGTTGGTCTGAAAATTGGTATGTCCTCGTTTTGTGGGTCTGAACGCTGGCATGTACTTCTCTGAGATTGAACACGTTGGTCTGAAGTTTGGAATGCACTTCTTTCAGATTGGAAATGTTGGTCTGAAAACTGGCATGGACTCTGCGCATCACACTGATAATGTTGGTCTGAAAATTAGCATGTCCTTGTCGATATATAAATTTAAGTTTGAAAATAGGTAGTACGTCGTTTTAGATAACTATAGCTCCCCCCCCCACCCCCAGGTCAAATTAACTTTATTCCAATTTTTACAAAAAGTGTTGTGGCTTAGGCGAAGCAGTAAAACAACCACACAATAAAACCGCATAAGACACGACATGAAATGTATCGTAAAACAGAAAACGTACACATACAGCATTCAGCACATGTTTTAGAATATAACGCTTGACTATAATAATACACACGGTGCATTAAGTTTTAGCCGGAAAATTCACATTAATTTCCTCTCACGTTGGAATATCTTAGAGTTTATTTATTACTTTCAAGTCATAATTATATTTTTAATTATTCTCTTCATCTTCATTAAATTTAGAAGAAAAAAAAAAGAATTTGTTTTGTTTTATCATTTATTGTGCAGTGTAATCAATACGATTTAGGCAGATAACATTTGATTGAGTCGCTC
>CM072527.1:5671077-5721077 GCA_036898135.1 Oncomelania hupensis
AGATTGACAATGATATTAATATAGAAAGAGCCCAAAATTCAAAGATGAAATACGACAAATCGCTGTCAAACGGTGGGGTATACATCTATGACTGCAAGATGAAAGAAGTTGTCAGATTGGATTGTGGTCGTGGTGTTGATGATGAAGATGTCAACGCAGCTGAGGACAACCCACAGAGACAAAACATTGGCACAAACAACCTAGAAGAAGAGGACCAAGACAGAGAACAGGGGGCTACAGGAGGGAGACCGTGGGACGACTGGAACTACGACCCGCTCGGAATGTCACAACGCGATTTTCCACCGCTGGAAAGGACTATCCGAGATGACGACAACGACGCCGCCAATCAACCGTATATTCTTCCAACGGCGGAGTACCCACATTTGAAAGTCACAAGAAGTAACTACGACAGCAACGACGCGAACATCGAACCAATCAAAGCACGAGAAAACACACGAGACACGAGGCACGTCAATGGTAATACAGTTACGAGAACCAGTCCAGTGAATACGCGTAACCGTGCACGTGCAGTTCCATTGAGTAGGCCTTCTGACAAAAACATTCCACAGACAAATACACTAAACACTTGGATTAGAAATGACAATGCAACACAAAATCAGTCACAGGCAAGAGGAGATAGAAGTGGGGCTGTGTTAAACAGAGGGACGAGAGCTGGTGGTGGGCGGAATAATGAGTGTGGTGTTTTGGAAGATGATCGTGGTGGAGGGGGCAATAGTCATAATAGATAGGGATGTGGCCAGAGCCCGACAAGTATAAACATCTGTACATGGAACTGTGAAGGTTGGTTACAAAAACTGGACTTACGAGATGTTATTCGTACATTGCTAGAGTTTGACATATTCTGCCTGAATGAAACGTTTGTATACACGGACAATCTCGCTTATCCCATGTTCAAAGACTACGATGTGTTTGTGTCTAAGGCTGTCAAGTTGTCAGAACAGGGAAGATTTTCGGGAGGAGTTTTGGTATTTGTACGGAATTCCCTGTCAAAATTTGTAAGAAAAATTGAAACCAAGTATGAACATATGATCGTTTTGGAAATAGATAAAACACTGATGGGATTAGAAAAATGTTTAATTTTGGTCTGCTTATATATCCACCCCTACGATAGTAAATTCTGGAGACAGTCGCAGTATGGAGTTGGGATAGAGATTCTTGAGCAGTGTCTAATTGATTTACATGAAATGTTTTCAGATCTATATGTCATCATCTGTGGCGATCTAAATGCACGGACGGGTTCGAAAAATACATCCGATGATAACTCTGATGTTATGCCTGGAAGGGATGCTGAGTTTTACGGAGTCGCAAGTGACGATGATAATATTTTTGAAAGGCGATCTGATGATGAAGAAGTGTCAGCCTTTGGTAAAGACTTACTTGATGTATGTGCGATGTTTGATTGCGTCATTGCCAATGGATTGAGCCAGTTCGGATTTGATGGCACACTTACCTTTGTTACTAACACGGGCGGTAGCACCATAGACTATTTTATTGTTTCTAGCAGTCTTTGCATACAGCGCTATATTCAGTCATTACGAGTTTTGTCATCGGTTGATTCTCCTCACTTACCTGTCTCTATCACCATGGTTACTAACAAGATCCACAATAGGGGTGCAGACGAAAATAAAACAAACACAGAAAAAGTAAAATGGATTGAGAAACGTATTTTGGAACAGCGATTTTGTGCAAACCTTTATTGATAGTAGCTGCTCGGATGATACCTACAGCATGTTCTCTCAGGCTGTATCCATTATTGAAGTTGATATAAACAAAGCTCTTACTTTATTCACTAATGCACTATTGCGTTGCAGCCAGTGTATGGTGAAACGTATTTTCGTTGGAGGTGACGTCAGGGATGATGTGCTATGGTTTGATGTAGACTGCAAACAAGCGAAACTTAAAGCTAGGCGTTCACTGAATGTCTTTAGACAAACCAAAGATGAAGAGAACAGGAGACAATACGTAAGGGACAGGAAAGAATACAAAGATTTAATTCGGAGCAAAAAATCTAGTTATAAACGAGATAAAGCCAGGCAGCTCGCGTCCTATGGCAATGACAGCAAGACTTTCTGGAAGGAAGTAAGAAGGTTTGCAGGAAAAAGAAAAGTGGGTGTTTGTCCAGATATTACTGACCAAATGTGGTTAGAGCACTTTAAGCAGATTTTTGACGTAGAAGTAGGTAATCCAAGTTATGATACTGTTCGGGATCCTCATATTGAGGAAACCTTAGATGTAAATTTTGATGAGTTAAACAGTCCTATTACAGAAAGTGAAGTTGCTGATGCTATTCGAAAATTGAAGAACGGGAAAGCATGTGGAATCGATGAAATAATGCCTGAAATGTTGAAACAAATGGGTAATACTGCAGTTGTTTTCCTGACAAAACTATTTAATACTTTGTTTGATAAAGGAATTTATCCTGACGAATGGTCAAAATCAATAATTGTGCCTATTTTTAAAAAAGGTGATAACTCACTAACTGACAACTACAGAGGAGTCTCATTACTAAGTTTAGTCAGTAAGTGTTACACGTCAGTACTTAATCGAAGACTTGTAACTTGGATTGAAGAGCAGGGAAAACTGACAGTCACAGGCCGGATTTCGGAAAGGTTACTCAACTTTCGACCATATATTTACTCTAAATGCTATTGTAGAAAAATGTTTATCAAAAAAGGGAGGTAAATTGTACGTTTGTTTTGTTGACCTAAAAAAGGCCTTTGACTCTGTGCAGCACGAACCACTTTTTGATGTGTTACTGAGATACGGCATAAACAGTAAATTTATAAAGGCAGTTAAGGCAATATATAGCACTGTGTTGTCTTGTGTTAAAGTTAAAAACAGATTAACGGATTTTTTTGAATGTTTAGTTGGTTTGAGACAGGGTTGTATCCTCAGTCCTGTTCTTTTTTCTATATTTATTAATGAAATTGCAGCTGCAGTAGATGAGAACGGATTGCATGGTATCCAGTTGTTACCCCGGCCTGGTAGAATTATTCTTACTTTTATTTGCCGATGATATCGTCCTTCTGTCCGATACTGCCATGGGGCTACAAAATCAGATTAATATTTTAAATACTGCTTGTAAACGGCTATTCTTAAAAATTAACTCTGATAAAACAAAGGTAATGGTGTTTCGAAAAGGGGGATTTTTAGGTAAGAACGAAAAATGGACCCTGGATGGGAGCGTACTTGAAGTGGTAAACGAATACATTTATCTTGGATTTATGTTCACAACGAAAATGAGCTTAAACAGAAGTGTTAGCGCTCTGGCAGGTAAGGGCAGAAGGGCATGTGTAGAATGCATAAAATTTATAGGTAAATTAAATGACATTACCAAAATTTGTTTTTTTCAAAATTTTTGACTCACAGGTGCAGCCAGTTTTGATGTACGCCTCTGAAATGTGGGGCCTGAATAGACTGGACAGTATTGAAAAAGTCCATACATTAGCTTGCAAGCGTTTTCTTAGAGTACCTCTGAAAGTGCCAAACAGATTTGCATATGGGGAACTGGGGAGATACCCCTTGTATATTGTAAGCCACGCACACACGCCCGCCCGAGGCCAACTCCCCCCCCCTTTTTACCGGTCACCCAAAAGATCTTGTCAGGACAGCTGAGCAACCCCCCCCCCAAAACCCTCTCCTCCCCCTTGGAGGAGGGAAGAGGGAGGGAGAAAGACCCCCGACACGGCGGCCGCGCGCGCGGGCCGACAAGCAATTGTAAAAATAAAATCAAAATAAAATAAAAAATCTCTTCTCTCTTGTCTTGTCTATGTGTGCTGAATGCATGTTTCTTGCGATCATGTTCATTTATATTTTCTCCGTCTCCACGGTCAACTTCTTCAGCAACGACCAGGAACGGAGACCTCACATACACCTCAGTGTAAAGAATTCCCTTCTCATCTCCCTCCCTGGTCCATCACATTCCACAGACCGTGGAGCAGACAAAATCTACCATGCCGTGTTTGCACCCGTTTTATTGTGTTGCTAGTCTGTGATGTCTTGTGTTAACAATTCCTCCACAATTAAGGAAAAACATTCACACATTCTGTCGCTCAAAGGGAAGTTAGAAAGAATTTTTACTACAACAACAAACAGATCTAGCGCAGATAGAAACGATACGGAAAACCACACAAACAGAATACTAGTACGTTGACGTTAGGCTAAACAAAAACTTGCTTTGATCGTTCAAACGTTGAATTTACTTATTTCTCTCAACTCAGGAATTGAATTCCTTTGCGATATAAAAATAATACAATGACCAGTTTACAATTATTTTACATTACAATACTAATTGATTATTTCCAGGCAGCGAAAAGAAAGAAAAGAAAATATGTTCGGAACTTCTAGAAAAATTTCATTTCTCAGAATCATTTCTTTCCATTTACGTTGAGGTTTTTCTCAATAATAAAAGAAAATAAAAACTAATTTATAAATTACTAACTTTTTATAACTAACTTCTTCAACAAAATGACTGAACAATTCTAACTGTCGAATACTATTTACAAATTTAGAATTCTGTAAGGTAAAACAGCTTTTTATAAAATTCAACTTTCGTTTTTGTATTCTTATCAATTTCGATCTAAATTTTACTGTCACTTCACTTTTCTTTTTAACGTGAGCAAGGCCGGGCTATTATCTTAGATAATTCTGCTTTGGTTAGGATCTAAAGTTACAAACAATAATAAAAAGGACTTCTTTAGTTTTTAAAAGGAAAAATAAGCTCACGGGTGCTAGCGGTTATCAAAACGATATGAGACACACCATTTCTACACAGAAATGGTCCTTTTATTACGACATACGAGCAAAACATAGCCGTTGACCAATGAAATCTCTGCCAGCGGACCTTGTATTTGAACCAGGGAACCCGGATATTGGCGTCCCATGCACACGAACGGTGCAAAGCTGGAAGAGCGTCGCGAACTATCTAAGATTTCTATTTCTTCAAAGGTTGACAGTGATTAATTCCCGGTGCAAAACATGAGCCAGTTTCGTCGGACTTCTAGCATCAACGGAGCATAGGACTTATTATTAAATTACGAAAGAAAATTGGCTTGTCAAATCGAACACTAGCTGGCACATTTTGACCTAGCTGGGGCCATTCTCAATACACAGGTAAGTGCCGAGATAATTCAATTGTCACTCAAATACATTTCATAAATATAAATTTTATGATTAGACTTGCTGGCAAACTTCAGCTAACAAGTAACAAACTGTCAAGAAAAATTCTGAGTTCCCAATTTTCTCAAACTAAACTAAAGAAAAACAGTGCACAGGCCATCAATAGAAAACACATCTCGCTGGTTAACACGCTAAACTTCGAGACTCTTGGCACTCTAAACATCGAATCCTTTTTATAAATAAATTAAACATTTTCACACAATTACACTCTAATGTTCCACAGCACAAGAAAAATTACGTTCTTTTACTACATTTGATCAGGCAGATTCTCTAGATTCCATCTAAAAGTACACCAACCACAGCTAGATCCAAACAGTCACAGTCTTCTTCATATTATGACTATTTGACCGGTCGAAGCTACACATGAATAAAACATAAATTCTCAATATGCAACTTTTCCAGTCACCAAATATTCACTCAAAGTTACACAAATGAATACACAAATAGCAGTATAATTTCCAGCATTGTTATTCTTCAGATCTAAACTGCGGTTCAATAGATTAGTTCTTGGTTCTAAATGTACCGTATGATAGGCCTATTCTTCATCACACGGAAATAAAAGAAAGTTATTTTGTAGCAGAATTACGGCAGTTCCACTTCATCGTTTGCTCGAATAGTATCCACTGTAACATTTCTGTATGTTTATAAAAAGATAAAGTCAAAATAAAGTCAGAATGAAGAAATTTTCCTCACCTTAGGCTTGGAGCTCATTTCCGAAGTGGGTTGCTAAATCTTGGCAGACACAGCAAGGGCGGAAACAAGGATAACTTCTGCTACGAATTTGTATTTTAAATAAAAGCTATTTTTCTGCACATTCTTCAATAAAAAGTTTCAGGGAGTATGATAATAGATAGTTGTAGAAAAATTAATAATAAAAGTTCATGTAAAAATAAGCTCTGGCCAGTCCAGGGCTTACACGCTCCCCTGCCAAATAAGGATAATGCTCCTGCATTATGAATATCTCCTGCTTTTAATTGGCTGTAGTTGATTTCACTTCTTTCTATTTTTTTTCAGTTTACGGTACAACAATGTCAACATCTTCAAGAGCTTTCACCAGTTCCCATCTGGCTCCTGTGAGAGCTGGCAGTTGAGCAGCGAGTGACCGTACGGTGAGCAGCGTCGACGTGTCTGTAGGTAGACCAGCGGCCACAATACGGACATGCCGGGAAAGAATGTCACGAAGACGTTGCACTGGATACTTGTGTTTTGGAAATTCCATGCCGGGCAGCATTAGCATAGAGAACTCATCAAAAAGTTCCCTTTGGCCCATCTCCACAGGAAAACCCGCTCGTCTACCAAGTACCAAGGCTGCTTCCATGAAGAGAATATATTTGCCTTCCTTATCCATCTGGTTCCATCCCAACGGTGGCCATCGGATCCCTGTAGGAAGAGTAACTTGATGCTCTCTTGACCACTTCCTGGGTGCAGCCAAAATCAACGAAGGGAATCCTGCCATCAATAGTTTCCTTGCTCGTTCGCTGTCTTCGGATAATGGGTTAGGGGGGAAAAGGTGGGAAAGATTAAGGGTAGGAGGGACATGAGCGGCCAGAAATTCAGAATTTGATATAGGGCTCACGCCAAAAGTAACCGGTGTGCGGGGACCAGGCTGAATTTCAGGGGTAAGAGGGTCAAACACAGAGTTCGAGATATGTAGTAAAGGTGACGGCACAGTGGCAGAGGGGGCAGGCGAAGACACCGTCTCACAGGGAACCAGCTGATACGCCGAGGCAGAGCGAACAGTCACAGGTTCCGGCTCTGAGGTCTGGAAAACGGACTCAGTTTCAGGCACCTCCTGGTTGGCAAAATCCTCTCGGTCCTCCATACTAACTTGTAGACCCGCCTGTCTCATGGCCTCTGCTAAGCTATCCTTCGATGAATTAAGACAGCTGTCAGGGTCCACGCGGATACTCTGCACCAAACTCCATGGAAAGTTTACTCTTGCTTTCCATACTAAGGCAGCAGGGTGGTCAGGCTCCACAGGGCAAAGTACGGGTAGGCTGGTGGTCATTTTGCACAAGGGAGGAAGTCGTCCCAACAGCTCCTCCAGCCCATCCGGACGAAAGACGATTACAGCCACTTGTCCTCCTTCATACAAAGTTGCCTCCAAAGGGTCCATGTTCAGCCCATGCAGCAACAGGGGCATAGAAGAAGGGGCTCTTGAGGAGGGGTGATGGCTCAACAAATGCCGTCTCAAGGAACGCCTCGAAAGGTAAGTTCTAGTGCAGCAAGGGCACTTTACATCCGTCTGTAACAATAGGAATCATCTACATAACTTCCCGTAACTTCACTTCACACTGTGTTAAGTTTGATTGCATGGAATAAAATAATAAATTATAATGCTTTCTCTATTACTGATCACAGCACCAATGGCACCATCTGAGAGAAAGTGACTGACAGTTATTTCCACAGTAAACTGTATTGTTAATGTTCACTATCTGGAAACAAGTGACAGTACAAAACGTAGGTTAGTGACTAAGTCATCCAAAACTCATGGAGACGTACGCGCCACTGATCCGTGCCACACCTTCTTTGTAAGTTAGGCCATCTCCAATGACCAACTAACCAACACTCCATGTTAGGCCATCTCCAATGACCAACTGACCAACACTCATCTCCAATGACCAACTAATCCATCACTCCAATATTAGCACGGTAATTGGCATAGTTACTAAATTTGCAAAATCTAATTTCCTATGCATCGTCCATTAGTCCGCAAATTGAGCAAGTTGCCAAAGTTTTTGAGAGACTTAACTGCTCCCTAAATAATAAGCAGGCAGCCGCAATTGTGCCAGAAAATAACAGTTTAACTTCACTCTGAAGTTCACTCACACAGTTCATCTGCCATCAGATGACAACAAAAAGCAACTAAACAGTTACTCCATGGTCTCAAAATAACACTTCCCTAATGTCACACTGAATGTTCTATTGTTGTTACTGACTGTGTTTATTTATGATTTATTTATGTATTAAATTTGTTTTTTTTTTTTTTTTTTTTTTTTTTTTTTTTTTAGTATAGGACAGGATTTAAATAACCTGGAGATATTAGTTTGTCACTTTTTTTCTGCATTAGTGTATCACTTTTCACTTCAAATATTTATAGTTTGTCACTCACAGTCACACTATCTCAAAAAAAAATTCACATTTAACAGTTAGTCACACTGTATCACTTCAGACAATTTTGACAATTTGTCACACTCCAGAATTCACACAGAGTTAATTTTTGCAAATCCACTTTGGTATTCTTGTTCCTTTGTAGATTATTATTCTGTCAATATGATGAGCTTTAGGTGGTGATTTTGCACTTTTCTTCAACATGTAAGTCAAGTCATCTATTTTCTTTGTAACCAGGTATGGACCTCTCCAATGGCTGACAAGTTTTTGGCATACTCCAACTGTGCGTCTTGGGTCGAATAACCATACAAGTTGACCAGGGGAGAACTGTCGTTTCCGAGCATGAAGATCATAGTTCCTTTTCTGGTAAGCAGCATTTTTCCTGATATTCTTCCTAGCTACTTCATGAGCTTCAACAAGTGAATTCTGTAAATCTTGGACGTACTCTGTGACTGGTCTCTCAGCTCCTATCTCTTTGGGACGGCCAACCACAGCTTGAATAGGTAAAACAATTTCTCTGCCCAAAACCATTTTGTTTGGCGTTTGCTGAGTGGTACTGTGCTCTGACGACCGGTATGCCACCATAACTTGAGGAAGAAAAATGTCCCAAACTTTTTGTTTGTTTTCACAGTACATGGTTAACATGTTGGTTAATGTTCTCATGAAACGTTCAACACCACCGTTTGCCTGGAGATGATAACTAGTGGTGCGAGTTTTGTCAATGTGCAGAAAGTCACATACTTCCTTGAAAAGACCACTTTCAAAATTTTTACCTTGATCAGTAATTATCTGCAGTGGAGTACCAAAACGGCATATGAATTCATTGACAAAAGTTTGTGCGATTGTTCTTGCTTCTTGATTTGGCATAGAGAATGCTTCAGTCCATTTAGTAAACAAATCAGTGACAACCAGAATGTATTTGTTGCCTTTATGTGTCACAGGCAGGGGACCAAGAATATCTAGCGCAACTCTTTCCATAGGTTCACCAACTATATAGTGTCCAAGTGGCGCATGTTTTGTACTCCTTGGGGTTTTCTTGGCAGCACAACGATCACACTGTTGAACGTAAATAGTTACACTGTCTTTCATTTTAGGCCAATAAAATGACCTTTTTATTTGTTTCAGCGTCTTCTCTGCACACAAGTGTCCTGCAGTTGGAATGTCGTGGGAGTGCGCCAGGACTTGCCTTTGCAGTGATCCAGGGACTATTATTTGTATTGAATTATCTTCTGCACCACGCCTATACAGGACTCCATTGTACAAAACTAGACGGTTCCATTCAGCCCACAACGCTTTAACTTCTGCAGAATAGGCTGATATCTCATTCCAAGCTGGACGCAAAGAAGAATGTTCAATTGAACGCAGAATTGGGCCGATAATTTCATCCTCTAGCTGCTTTTTGCGTAATTTTTCAGTGTCCCAACCATCAAGAAGTACTGGTGTAAAAATTGTGTATTGTTTGTCATCAGTGTTCGCACTGTCACAAGTAGCACTATCACAGGTAAAGGGAGATAATTCGGTCTGAGAATTAGACCTTGACATCGTATCTGTGGATTGGCCTGGTAGCGTCTGTTTATTTGTAGAGTCTGCCGTTTGCTTTGTTGCACAGCACTTCACAACATCAGCGACAGTCTTTGAGGTTTGCTTAGTTGTTAGCTTTTGTTGTTGAGTCGATTCCATCACCATTGCTAATAATTGCACAACAGGAAGCACATTTGACACATTTTCTGTCTCTTGTGGTAATTCTGAGTCTATTTCTTTACATTGGGCTCTCATGCATGCTGGGCATGGACGTCTTGATAATGCATCAGCATTTCTGTGCTGTGTACCTGGACGATGAGTAACTTTCAGGTTGTAAGTACAGATTTCTTGAAGCCAGCGCATTACTTGGCCAGACGGATTTTTCAAAGTCTTTAGCCAACTAACAGCTGAGTTATCGGTGCGCAAAAGAATTTCTTGACCATAAAGATAATTATGAAATTTCTTCAGTGCCTTGATTACAGCTAACAGCTCTTTCCTGGAAACACAATAATTAGTTTCAGCTGAAGTCAAGGTTGAACTGTAATAAGCAATGACTTTTTCTCTACCATCGTCAATTTGAGACAGCACTGCTCCCACAGACTGGTCACTGGCATCAGTGTCTAAAATGAATTGTTTTCCTAACTGAGGGTAGCTCAAGATAGGAGTACTTGATAGTTTGTCTTTCAGTGTTTGAAAAGCATAAGCACAGTCTTCTGTCCACTGGAATTGAACTCCCTTCTCACACAGCTTGTGTAGAGGTTTAGCTATCGCAGCAAAATTTTCCACAAACTTCCTATAGTAGGAACAAAGTCCAAGGAAACTTCGAACTTGTTTCACAGTTTCGGGCTGCGGCCAGTCTTTAATAGCTTTGGTTTTCTCTGGGTCTGTCTGAATTCCTTGTTCGTTGACAACATGTCCCAAAAACTTGATTTCTGATTGAAAGAGTAAGCACTTTGAAGGTTTTAATTTTAAATTTGCTTCTTCAAGTCTTTGCCACACATGTTCCAATCTTGTAAGTCCTATTTCAAAGGTAGGGGCTGGCACGATTGTATCGTCCATAAACAAAACACACTCACTCCACTGCAATCCGTGCAAAACATTTTCCATCATGCGTTGAAAAGCAGCTGGAGCATTTGTAAGTCCAAAACTCAATACGGTGAATTGGTACAATCCCATACCAGTAATAAATGCAGTTTTCTGCCTGTCTTCTTCCCTGTCAAGGGGAATTTGCCAGAAGCCACTCTGTAAGTCCATAGTACTGAACCATTTGGAGTCTGACAAAGAATCCAAGCATTCTTCAATGAGCGGTAAGGGATAAGCATCACGAATAGTGACTTCATTTAGTTTTCTGTAGTCTACACAGAACGTATAGAACCGTCTTTCTTATACACAAGACAGGTAGGACTAGCCCAAGCACTGGTAGAAGGCTCAATAATATTTCTTTCTAGCATGCAATGAATTTCTTCCCGTTCGGCTTCTCTCTTTCCAAGTGGTAGCCTTCTAGCTCTTTGTCTAATAGGAACAGCTTGACCAGTGTTTATCTGAAATCTTGCCTTGTTTGTCTTGCCCATGTCATTAGCAGATTTTGAAAAAATGTGCTGGTATCTTACCATCAGTTCTTTCAAAACTTGAGACTGTTGTTCACTGAGATTTACTGTACTTCTTTCAAATAGATCTTTCAAATATTCAGGAAGGTGGTTATTTTCAGAATTTGCATTTCTGACAGCAGTAAAATTAATCTTGACCTTAGATTGTCTCCCTTGGTACGCTGACTGTGCCGTTCCTAAGTAGGTATTAGGGTATAGTTTGGTGTCTTTTTCTGCTAAGTTGATCACAATGGCAGTTGTGTTCATTTTATCAGCAGTTATCATTGGTGTCATGTACAGCTGCTTTGTTTGTACTACTACATCTGATGGTTCCAGTAGCATGTCCTGATTAACATACTGTTTGCCACTAACTGTGACTGAAACGTTCATGATTGATCTGGCAGGAATGACAAGTGATTGAGAAGACGTGACATGGCAGACCATTTCTGATTTGCCACCAACGAAGAGTGGAATGTATCCAGTCTTTGTTATCAACTGCATTTTCTCAATGTTCATAGATTTCACAAATTGAAAAGTAAAATCTTGTCCCAAAATTGCATCAATATTCATGTCACATATGATAGTTGGTACCACAAATTCCGGATTACCCAAATCAAGTTCCAGGTTTGCTACACCTAGGATATTCACTTTACATCCATTGATTCCTTCTAGCCTAGTGTCGGTGTTAAGCAAAATAGGCCTTTGTTCTTCTGGTATCAGGTGAAAAACATGACTTCCAAGCAAGGTAGCAGCAGAACCAGTGTCAATTAGAAAATCAACTGTAATGCCATACAGGTTTGCTTCAGTAAACATTCCGGTGTTATTATTTACTTGGCTTTCCTTATGTGGATTAGTTGTTCTGACATTGTCATTGACTGGATGGTTTGATTTCTTCACAGAGTCATTTGAAACGTAAACTGGCACTTGCAAAGTAATTTGAGATGTATTATCTGCTGTATCTTCTTCTGGTTCATGTTGAGCCTGTGGTGTGTTCATGATAGTCTCATTGCTAGCATTACATTGTTTTCCTTCCTTGGGCCTTGTACAGACTACCTCCTCTTGGCCCTCAGAAGAGGCGGTGCCTAGTTTCCCAGGCCTTGAGCCTGCAACTCTTTGCATTTGTGATAAATTGGGCAATCACTCATTCTGTGTTTCTTATCCTTGCAAATAAAGCAGCCAGAGTACTCTTTGTTGATCTTTTGATTCACACTGTGGTTGGTTTGCCCATTCACCCTGGTTGGAGAATAAGCAGTGGCAGAGGCCAGTTGATTTCTGGAAGCAGCCATAGATGAGGAAGCAACAGCATTTACTTGATTTGCTGTCTGGCGTTCTAGCTGATTTATGCGCTCCGTGAGGCTGTCAAAATTCAGTTGTTTATGTTCTTGGCTGATGGCTGCATGAACTCCACGCACTGATTTCTTGGTTGATTGTTGGAAAGTTTCGTATGTTTCTACAATTTCCACCGCAGCTTGAAGATGAGTACATCTCTTGTCAATGCATTTCCATCTGGTCTCATTATCAAGGCTCTTGTACATCTGTTGCAAAGCAATGACATGTAAATTAGCGTCGGTCATGTCATAAGGGTAAGCTCTCCTAGCTAGGAGCAGAAGATCATCAGCCAGCTTAGCAATGGATTCACCTGGCTGCCTGATTCTGGCCTCAAGCTGAGCAATCCAGAACTGCTGATTCTTAGATTGGCAGCCAAAACGACGTCTCATGCAGACAAGAACATCAGGATAACGCCCTTTGAGTCTAGGGTTGAGACTTTGGAAGAAGGTGCGAGCAGCGCCCCGTAGCATGGCTGCTAGCATAATAGCTTTTTCTGGTTCACTCCATCGGCCAAGCAAGGAACAACATTCAAAGTGTTCTTCCCATTCTTCCCAGTTCTGAGTGCCATCGTAGGGGTCAGGTCTAACCTTGATGGACGATTTACCTCTTGGCAGCTCAGGAAAATAGGTGACCGGTTGCGTCGGGCCATGTAAAGCAAAATTGTTGTTGTTAAATTCATAGTCTGGAGCTTCTCCCCATATTCCATTTCCTCTGGGCAGGTTGAGTTCGTCTTGATTCTGGGGTTGTTGTAGATCCTCCCTGGGTGTTGTCAGTAATTCTCGTTGCCTTTGTCGAAGTTCCATTAGTTCTCCTTCCACTTCTTCAATCAATTGCTGGTTTCTTTGGCGTTCCATTTCGGCCATTTCTCTTTCTTCTTGCACTTGACGGTCAGCCATTATGACTTGCTTACTTTCCCAGTGTTGTGGACTTTAAAATAAACAATACATGTCTCTCGTTTTGCTCCTATACTGCCTAAATTTTAATTTCCTATTTACTTCTATGCTCAACAGCAATGCACATAATTTATTTTTGTTTTAATTATTTTTATTTATTATTACTTGTATATATTTATTTTATTTATTTATTTATGACTATATGATTTAACCTTGTACATTACTAGTATATCCTTAGGTAAATCTGTTTCAAATCAATGTATAATAAATAGTCTGGTTTTACGAAATGTGATTAAAGAATAAAACATTTGAACTGTCTATTTTATCATCTACTTTATTCTCTTACATAAAATGTAGTGTCTTTCTCTCTTGCATTCCAACATCACTAACAAGACACAACAACCATGCACTAAAAAAATGAATTTTCATAACACAATCCCACACACAAAACTAATACTTCTGAACACCACTTACTTGTAGGAAGTGGTGTCATTCTTCAAATAATCTTTCAATTAAAATAATGATGTACTTCTTCAACATGGGCTGAGGCATTAATTAGCCTCAATTAATCGTATCCCACTTCTGACACCACTTTACTTGTAAGCCACGCACACACGCCCGCCCGAGGCCAACTCCCCCCCCTTTTTACCGGTCACCCAAAAGATCTTGTCAGGACAGCTGAGCAACCCCCCCCCAAAACCCTCTCCTCCCCCTTGGAGGAGGGAAGAGGGAGGGAGAAAGACCCCCGACACGGCGGCCGCGCGCGCGGGCCGACAAGCAATTGTAAAAATAAAATCAAAATAAAATAAAAAATCTCTTCTCTCTTGTCTTGTCTATGTGTGCTGAATGCATGTTTCTTGCGATCATGTTCATTTATATTTTCTCCGTCTCCACGGTCAACTTCTTCAGCAACGACCAGGAACGGAGACCTCACATACACCTCAGTGTAAAGAATTCCCTTCTCATCTCCCTCCCTGGTCCATCACATTCCACAGACCGTGGAGCAGACAAAATCTACCATGCCGTGTTTGCACCCGTTTTATTGTGTTGCTAGTCTGTGATGTCTTGTGTTAACAATTCCTCCACAATTAAGGAAAAACATTCACACATTCTGTCGCTCAAAGGGAAGTTAGAAAGAATTTTTACTACAACAACAAACAGATCTAGCGCAGATAGAAACGATACGGAAAACCACACAAACAGAATACTAGTACGTTGACGTTAGGCTAAACAAAAACTTGCTTTGATCGTTCAAACGTTGAATTTACTTATTTCTCTCAACTCAGGAATTGAATTCCTTTGCGATATAAAAATAATACAATGACCAGTTTACAATTATTTTACATTACAATACTAATTGATTATTTCCAGGCAGCGAAAAGAAAGAAAAGAAAATATGTTCGGAACTTCTAGAAAAATTTCATTTCTCAGAATCATTTCTTTCCATTTACGTTGAGGTTTTTCTCAATAATAAAAGAAAATAAAAACTAATTTATAAATTACTAACTTTTTATAACTAACTTCTTCAACAAAATGACTGAACAATTCTAACTGTCGAATACTATTTACAAATTTAGAATTCTGTAAGGTAAAACAGCTTTTTATAAAATTCAACTTTCGTTTTTGTATTCTTATCAATTTCGATCTAAATTTTACTGTCACTTCACTTTTCTTTTTAACGTGAGCAAGGCCGGGCTATTATCTTAGATAATTCTGCTTTGGTTAGGATCTAAAGTTACAAACAATAATAAAAAGGACTTCTTTAGTTTTTAAAAGGAAAAATAAGCTCACGGGTGCTAGCGGTTATCAAAACGATATGAGACACACCATTTCTACACAGAAATGGTCCTTTTATTACGACATACGAGCAAAACATAGCCGTTGACCAATGAAATCTCTGCCAGCGGACCTTGTATTTGAACCAGGGAACCCGGATATTGGCGTCCCATGCACACGAACGGTGCAAAGCTGGAAGAGCGTCGCGAACTATCTAAGATTTCTATTTCTTCAAAGGTTGACAGTGATTAATTCCCGGTGCAAAACATGAGCCAGTTTCGTCGGACTTCTAGCATCAACGGAGCATAGGACTTATTATTAAATTACGAAAGAAAATTGGCTTGTCAAATCGAACACTAGCTGGCACATTTTGACCTAGCTGGGGCCATTCTCAATACACAGGTAAGTGCCGAGATAATTCAATTGTCACTCAAATACATTTCATAAATATAAATTTTATGATTAGACTTGCTGGCAAACTTCAGCTAACAAGTAACAAACTGTCAAGAAAAATTCTGAGTTCCCAATTTTCTCAAACTAAACTAAAGAAAAACAGTGCACAGGCCATCAATAGAAAACACATCTCGCTGGTTAACACGCTAAACTTCGAGACTCTTGGCACTCTAAACATCGAATCCTTTTTATAAATAAATTAAACATTTTCACACAATTACACTCTAATGTTCCACAGCACAAGAAAAATTACGTTCTTTTACTACATTTGATCAGGCAGATTCTCTAGATTCCATCTAAAAGTACACCAACCACAGCTAGATCCAAACAGTCACAGTCTTCTTCATATTATGACTATTTGACCGGTCGAAGCTACACATGAATAAAACATAAATTCTCAATATGCAACTTTTCCAGTCACCAAATATTCACTCAAAGTTACACAAATGAATACACAAATAGCAGTATAATTTCCAGCATTGTTATTCTTCAGATCTAAACTGCGGTTCAATAGATTAGTTCTTGGTTCTAAATGTACCGTATGATAGGCCTATTCTTCATCACACGGAAATAAAAGAAAGTTATTTTGTAGCAGAATTACGGCAGTTCCACTTCATCGTTTGCTCGAATAGTATCCACTGTAACATTTCTGTATGTTTATAAAAAGATAAAGTCAAAATAAAGTCAGAATGAAGAAATTTTCCTCACCTTAGGCTTGGAGCTCATTTCCGAAGTGGGTTGCTAAATCTTGGCAGACACAGCAAGGGCGGAAACAAGGATAACTTCTGCTACGAATTTGTATTTTAAATAAAAGCTATTTTTCTGCACATTCTTCAATAAAAAGTTTCAGGGAGTATGATAATAGATAGTTGTAGAAAAATTAATAATAAAAGTTCATGTAAAAATAAGCTCTGGCCAGTCCAGGGCTTACAATATCAATAGTGCAGTTCGATGCATCAAATACTGGTTAAAGTTGCTGCAAATGGATGGATCAAGACTACCAAAACAGGCTTATTACATGCTGCGAAGTATGGACGATAGAGGCAAAGCATGCTGGGCAACACTAGTAAAACAGACTTTGTTTAAATTAGGGTTTGGATATGCGTGGATTAACCAGGGCGTAGGATGTGAATCTGCTTTTGTTTCAATGTTTAAACAGAGAATGATGGACCAGTATGTACAAGAATGGAACTGCTCAGTGAGAGAGAAAGATATGTATAGAGTATATAATTTATTCAAGTCAGATTTTATATGTGAAGAATTTTTTGATTTTTTGGACATCAGATGCTTTAGAGACGGTCTTGTTAAACTTCGCATCGGTGTATTACCTATTAATGGGTCATCTTTTAAGAGATCTATTTATAACAATGTTAATATTCTGTGCATCACATGTAATGAAACTGAAGATGAAGCTCATTTTATTCATCACTGTCGTTTGTACAAAGATATTAGGATGAAATACTTACTCGGCATTAGCGAACATTACACGGCGGTATTACGTAATGGATCAACTGAGCAGATTCGCAAATTGGCCTTTTATGTTTTCTACGCATTGCGTCAAAGGCAAACGTATATCGATCATATTTTATAGAGCATTGCATGTAAATATTAAGTTGTCGTAATTATGACACTCATTTTCAGAACAGAAGACGCGGATGGGTGTCATCGTCGCCATGACCTTGGACGTTTGATAATTGTTCTATTTTGCATTGGGTTTGCTTGTATTGTTTTCCATGTATTGTATTGTGACCCCTTTCTAAGGGCCAGTGCCTTCAGGAAATAAAAGTTCGTTCGTTCGTTCCCTCCCTCCCTCTCGATCTTTCGTGGTAGTATTACAACTAAATAAGACATAATTAAACGGTGGCAAGTTTCTCTCTCTCTCTCTCTCTCTCTCTCTCTCTCTCTCTCTCTCTCTCTCTCTCTCTCTCTCTCTCTCTCTCTCTTTCGATATTTCTTAGTAGTATTACCACAACAACTGCTACCCTGACAAGACTGAAGCCCATTTGGAAAGACAGTACATCTACATTCCAAGGTAAGGCAGCTGCGCTCCCTTGTCATCTCCATCTTCCTATACGCTTGCGAAACATGGACCCTCACAGCAGATCTACAGCGAAGATTACAAAGCATGGAGATGAGGTGCTACAGAAGACTTGTGGGCATATCCTATACCCAGCACATCACCAACAACGAAGTCCGAAAGACCATCACACAAGCCATTGGACAAATGATTACATGTCTACAGTGGTGAAGAAGCGGAAATTCCGATGGTATGGCCACGTTATCAGAGCATCAAGCCTTGCAAAAACTATCCTGCAAGGCACGGTGCAAGGAGGCAGAAGAATAGGGAGACAGAAAAAGAGGTGGAAGGGCACAACAGATGATCGTTTTACCAGCGTACTCCATCGTTCTTTGTCCTCAGCAACCCTCATGGCTTCGCTCAGTGTCAAGCCAGTCCATTCTCGAATGTTGTCCTCCCACCTCTTTTTCTGTCTCCCTCTTCTTCTGCCTCCTTGCACCATGCCTTGCAGGATGGTCTTTACAAGGCCTGATGCTCTGGTGACGTGGCCATACCATGGGAGTTTTTGTTTTTTTACCACTGTGAGCATGTCATCGTGTTGACCAATGGCTTGTGTGATGGTCTGTCGGAGTCTGTCCGACATAAATAAATAAATAAATAAGCATTGTTATATTGCGCTTCGTCCATCTCAAGAGCTTCTTAGGGCACTGGTTTTAACTCAGTAAGTTATTGGCACGTGCCTGGTCTTGATTTGGCTCGGAAAAGTCCGCTTGACCTAAAGCAATAATCATGTAATGTAATGTAATTGGCACGTGCAAAGTACCATTGTAAACACATACAATCGTGGACACATTGCGACATGTAACGCACAGTTTTGACCCCATATTGAGGGAAAACGTGATAGAAGAAGTGTGCAAATGATGTAAATGGCAGACAAATGAACTGTCGTCGCTGTCAAAAGATCGATGTGTCACAGACACTGTAGGTTGCGAAATATTAGGATTATAACTACACATACACCTAAAGCGCTGTGTGCACCACTCAACTACCCCACCCTACACCACCTCTCTCCCTGTCTGTCTCTGTCCTCGCCTTTGCTCGTTAACCTTACGTTGACCAAAGTTTTCTTTACCCTAGTGATGATTCTGTAGAATTGTGCGTGTGTGTGAATGTGTGTGTGTGGTGTTGTGTACATTTATTTAAAAAAAAAGTTAGTCGCATTTATTGCAGGCCCCTCCCCAATACTCTCTCTCTCTCTCTCTCTCTCTCTCTCTCTCTCTCTCTCTCTCTCTCTCTCTCTCTCTCTCTCTCTCGGCGACATACTATATGCAATAAACCGTTTGTCCTCCCCTCCCCTCCTTTCCTCTCGCTCTTTCTCTCTCTCTTTCCTTCTCTCTTTCTCTCTCTCTTTCTTTAAAGACGTGGGATTGTGAACCTAACTAGGACTGTAGTGTGAGGTCAGCGGGTTTTCAAGATAAACCTCAGACTCCACCATGCGCACACAACCCTCCAGCACATCCAGACCATCTTGGACTAATCCATTCACGCTCTATTTAACCCTCGATCGTCATGTCGTCCTCAGTCACTGGCCGTCAGACTTCTGGCTTAGCATTACAGACAGAGCTCCACTCACAGCCAACCAATCACATTGCCAAGCCAGGCGAAGAAACACCGGGGCACTAAAAGACGCGCCAACTGCGAGCACGCGCCAACGATAAAGATGAGATTAAAGCATGCGCATGTTATAATATTATATGGACGTGACTGAAACATCCACGTGCGATTACAAAGATTAAGAGACCATGCGCAAAAAATGACGAGGCATTTCATCGTTCTAACCTTTTTTGAATGGCATATTACTTCTCAACTGCCATGCAAGCCTATTTCAAAACGAGCCAATCCTTTTATTTAAAAGCATGAATAAAAAAACAAAGAAGGACGTGAAACTTAAAGTCTACGGCGCTAGCGGTGCCAAGAAAATGCCAACATTGGGCAACTGTTTAAACAAAACACAGGTTCGCAAAACCGATCGCGAAATGCGAATCTCATAAAATGTAACAGCCCCTTTCAATTACGGAGTTAAAAAGTTCTCAAACAACAGTTTATCACCCAATCTTTAAGAAAAATATATAAAACCAAAAACCAAACCAACATTACAACAACACGAGGCGTTTATGTCGACAGGCTGTTTCTAAGGCGGAATGATCGTTCTAACCTTGATAGCGCATCCGTGATAAATGAAAATAGAGCCGACAAGCGTGCCCTTGCATCAAGCTCGTTCGTTGCACGTGCTTCTTTTGTAACCAACATACAAGATCGTAACTACCTAAAAGTTCATTCTGTCTGTTAAACTCAAGACATTTTAAGTGCCAGTCCAAACTAAGCTTACTTTGCTTTCTTAATTAATGTCAACTCGCATAAGAAGTAATTTTCTAGCGGTTTACGTTATACTATAGTACAACGTACAATATGAATCCAAATAAACATCACGCTCTAATTTTCTTGAGCAGCATTCCAGCACTTCATAATGCAATACACCGCCACCACCGCCAAAAAAAATCCACATCAACAATCGCAACAACAACTCGACCTCTTTCGCGTGAGAGTATGCGTGCGACACAGACGCACGCATTCCATCACACGAACTTTCAAGACCCTAAGGCGCCGCTCATGTCCTAGACAGGCGAGTGTCGACTACACAAATACAGCCAGCAAACACTAGGTCCTATATCCCAGTGCCCGGTCGACTACACAAATACAGCCAGCAAACACTAGGTCCTATATCCCAGTGCCCGGTCGACTACACAAATACAGCCAGCAAACACTAGGTCCTATATCCCAGTGCCCGGTCGACTACACAAATACAGCCAGCAAACACTAGGTCCTATATCCCAGTGCCCGGTCGACTACACACATACAGCCAGCAAGCACTAGGTCCTATATCCCCGTGCCCGGTCGACTACACACATACAGCCAGCAAGCACTAGGTCCTATATCCCCAGGGCCCGGTCGACTACACACATACAGCCAGCAAGCACTAGGTCCTATATCCCCGTGCCCGGTCGACTACACAAATACAGCAAGCACTAGGTCCTATATCCCCGTGCCCGGTCGACTACACAAATACAGCCAGCAAGCACTAGGTCCTATATCCCCAGGGCCCTGTCGACTACACAAATACAGCAAGCACTAGGTCCTATATCCCCAGGGCCCGGTCGACTACACAAATACAGCAAGCACTAGGTCCTATATCCCCGTGCCCGGTCGACTACACAAATACAGCCAGCAAGTACTAGGTCCTATATCCCCAGGGCCCGGTCTACTACACAAATACAGCCAGCAAGTACTAGGTCCTATATCCCCAGGGCCCGGTCGCCCAACATCGTGCAAAGTTGTGAGGGCTACGCGCCCAAACCAGCCAGTGGACTCTCTGACGGCTGGAGTTGGATCCTGTATCGGCCAGCGCTTTGAGCAGCTCCTGACCCAAAAAAGTGAGTTATGGACGGTTAAATAAATAAAGAAACACATAAATAGCATGACAAGTTATAAAATGTATCTATTGTCCTTTTACTTTCTGTATCTTGTAATTTTTTAAAATAATGCCTTTTTTTTAACCGCAATACAGTAAGTACAGTTAAAAAAGAAGACTAATTTTGTGGCGGTTGGAAATGCAGTTGTCAAGCACTTAAGGCGTTAGTGGTTGCTGCTTAACATCACGCACATGGAGACAGCCATTTTTCAGTGTGTTGTTTTGTACTTGTGGAGATTGGTTCACTGGCGCTTGATAGGTCCATCGATCCTGTGTATCTGTCAACTAACTGAACAGTTCACCGCATAGCTTTAAATATGACGGTATGATCGATTAATGAACCAATCGACCGAGTTGACATTGTATTTATTTATGTCATTATTCCTATACGGCGCCCTTCCAGCTAAAAGGCTGCTGAAGGAGCTGGCAGATCCAGAGTCTAACTCAAGCCGCCCGAGGCGCCCTCTTGCAGCCTTTGGGAGCACACTCCGACTCTCAGACGACTGAGCACAATCCTGGGTGATCGCGGATGGGTAAAAGGGACCTAGTGCGTACTGGGTGTATTCGTGTAGCCTGCACTCACTGTCTAGGGCATGGGCGTCAGTTCCACGTTTTCTCAAGAGATTGATTCAGCCCCAATGCTTGCAATTTGAATCTTGGTATGTGCAACTCGAACTCGTTTATCCACGCAGCCTGTTCACTCAGCAACAAGGCAGGAGTTGTCGTATAAAATTTTCCAACTTCATTCAACAAACACCAACAACTGCATACAAGATCGCTTTCCGAAAAATCACTCAAACATTCCTTTTTTCAAGCAGACAGTGCATTACTAATACGGCCTCTCTGCAATCGAGAGAAACTTCGAACATTCCAGAATGATGCAATAACACCCAATCAAAATAAAAACTCGTCACCGAAACTATGCACTGTCTTATGTCATATAATGTTTACGAATCTACAAGATTCGACCAGCTGTTACCCGTAAAAACTGGAAAATTCGATCGATAATAAACAAGTAATTCCAGAACATTCGCCACGATAGTACAACAATATCGATCGACAAAAACTATCAACATTATACAAAGCTTTTTTCTAGAAATCAAAGGTAAATACACGCTTTGCAAAATAAAATGATTGGAACTATCGTTAGTGTCTCAATCGTAACTGTGTCAGGATCTTTAAGTCAGTGCGATGGAATGCAGGCCGGCACAGACTAGATCTCGGTTTATACTCTCATCCTGATATGACTGCGCGAGTGAATGACTAACACCCCATTGCCTCCTAATCTGCTTAATTGACTGAACTAGTGGACTGACTCGAGTGACTCCCAGTAGAACGTGCCTTTACTTTCTACCTGACTCACATACGTGCCTAACTGCCTTGACTGATCTATTTGACTGGCATGCCCGACTGACCTGATTAGGCTGGCAGGACATCCAGGTCAGACTTTCCTGATCAGTTGACTGCCTAAACTTTCCTGATCAGAGTTGACTGACCTATTTTCTTTGACTGTGCTTTTTCATACCCTAACCCCCTACTTCCACCTTTACGGACTGTACTGATTGACTTTTTTCCCCCATTGACTGTGTTGGCTGACATATTTTTTTTGACAGAGTTGACTGACGTTATGTTTTTCATTGACTGTTGACTGACTGAGATCAATAAGAGCTGTGTGTCATTTCAACACCCACAAAACTGGCATTGTGGTAGTAGTGTTAGTTTGCACAGCCATAAGGGATTGCCACAGACGCCGTAAGTGTGACAAGGAGCGTTATGTAGAGAATAATAACCAGCACGGTCTGCCAGCCATTCACAGAAAACATGGCCAAGCTCTGGAGGTGAATGCATTTGGGTTATAGGCCATAGCCCGTGCAAACACGGGGGTTAGAAGCACATCCCCGCCCCACCCCAAAAATGATTTCCTTTGGCGTCCCGCATTCTTTCTCTAGTCTAGAAAACCCAGCGCAAGCGAAGTAAACAGGGAAACTTTAAAGATCCTGGCGCTCAAGTCCTCGATGGGTGAGTACCGGCAACAGAGATTATATTCCCCCATCAAAGCACTAGGTCACCCGGTCGGCCAGGATCGGGCTCAGTCGTCTGGGCGTCAGACGATGCGCCCATAGGCTGTAAGTGGGCGCCTCAGGTTGCTCGAGTTAGATCCTTATCGGCAAGCGCCTTGAGCAGCTCTTGAGCTGGAAAAGCGCTACATGACCGATTAAATAAACAAACAAAAAGGATAACGGACATAGACTTTGTAATGGTTCATTTGACAAACCCTCATTAGCCTACTACTTTCTCCCCTCCTTTAGGTGGTCATGAAAATGTATTACGTTGTACATTAGCCGCTTCCCTTCTCTTTGTGTGTATTTCCTGGCTGACCTGCAAAACCATTTTAAAACATGTTCCTAAGCTAGCATTTAACTCATTATAGGCACATCTAGAAATGCTGTGATATATCATAGGCGTGAACAGAAGTTACATTAAATAAATAAATAAATAAAATAAATAAATAAATAAATAAATAATACATAAATAAATAAATTGTCAGAAAATATTATGAGCCAAGTATCGCTTTGTCGGCGTTCGTCCGTTCGTTCGTTGGACCGTTGCACGTCAAATCTCAAGAACCGGTGAACAGATTTTTGACCGAGCTTCTTTACTGCATTCCGTTCCAGCTGCTAGTCCAAAACTGAAACCAGATTACCGCCTTGCTAACTGTTGAGAATGTACGGAAGCCTATGTCAAACCAACAAAGAATGCCAGACCACAACATCCAACGGAAACTGGAACGGGGAGGGGGAAGGAGGAGGGAAGTTGAGGGAGGGGAGGGGATGACGTGAAGAGTCCTCAAGCGGGAAACGTTTTCTGTCCTGCAAGCTTCACACAAATACACACCCACACCCACACACAATCTGAACATACACACTATCTGAACACACACATACACTATCTGAACACACACACACCCACACACTATCTGACACCATATAATAAAGCTCTGCTATCGTGTCCTCAGGCTTTAGTTGGCCATTTCTAGTGCTGGTGGCATAGTGGGGGCCTTATGTGCTGACAATACATTTAGCAGTAGTCAGTAAATGGGGTGTCGGATAGCGCAGTGGTTGGAGCACTCGCTACTGTGTCGCAAGTTAAGCACCGTCCAGTGCGGTTAGCACTTGAATGGGTGACCGCAAAACGTGAAGCGACAAATAGCAACGCCCCCAGTTGACTCAACTGTGACTGAGTACCTACTCTCTTAAGGGTGGGGAAGGTAAAGCAGCGAGGGAGAGAGATGGGCATCACCCTCATTACGCTGGCCCAAGATAAGTGTGATCTCCAACATCACGCTCCCCTACGGCCACAAGGCTATGGGACTACCTTTACCTTTACCTGTAAATGAACAATTTTAGTGTTAGTGCTAGTCCTAATGGTAACAGTGGTAACAGCAGTAGTCAGTAAATAAACATTTCTAGTGTTAGTCCTAGTCCTAATGGTAACAGCAGTAGTCAGTAAATCAACAGTTCTAGTGTTAGTGCTAGTCCTAATGGTAACAGTGGTAACAGCAGTAGTCAGTAAATAAACATTTCTAGTGTTAGTCCTAGTCCTAATGGTAACAGCAGTAGTCAGTAAATCAACAGTTCTAGTGTTAGTGCTAGTCCTAATGGTAACAGTGGTAACAGCAGTAGTCAGTAAATAAACATTTCTAGTGTTAGTCCTAGTCCTAATGGTAACAGCAGTAGTCAGTAAATCAACAGTTCTAGTGTTAGTGCTAGTCCTAATGGTAACAGTGGTAACAGCAGTAGTCAGTAAATAAACATTTCTAGTGTTAGTCCTAGTCCTAATGGTAACAGCAGTAGTCAGTAAATCAACAGTTCTAGTGTTAGTGCTAGTCCTAATGGTAACAGTGGTAACAGCAGTAGTCAGTAAATAAACATTTCTAGTGTTAGTCCTAGTCCTAATGGTAACAGCAGTAGTCAGTAAATCAACAATTCTAGTGTTAGTGCTAGTCCTAATGGTAACAGTGGTAACAGCAGTAGTCAGTAAATAAACATTTCTAGTGTTAGTCCTAGTCCTAATGGTAACAGCAGTAGTCAGTAAATCAACAGTTCTAGTGTTAGTGCTAGTCCTAATGGTAACAGTGGTAACAGCAGTAGTCAGTAAATAAACATTTCTAGTGTTAGTGCTAGTCCTAATGGTAACAGCAGTAGTCAGTAAATCAACAATTCTAGTGTTAGTGCTAGTCCTAATGGTAACAGCAGTAGTCAGTAAATCAACAGTTCTAGTGTTAGTGCTAGTCCTAGTGGTAACAGCAGTGGTCAGTAAATGAACAGTTCTAGTGTTAGTGCTAGTCCTAGTGGTAACAGCAGTGGTCAGTAAATGAACATTTCTAGTGTTAGTGCTAGTCCTAGTGGTAACAGCAGTAGTCAGTAAATGAACAGTTCTAGTGTTAGTGCTAGTCCTAATGGTAACAGCAGTGGTCAGTAAATGAACATTTCTAGTGTTAGTGCTAGTCCTAGTGGTAACAGCAGTAGTCAGTAAATGAACAGTTCTAGTGTTAGTGCTAGTCCTAATGGTAACAGCAGTGGTCAGTAAATGAACATTTCTAGTGTTAGTGCTAGTCCTAGTGGTAACAGCAGTAGTCAGTAAATGAACATTTCTAGTTTTAGTGCTAGTCCTAATGGTAACAGCAGTAGTCAGTAAATGAACATTTCTAGTGTTAGTGCTAGTCCTAATGGTAACAGAAGTAGTCAGTAAATGAACATTTCTAGTGTTAGTGCTAGTCCTAATGGTAACAGCAGTGGTCAGTAAATGAACATTTCTAGTTTTAGTGCTAGTCCTAATGGTAACAGCAGTAGTCAGTAAATGAACATTTCTAGTGTTAGTGCTAGTCCTAATGGTAACAGAAGTAGTCAGTAAATGAACATTTCTAGTGTTAGTGCTAGTCCTAATGGTAACAGCAGTAGTCAGTAAATGAACATTTCTAGTGTTAGTGCTAGTCCTAATGGTAACAGCAGTAGTCAGTAAATGAACATTTCTAGTGTTAGTGCTAGTCCTAATGGTAACAGCAGTAGTCAGTAAATGAACATTTCTAGTGTTAGTGCTAGTCCTAATGGTAACAGCAGTAGTCAGTAAATGAACATTTCTAGTGTTAGTGCTAGTCCTAATGGTAACAGAAGTAGTCAGTAAATGAACATTTCTAGTGTTAGTGCTAGTCCTAATGGTAACAGCAGTGGTCAGTAAATGAACATTTCTAGTGTTAGTGCTAGTCCTAATGGTAACAGCAGTAGTCAGTAAATGAACATTTCTAGTGTTAGTGCTAGTCCTAATGGTAACAGCAGTAGTCAGTAAATGAACATTTCTAGTGTTAGTGCTAGTCCTAATGGTAACAGCAGTAGTCAGTAAATGAACATTTCTAGTGTTAGTGCTAGTCCTAATGGTAACAGCAGTAGTCGGTAAATGAACATTTCTAGTGTTAGTCCTAGTCCTAACGGTAATAGTGGTAATAGCAATAAATCAGTAATGCGTTGGATCCGCGACTTTGACAATTCATGTTGTTGTAAATATTTAAAAAAATAATTTAAATAAATATTATGATTATTATGATTATGATTATTATGATTATTATTATTATTATTATTATTATTATTATTATTATTATTATTATTATTATTATTACCCTTCCACTGTCCACTGACCTCACCCACCCACCACTCTCCTGTCCAGCAATCTTTCTCCCCTCCCCTCCCTTTCCCTCAACCGCTACCACAAATCATTCACAGTTAATACTTCAACATTATTGTTTGAAGATTTTATAACGAATTCCGATTACTTGTCAAATCATGAAGTGTGAAAATTGCAAGAAGCCAACAAAAAAAAAAGGACACATTAATTTGATTTCTATGAAATTGCTGGAAAAAATGCAAGCATGCACATGGTGTGACATGTTTCTAACACACACACACACACACACACCCACACACACACACACACACACCCACACACTCACACACACAAACATACACAGAGAGAGAGAAAGAGAAAGAGAGAGAGAGACAGAGAGAGAGAGACATACACGTATAAATGCGCGCATATGCACTTAGGCATGTGCACAAACACTTCTCTCTCTTTCTCTCTCTCTCTCACGCATAAATACACACACATACATAAACACAACACATCTACAACACTACATTACTTTACTCTACACTACACAACACAACACAAAACTACAGCACACCATATTACTCTTTAATGTTAGTTTGCCGTCACCGTCCCTCATGTCACTAAATTGTAGGACACTCTACAAGATAACATGAAACATTTCCTAACACGTTCTTGGCAAGCCTCAGACGATGCATATGACTTGAAAAACGCGACTGAAGTGAAGTGCTCTATATTATTATATTGGAGACCGATGTGCAAGAAACTTCTTGGAGGGTGCCAAGACACTTGAAGTCGCCATCTACCTGACGACGCCAACTGTGAAAAACTCCATGTCTTGCCGATAAAAGTGTGCCAGCAGAGTTAAATCTGTAATTGGAAACTTAAACACGTGACTGATAAAATACAAAGGTGTTTTGAAAGCCCAAATAGCACGCAATTTGCACGTTGCACATCTTGACGGGAGTGGAGAGGGATGGGAGGGAGAAAGAGGGGGGGGGGTGTTTTGAACCGCGACTGGACAAGGATCCCGAAATCGCTAGTCCTTTCGCCAAATGCAAGTAAACCATCGTGTTGCTTTTTCTGACCTCTATGAGAAACCCCTCCACATTTTTCATAGTTAGTTAGTTATTCATTGCTTACAGGGTCCAGCGGAATGCAAAGAGCCGAATCAGGACTACAAAATCAAGACCACAACTTCGCTAAAGACTTGCCCCTGATACGCATAAAAGATCTGCCGAAACAACCCTAGTGGTAACACTGAAGGCACTCCATCAGCTGGTCACTTTACAATAAAGACATCCCACGCAGGGGACGCTGAAGCTATATTTTAATTTATCGAATCCCCGTTTACAAAAACAAAATAGAATATAAACATCATTATAAAATATTAACAAAACACATACATATAAAATGCCTACATTGCCAAATAATAACATCATCGGAAGCCCCAGTGACCACCTGGCAGAAAGCGTCCAATATTCCCAAGCTGATCCAACAGACCTCACACACAAATGAGGAGTTTTGTCCCGGAAGCGTTTTCAAGAAAAAAGGTAGGTGACTGGTCTAGCAAAGAAGAAGATAGTATAGTAGATTGATAGAACAGAGTAGGAATGAGAAAAGAACAAAGGAGAAATACAGCGACAGTGGGAATTTAAAGCACTAAATTTCCAGAAAGTGTGATACTATTTATACTGAAACCCCCGGCACACCCACGGAGGAACTCTTTTTTTTCATAGCAGACTACTATACTTTTTTGTCAAGTTTTATTACACTGTTTGTTATTATTTGCTGATTTAAAAAAATGTGTAATATATTTTTTAATGCCACAAAACATCGAATGATTAAAAGATATCTCGGAGATGGTCTAGTATGCCCATGTCCAGTTCTAAACAAGGACAGGTGAAGATGACGAGGTAAGCATCACACAAAATAACATAACGCAAAAAAAAAAATGCTGTGAGGTGAAAAATTGTGTGCCATTGTGGGTGTGAAAGTTATTATTATGTTACTAAAAATAAATAAGAATTAAAAAAAATAATAATAAAATTCTGGCGGGGTTTGCATGAATCACTAGTTTAATAGTATAGCTTAGAAAAAAAATCAAACGAATCTGTCTACCAGCAACCCTACTGGAGATTTCCATAACGTGACTCGGCAGTGGATAAACGTGACTAGAAAGATAAAGTATATCCCTCTTCTAAATATGCATACTGTGGCTTCCTCTTCATTCAAAGTTGGACTGTGGTCGAGCTGGGAAAAGTTTTATGTATATGTTAAAACTAACGCAAAAAAAAAAAAGAAGGGAATGGGAGGGGGGGGAAGGGGAGAAGGGAGGGTTGTAGAACGCTCACTAGTACTAGAAGGGTAAAAACGCTTATTATTTCTTCATTATTTAATCGTCCTTGTATAGCGATTTTCCACCTCCAGACTTGCTCAAGGCGCTGGCCGATACAGGATCGAACTCAAACCGCCCGAGGCGCCCGCACGCAGATTGAGGAAAATCCTGGGCGACCGGGGATGGGGAGAAGTGACCTAGTGCGTGCTGGATGTATCTGTGTAGCCGTCATTCACCCGTCTAGGACATGAGCGTCAGGATCTTTAATGTCCGTGCAATGGAATGCGTGCGTGCGCAGACTCGACCTCGGTGTATACTCTCATCCGAAGCATGTTTTGAGTAATTTTACACTATTATGTAAGTGTTTGAGGGAAGGCTTCTTCTTCTTTTTTTTCTTTAAATTTCTTTCTTTTATTTGCTCACCGGATCGTCAGCATCAACGGTACGGTCATTGCGCTCGTCGTTACTGTATCGTAACTTGTTAGTATTCAAGGAACTGGTCGTCAGTTATTCCTGTTATTGTTTTTCAGTTATAGAAAAGGGTGGTGTTTGGGAACACCACGATGATCGTGTAGAAAGGGAAGTAATAACTAACAACTAATCACAGAAAGACGGTCACCTTACCTTCAAAGTATAATGGAGTGTGGTACTGTCCCCTTGGACCGAAAATCGTCTAAAGTTATTAGTCCCTTTTCTACATGTTTTTGATGGCCTGAAAAAAACCTGTTCAAATAACATCTTTCGGGCGACATAATTGCGTCTTACATCTAATTAATTGAAATTATTTATTTATTTATTTATTTCAACGAATGATATACTCCAAGTGGCCTGGAATAATTTACTATAAGCCTGCGTGCATAGAAGGTAAGTTATGGTACGTGTGAAAATCACCCACAATAGAGTTTTAGAAAGCACAGAAACTTGGTTCGAGTTCTTTTTCGTAGGAAAACCCCCAGCCTACGTCATAACTGTTGCGCTTCCTGAAGGCCACGACCTCCTCATTTGCATTACGCAGAAAACTTCGATGAGTTAGTTAGTTACTCATTGCTAACAGGGTCCTGCGGACTGCAAAGAGCCGAATCAGGACCACAAAATCAAGACCACAACTTCGCTGAAAGAGGACTCACCCCCGATCCGCATAAAAGATCTGCCGAAACAACCTAGTGGTAACACTGAAGGCACTCCACCACCCGGTCACTTTAAAATAAAGACATCCCCTGCAAGGGACGCTGAGGCTATACTCTAATTTATCGAACCCCCGTTTACAAAAACAAAATAGAATACAAACATCATTAAAAACAAATATGAACAAAACACATACATAATAACATCATAACAAGTCCCAGTGACCATTTGGCAGAAAGCGTCCAGAATTCTCAAGCTGATCCAACAGCCCTCGCACACATTTTGAAAAATAATAATTGATTTATATTCCGACTTCTGTAATGGCGATCGCCGCGCTTTGAGTTCGATAGAAGAAAAAGCGCGTGATGATCCTGTATTATTATTATTATTATTATTATTATTATTATTATTATTATTATTATTATTATTATTATTATTATTATTGGCGGCAGGGATAGCTCAGTGGTCAGAGCGCACGACAGACTTGTGTACGTGTGTCTTGGGCGAGGTGGTTTCCAATCCTGACTTCAGCGAACTATTGTGTAATTACTGGATATCAGAGGCCCGTGCCTTGAGAAGATCTCTGAATTTTACGTGCGCAATATAAGGGCAGTTCTTTATTATTATTATTATTATTATTATTATTATTATTATTATTATTATTATTATTATTATTATTATTATTATTACTATGAAAATAACTCGTATGTGCATAGAATAAGAAAACGTTAAATAAAAAATAGCATCAATCCATACCAATATTTTTTTAAACTCTTGTGTTACATTTACTGGTTGTTTTTTTTTTGTTTGTTTTTTAAACATAAATTTAACGTCTATTAATTTATTACAATCATTTTAGACACAGACTTACAATATTCTATTCATTTAAAAAAAAAAACATGTTTATTTCTTTCTTGAGAAAGAGAGAGCGGTGCATATTTTGTCCCCGAACGAACATTTAGAATTAAAAACATGCTAAAATAAACCAGGGTTATAATGTGTTTAGCACTGGTCCAAAGTTGTTCTTGTAGCAAGCTGAAAACATATGACTGAATGGATTACCATACCGTCATCCCCCCCACCCCACCCCATTTTACCTTCTTCCCCCTAAGGGAAAAAAACCGAATGCGTCGAAGAAAGTAAAATCCAAGTGGGTAAGCTTATATATTCGCTCTTGAGAATAAGGCTGGAGTTGAGGCAACTTCTTTGGTGTTCATTATACAAATCTTTGGTCCGCTGGACCTAAAGCAATAATCATGTAATGTAATGTAATGTAATACAATCTTGGACACGTGTGTGTGTGTTGTTGTTGTTGTTGTTGTTATACCGACTATAATCCCCGTTTTCCCCTTTTTTAATAATAATAATAATAATAATAATAATAATAATAATACTGGATGCTATACACGCACTATTTCCCAAGTCAACAATCGGTGTCAAAACGTGGCGATCTTAACCAACTTACACGCTCACATCCTTCACCCTCTCTCACAACAAAGCACACATCTATTACTCAAACATGTGGTGTAAAGGTAGGGAGATCGCTATTAGAAGAACAAAAGAAAATCCAATTTTTATTGTTGAAATTTTATATTGACTGCATCTAATACCATTATTGAAAGCAGGGAGGAACCAAAGTACACGGAGAAAACCCTCGGTGACCTTAATAGTTTCGTACCTAAATCAAACAATTCTGGCCCCTTGCGGGAATCGAACCCGCGACCTTCGGCATAGGAAACCGGCAATCAACCCACTGCGCCACGTAGCTTTTATAGACTGAAGGAAACACTCCATGTCCTTTATTTCCCAACTTTTTTTGTAGTCGGTTGTAAAAACATCTGCTGCATTGACTGTAGCGCAATCCATGGTTTGTCCATAAAAATAACGAGGGGTAAAAAGTTTGCTGATGCTGTAAACGGTAACTTCTTGTTCAGCCTTTTTCCACCGACTTCTGTAGTAGCCTCTCTTCCCGGCATGGCTGTTGTCAAAAGTGGCGAAGGGGGAAGGATGGAGGGCGAGCGAGAGAGAGAAGAGGGAGAGAGAGTTGAAATGGGTTGAGAGCGGCGACAAATAAACTGAGGTGTGGGAGAGGGAGAGAGAGAAGGAGAGGGAGTGAGAGAGATTAAACCATTCGTCTCAACCTAATTTCTACATCCAAAGCCATCTCTCTTTCAGACAGATATCTGTAAATGGATTTTTTGATCCATTGTCCGAGCACCATCCAAGAACAATATGGTTGGCGTTTTTAGGAGGAATATTAATAAAGGTTCTTATATAGCTCCCCTCCCCCCAAAAAACACACACACAAAAAAACAACAACAAAATAACCCTTCTAGCTTCGAATAAGAGTATATTCCGAGGTCTAGTGTATTCTTGCGTACATTACATCGCTCTGATTTTAAATTGATTGATTGATTTATTGTTGCTTTAGGTCCAGCGGACTCCTCCGAGCCAAATCAGGACCGGACAACCCCCGATCCGCTAAAAAAAGATCTGTTGAAACAACCCCAGTGGGAAAATTGAATGCCCTCCACCGGCCAGTCACTTTACAATAAAGACATCCCACGCGAGGGACGGCTGAGGGTTGACCTCAACTACGCGAACTCCCCGATTACAAAAACAAAATAGAATACAAACATCATTATAAATCATCAACAAAAAACATACATATAAAATGCCTATAGTGCTAAATAGTACATTCATAGGAAGCCCTAGTGACCACCCGGCAGAAAGCGTCCAACACTCCCAAGCTGATCCAACAGACCTCATACACAAACAAGGAGTCTTGTCCAGGAAGAGTTTTCAAGAAAAAAGGTAGGTCATTGATCTAGCGAAGAAGAAGATAGTATAGAAGAGTGGTAGGACAGATCGGGAATGGGAAAGAGCAAATGAAGACAGCGACAGTGGGAATTTAAAGCACTAAATTTCCAGAAAGTGGGGATACTATTTATACTGAAACCCCCGGCACTCCAACGGGGGGAACTGTTGCCGCAGTTAATTTGTCATGCCTACAAAGGCAAGACAGGTTTTCAACTGGGGCTTTCACTGTACCCTTTATAGGTTAGAACAATCTACAGTGGCAAGATTGCTCATGACCCCAAGGGGTGCTCTGATTTTAAATATACTGAAACTCACGTCCTAAATGGGTAAGAGCAAGTTACACAAACACGCCCAGTAAGCACTATGACTTACCCCACCCCACTCCTTACCCGTTTTAGATCGCCTAGGATTGTACCCAGTTGTCTTGGGCGGTAGACGATGTGCCTAAGTCAGCAAGTTGGCGCACCAGGCAGCTTGATTTAGACTACTATAAAATGTTTTTGTTATGTCCCGTTTCGTGTTTTCGGTAATGCCGCCCACATGTCAAATTTCTTTTTCGTAACTGATGTGACGGTAGGTCTAATGTTGCTGGGCTCTGCACAATGGAATGCTATTATCCACTCGTCTTTCGTCTGTGGGGATCGGCTAGTGTAATCACCCTATGACTAATCTTAATTCATTTCTATGTTTAGCCCGGTCTGTGTGCGGATAGGGTTATAGAGATAGGGAGAAAATGGCAAAAGATTCACTGACACACTAGCTCTCGCACGGCTATGAAACATAGGTAATCCAGCCACTTGTTAACAGTAAATATCATACATTTATTTCCTCTACTCTATACACTATACTAACTTAATTGTCCAAATTCACTTCGAGTCATTGATGGGTCTATGCTGCTACTGTTCTTGATATTTGCTCCTGTCTCATAATTGGGCTATTTGTTCTGGTTGGCCTAATGTTCGTTTTCAGAAGAGTGGACTACCGCACAGTCCTTCTAGATCAGTGTTAGTGCATTTCTTTTTGAGCACTTAGCTGAATCGTTGAGGTGTTGTGATAGCTGAATCGTTGAGGTGTTGTGATGGTGTCTCCTCCTTGGTTGTTGACTATTGGGCTACCGGAGCTCAGTGCTCGATGCTCCACTGCAGGCCGAATGTCAGGGTTGACTCTCAGTGGTTTATCTTCTGCTTCGGACCAACAAGACTGCTCGTCTGCAAAACATAAGACGAGTTTCTGCAATGCCTTGTTTACAAAGAGTGTGCAGGGCGTCTCACTGATGGCAGAACCAGCCCTCAGTGACCGCGTCCACTTATACAAACAATAGACGATCATTCTTCTAAGTCCATGGTCCACTGGAATCTCCAACATAATTCCTATACATATACATATCAATGGCTAAACAAAACACATGGAGAAGTAATTAACAATATACACATTCTCCGGTACAGCCACTATCCTATCCTATCCTGTCCCATAACCCGGAGGTCGTAGGGGCACCACAGATGATCGTTTAACCAGCATACTCCATCTTTCTCTGTCCTCAGCAGCCCTGATGGCTTCGCTCAGTGTCAAACCAGTCCATTCTCTAATGTTGTCCTCCCACCTCTTTTTCGGTCTCCCTCTTCTTCTACCTCCTTGCACTGTGCCTTGCAGAATGGTCTTTGCAAGGCCTGATAATCTGGTGACGTGGTCATACCATCGGAGATTTCGTTTCTTCACCACTGTGAGGTCATCGTGTTGTCCCATGGCTTGTGTGATGGTCTGTCGGACTTCGTGGTTGGTGATGTGTTGGGTATAGGAAATGCCCAGAAGTCTTCTGTAGCACCTCATCTCCATGCTTTGTATTCTTCGTTGTAAGATCTGCTGTGAGGGTCCATGCTTTGCAAGCATATAGGAAGATGGCGATGACAAGGAAGCGCAGCAGTCTTACCTTGGAATGTAGACTGATGGTCCTGTCTTTCCAAATGGGCTTCAACCTTGTCAGGGCAGCAGTTGTTTGTGCGATCCTGGACAGCCACTGGTCTGCAAAAATACACATAGGAGAAACAACAGTTGGGACAGTATGGGCTACCTCGTGGTTTCGAAAACCGGTCGCGGGTCAGCCACGTGGTCACGCTTAACAAACATTCACAATCATAAAACATGGCAAGACTTCACAAGCATAATCCAGCAATAATATCAATAAATCACGGTGAAACAAAAAATGTATCATTTACCTTTTTGACAATGTCAGGCTGTGGCTATACTGCGATGAATGAATTTCACATGTCACCTGCGCAGTCTACTGCTAGAGAGATCTTTCAGAGCGTTGCTCCTTCTCGTGTGAGGTTCAGACAAAGAATGACTACCTAGCCTTATGGTCAGCCAAAGCCCGCGAAATCTCGTGAAATACCTGTTGAGCCTCTAGCAGGTGGTGGTGGTGGTGGGGGGGGGGGTTCTGGTTATACGTCAGCGGGATGAGGTCACTGTCTATCTCAGCCAGAGTTAACTTACACATGCTTAGACCAAACCTTAACTTCTGTCGTCTTCTAGGCATCGACATTAAGTTACAAAGGCTACAACAGGATGGACTAATTGAGGCGTGAAGCTTTAGTGCTGGATCCAAACTAGCCTTCTGTGACAACTGAGGACACTAAATCATCTTAAATTCTTTTCATCTAAGATTCACCCCCCCCTCCCCCCCAAAAAAGCTTATAAAATAACAACCCCTTGTAGGGGAGTAAAATTGGGACGTTACTGACAAAATAGCCTTCTATCTTTTTTTCCGCTATCTGTTCCTTCACAGTGAAACAAATATCAGAATTGTTCTGATGGCGTAATTCTTTCTGACGAATTCCAGATAAAAGAATTTGCGTGGTGTGTCGCTTCTTGTTGCGTGATGCTAATGCTTCCTGTCGTGCACTGACCGTGCACGCATCTTATTCTACCAAAGTCTGCCCTAATAGCTGATTCTATTGGTTTGGTTTAAGCATGTATTTTTTATTCAAGAAAACAAATAAAGCATTACATAGAGTACATAGGGGGCACACAAAAGCAAAAGCTTGAATAAGTGCTGTCCTTGAAAATAAATAAAACATGTAAAGTGCCAAAAGCTGAACTGAAAAGGACATTTGACATATAGGGGACATTACCGAAAAGAAAACTTTTTTAGTTTCGCTTCTTTTATACATACACAAAAATAGCCAAATAAAAAAAATAATTATGGCTGACTTGGGTAGGAGAAGATGCACACGGTCTATGCAGGCCATTAGAAATTAGCATCACGTAACAAGAAGCGACACTCCACACAAATTCGTTTATCTGTAATTCGTCAAGAAAGAATTGATTAATAATCAAGTAACTATATATAATTAACCAAAAAGATGCAAAATAAAGGAACATAGTAAACATTGCATCCATTTCTTCAGATCACATCAGCCTCATGTCACAGTCTGTATAGCGATAGTGCTTGGCTTAGCGCCGTGTCATACTAGTGTTTAGCGCGACATTGCACTAATTTTGCCTTATCACGTCATAACATGGTGGCAGTGTTTAGTGCGGCCATGAGGTCGTAAATTAGACGACAGTGTTCACTTCATTATCGGCAGTACTGGAGGATATTGGCACGATGACCCTTAAATAGCCTCTGGGTGTTATAAAACTATCGATCCTAAGCATGGCATCATCAGTATGTAGCCCAATCTACCTCCAATATCCTACACAAACTTACATCCAATATTGATGATACAATATGTAGACATGACGCGTAGCTTTCTCTTTTCCTTGCAACCACGAACGCTGGTACTAATCGCACCGCTTATCTGATCATGTTAGTTTTATATAATCAATATTATCATTCTTGCAGGTACTCTTTATTTTCTTAGTTATTTTTGTTTTGATTGTTCCCCCACCCTTCCTACCTCCCCTCTCCCCTAACCATGTGCTAGGGGTCTGTGGTAAAAAACTGCATTAAATATCATGAACACTTTCTCTCTTCCTTCCCCTCCCCCACCCCTCCATCTCCCCCGAGCCCAATCTCTATCTCTCCCACCGCCGTAGTTCAGTGGTAGAACGTTCGCATGGCACACCAATGACCCAGGTACCAAGCCCGTGGAGAAAACGGTAATTTTCACTGGCCATCTTAGCAGCATGATTACTGTGGTGGTTCAGTGTTCATTTGGGTCCATAACCCTCTTCCCTGGGACGGTAATCCTCGTCTGCCGTATCACCAATGGTGGACGTAGATTTCTTACACTTCCGTGTTCAGTTATCAACAGGTTATTAACTCGGTCAATGAAGAGGTTGATCAATCGATCAACGAGTTGTTTGATAAACCTTCAATAAATCGATCAAACAAAAACGTCATTCAACCAGCCGAAGGAATTTGTTGGAACGGTCCCACAATGAAAGCTTACAAGATTATGTATTTTCTATAGAAAAATACGACAACGGACAGATGTTTATATCATTAGGCACATTGAGACCTATTGACCTTTACCTCTGAGGAAAGTTGCCGTTATCGCTAGCTCTAGCACTGGCATTAACACCATCAGACCAGACCGCTTTAAGGACTCCTTCCTTATCCCCTAAACGACCGGGACTTTTTAACGTTTCTCGCCGGCGACAGTCTGAATCATGTAGATGATATCACCCCAGAGACTGCAACGTGCAGGGCCGGCTATCAAACATTTTGCCAGTGGAGGGATGGACGAATTGCGGGGTGTGGGGAGAGTGTGGATAAAAAAAAAGTGAACTGAGCGCGTGGCCCTGGTTACAGGGTATTGCGCTAAATATTATTATTATTATTATTATTATTATTATTATTATTATTATTATTATTATTATTATTATTATTATTATTATTACTATGAACTGAGTTCTTGGTTTTCCATAAGGAGAGCGAGTATTAAAAGGTGCTTGCAACACGTGCACATTGAGTTACAATATAATTCACAGACTTCCAAATCATGTAGAGTATGAAACGTGTGTCTCTGAAATAGCTCAGATGAAAGAATAACGAGTTCCTAGAGCTTGCGGGTTCGGTCCCAGGTTGACCTACACGGTAAACTGGCTGTATACATTGGCCATCGCACTGCTGCTATCAGTCTGGTAACTGTTTCAGTGCGTAGAGTGGATAATGTAATCAATAGAGTCGGAGTAGGAGGGGAGAGATTGTTGGGTCTTATCACCTCCTTTCTCCTCCACCCCCCCCCCCCCTTGTTTTAGGTTGGGAGTACACTCAAGCTGCCGGGCTTTCTCAGAGAAAGTAATCCGAATTTTACCCTGCATGATAACATAATTAATATTGTCCCAAATCCTAATTTGTGGGAGTGCACAAAGAAATGTTAAGACTTTTAAAGAATTTCAACTTAGGCAGCACATTTAAAAATAATAATAATAAAATAAATAAATGAATTAATTAATTAACACTTCCAACCCAATGTCCACTTTTATGAGGCACAACTCCATGTGGCAGAGACATGCTCTGGACGCGCGGGAAAAGGGGAGAAGGGAGGGAAGGTGTTGGGGGATGTGGGTAGGGAGGGGATAAACTTCGAAACCCTAAGGCGTCCTAAAATCGCGTTCAGGTAACGACTTCAAGTACTGATTTGTATAATGGTTTCAATAAAATCAATAGTAAGAAGTGGTGTTTTTTTCTCTATAGGTGGACTGCTTAACTTGCTTTGCGAGGTGGAAAAAAAAGGAAGGAGAAAGAAGGCAGGGAATGACTGAAAGTTTTACTTTCAATCAATACTGAATTAGACTTTCATGGGTTAAAGTCGCTGTGATAGGGCTCGAATGCATTACGGTCAGGTTTAACCTAGATCCTCAGAAACTTAAAAACAACACGACATTCATTCTATCTCGAAGTGTATGTTAAGAGGCGTGATTAAAAAAACATGTTTACTTATTACATATATTTTATACTGCAAGGTAAATATTTACCTTTGATGTTCTTTTATATTTTATAATGTCAGTTTAATGATGTAAATTTAAATGTGTGTGAGGGGAGTTGCCAGTACGATGTTTATGAGCGTGCTTGGGCGACAGAGCGTTTACGTGTGCATAATGCATTTCCGCATTAACTTTATAACTTATATGTAACATATATCTCAAGTTTGAATACCTATAACTTACTGCGCAGTGTTTAATGCCTGTCATAATGCATTATAAGGAGTAATACAGATTTGTTGAATTATATGTTGAAACAATTGCCTCTTCACAGGCTACTAGGTACGGCAAAGGTGGTGGCAAGCCTTTTAAGGAGGCAAATACATACGTGTTCAACCTATCATTTCACTAAACCCGAAAGGATCGCTCTATTGTATGGAATGAAGTTAGTAATTCATTGTTTACAGGTCCAGCGGACTGCAAAGAGCCGAATCAGGACTACAAAATCAAGACCAGAACTTGGCTGGAAGAGGACTCACCCCTGATCCATTTAAAGATCTGCTGAAACAACCCCAGTGGTAACACTGAAGGCACTCCACCAGCTGGTCACTTTACAATAAAGGCATCCCACGCAGGGAACGCTGAGGCTATACTCTAATTTATCGAACCCCCGTTGACAAAAACAAAATAGAATACAAACATCATTATTGTTACACTCCGTTTGATGACGGTGTTTTTCTTTATCAGTATCCGATTCAGCCCCAATGCTGAATTCCTGATAAGGTGTAACTCAGATTCGTTTATCCACGCAACCCGTCCAAACAGCATACAAGTCACAAAGTCGACGTATGAAATTTCCACTTTTATTCAGCACACACCAACAACTGCATACAATTCTCAACTCAACTCAACAACTTTCACAGCAACTCTTCAGCTTCACTCCAACAACAATCCCCCAACAACAGTGCGGCACACAATTTTATAATCTCTCTCTCTTCCGGAAGAATTTCGAATACTGTAGAAATGACGCACTGCCACCAATCGAATAAAAGATCGTCATCACTGACTTACGTCAATACATATTTTTATATCTTCCAGAACGACCTCTTGCTTCGACATGTATCGGGAAATTTCTATCAAGAGTAAACACGCATATCCAGAAGATTCTCAAATAATATCGACTAACGCAAATTATCAACGTTATACAAAGCCTCTCCTAACAACAATGCAAACTCAAATCAAAGGTAAATAAACACCATTATTGAATACTTTGCAAAACGAAACGATTAGATCTATCGTGCGCGCTTCCGACATACTTTCGTTCACGTTTCAACGTAACATAACCCCCCACTCAAGAAGAAATTTACCCAATTTCTTTCAACAACGTTGAAACGTAATGCACAAGCAAAGTTCAGAATTAAAACTTATTTCAGACTGTCTGAACACTGTCAATGTTCTCAGCTCATTCACACAGAGTCAATGGTTTTCATCTTCAAATCTGTCTGGATATTGTCAATGTTCACAGTTTATCTACACGGTCAATGTTTTTTTACTCACACACTCTGCTGAGGAAGTCCGCACCAACATTGTCTGATCCTTTGATAGATTCTACTCGCATGTTAAAGTTCTGCAAGTACATAGCCCATCTCATGATGCGACTGTTCACAAACTTGGCAGAGTTCAAGTAAGTTAACGGCTTATGATCAGTCTGCAGCACGAACTTCACTCCTTGAAGGTACAGTTCGAACTTCCGGATTCCCCATATGATGGCAAGGCACTCTTTCTCCATGGTCGAGTAATTTTTCTCAGCCCTGGACAGCTTCTTGCTGGCGTAACTGACCGGAAATAGTTTCCCTTCGTGTTCTTGCATCAGTATGGCGCCGATGCCTTCGTCCGCTGCGTCTGTCCTTAAGACGAATTCCTTGGAAGTATCGGGCAGTCGTAGCACCGGATCCTTCGAAAGGAGGTCGCGCACAGTCTGGTATGCCTTCTCCTGAGACGGTCCCCACTGCACTTGGTTTGGACAGCCTTTCCGCACCAGGTCCGACAAGGATGCTGTGATGGCAGAGTAGTTTGGTACAAACTCCCTGTAATATCCAGCCAACCCCAGGAAAGATCGCACCTGCTTCTTGGTTTGGGGACGTGGAGCGTTCAGAATCTTGGTGACGTTTTCTAGTAGAAGCCCCTTTTGTCCTTCTTTCAGCGAATGGCCGATAAAGTCTACGTTGTCAGTCCCCAGAATGCACTTACTGGGTCTCACGGTCAGGTTGGCTTCTGTGAGACGGTGAAACAGCTCCCTCAAGGTCTGCAGATGCTCTTCCCAGGTGCGAGTGTGGACCAGCAGGTCGTCCCAGTAACACACGACGTTGTCCATCCCATTGAGCATCTTCCTCATTCCTCTCTTTAGGGTAGCTCCGCTGTTGACCATGCCAAAGGGCATCCTTAGGCACTCGTACGTCCCATCAGGAGTTATGAAAGCAGTCTTTGGTATGTCCTGTTGACGCACGGGGACTTGCCAATAACCCTTGCTGAGGTCAATCTTTGAGAAGATTCTACTCCCCGATAGTTGGCGGAAGAGGTCTGCTGCGGTAGGCATCGGCTCAGGGTCGAAGACGGTGATCTTATTAACCTTCCTGTAGTCGATGCATACTCGGTTGCTCCCGTCCTTCTTCTTCACGACCACGACAGGGGACGCGTACGGGGAACTGGACTTCCTGATGATGCCCATCTTCAGCATCTCATCGATGTCTTTCTTCAAGGATTCACGGGCCTTGAAAGGGATCGGGAAGGGCTTGGATCGAACAGGGATATTCGAAGTGAGGTGGACTTCGTGTTCGACCAAAGTTGTAGAGCCAGGGACATCGCTGAAGTTGTGGGGAAACTCGCCCATAAGGTCCTTGAGCTCCATCTTTTGACCTTCCGTCAAGCTTGGTCCTAGCTTAACATCATCGATGCCTTCTTTGCTGTGGAAGTCTCCCAGTTCCAACAGTTCTTCGCTGTCAAAGCTGTTGTCGGTCACAGCTGCTGTGGCTGCGTGCACAGTCTCTGATGGCCTTTCCACGTACAGCTTAAGGAGGTTGGCGTGGTATATCTTGGAATGCTGGCCGACCTTCACCTTGTAGTCGTTGATTCCCACCACGGTCTCCACTTCGTACGGGCCTTTCCACTGCATCAGCAACTTATTGTGATCAGTAGGTAGCAGCACCAGCACTTTGTTGCCAGGTTTAAACTTCCTGCTCACAGCCCTACGATCATAATAGTGCTTTCCACAGTCCTGGGACTTCTTCAGGTTTTCTCTGGCTATCTCGAGAGTCTGCTCCAGCTTCTCCCGTAGCTCAAACACGTACTGGTAGCTGTTCTTCACCTCTGGGGTGTCTACTTCTTTCGTCCACAGTTCTTTCAGGATGTGCATCGGCCCTCGGATGGTTCTTCCGTACAGCAGCTCGAACGGAGAAAAGCCGGTGGACTCCTGCGGCACCTCTCTGTAGGCGAACAGTAAGGCGTTGATGTAACGATGCCATTGTCTGGGCTGCTCGCTGCATAATTTCTTCAGGGTGGACTTCAGCGTAGCATTGAACTTCTCGACGAGCCCGTTGCACATTGGATGGTAGGGTGTCGTAGTCAAATGCCGGATGCTAAGCAGTCTGTTGACCTCCTTCATGCAGTCAGAGACGAACTGCGTCCCGAGGTCTGTCAGAATTTCTTCAGGCACTCCAAGTCTACTGAACATGTCCACTAGTGCCTCTGCTACAGTTTCAGTGTCAATCTTCTTCAGTGGCACTGCTTCTGGGTACCGAGTCGCATAGTCCACTAAAGTCAGTACCCATCGATGACCTTCTTCACTCGGAGGTCTTATTTCGCCGATTAAGTCTAAGGCCACCCTCTTGAAAGGTCGGTCGATCAAAGGCATTCTCTGCATAGGCACTTTAGGGACCCTTCCTCGAGGTATGGTCTTCTGGCAAATGTCACATGATCGGCAGAAACGGCTGACGTCCGCATGAAGTCCTGGCCAGTAGAATACCGCCTGGATTCTATCCGACGTCTTCTTGATACCTAGGTGACCTCCCATGATTGAGTCATGCGCTACTTCCATCACCTGGCGCCTTAGGGGTAACGGTACCAAGACTTGACGTAGTGGTTTCCCTCCGTTGACCCTCGGGTGCTGGAAGATTCGGTACAGGATCTTGGCCTTCACCTCAAAATAGACCGTACCACTGCCTTTTGTGACGTGGTCTTGGCGGTTCCTGTACTTGTTTAAAGTGCTATCAGCTTCCTGGAGCTGGATCAGCTTATCTTTGTCCACGATGGCAGCTTTGGAGTTGTCGGCGACCTTCAGTGGCGTAGACATCTTGTCTCTCTTGGCCTGGGCCCTGGTAGTAACAGCACCGACGATCTCTGGTCGGCAGGGCTGAGCCGGAGTAGCCACATTATCCCGTAGCAGCTCTGTAAGGTCTCCATCGGGAAATGGCAATGGATCCTCCTCCACAACTTCGACGCGTTGGGTTGAGGCAGGACTCCACTCTGGATCGGGGTCGTCGGGTCGTCTCGCGCCGTCGATATTTCCGATCATCAAATCATACAGCGGCTTCTTCAGGCAAACCGCTTCGACTTCGCCTATGTAGAAAGGGGTGCTGACTTGAATCTTTGCAACTGGCGCTCTCACACATTTGCTGTCGGCCATAAGTGTCCATTTTGAATCGCCAGTGAACTGTTCTTTAGCGATTAGGTCTTCTCTGACGATGACCCCACTACAGCCAGAGTCTCTTAAGACAGTCACTTCCTGATTTCCGACGCGTCCCTTTGAAACAGGCATGTTCTGGACGGTCACAGCTGCGCTGGCGACGACGGGGATGGATTTTCCATTGGCAAGGAGAAGTTGGCCATCGGTCATGCACTCTTGCACGTCCGCAGGGGTAGCTGTGCGCTCGGTCTCACTCGGAAGAATGACGCTCCCGCCGCACACCTGATGGTCAGATCTACTGGTTTGCCGTTGATTGGAGAACCGCCTCTGCCGGTTGCCCGCCGCTGCGTTGTCCGTACTGCTCCGCTGTCCGCTACTTTTGTTTTGAGGACAATTAGCCGCCCTGTGGTCTGTAGCGTTGCAGGTGAAACAGCCTCTTGAATGCCCTTCCCTGGGAGGAGGCGTGGAGTCCGTCTGTCTCTGGCTCGTCTGACTTCCCTGGATCTGGTTCCCATGGTTTCCAGTCTTCTGAAAATGTTTCGTTGCGCTGGGTGGCCCCAGGGTCTTCCCATGAGCGATGAGATATCTTTCAGCAGCCTCAGTCACATCTTTAAGCGTCTGCAGCTTTTGTTCTTCTAAGTGGGTCGCTAGGTCCTTGTGACAGGCATTGAGAAATTGTTCCTTCACGATCAGGTCATGGAGACTGTCGTAAGACTTCATTTCGCCTGATAACTCCACCCACTTGAGTAGATATGACGACAGGCGCTCCACAAACTGCTTTGGCGTCTCGTCTGACTTAGGCCGGCATTCACGGAAGCGTTTACGGTAGCCCTTCTCTGTAAAGTTGTAGCACTGCAATAGGGCCTCTTTCAAGACGTCGTAGTTTTTGGCGTCATCGTTCGACAGTCTGGTGTAAACTTCGAGAGCTTGCCCCGTCAGAAGTGCACTCAGTCGAATTGCCCAGTCTTGAGGTTGCCAGTTAGAGCTTTCAGCGAACCTTTCGAATCTCGCCAGATAACTGTCAAACTGGTCCTTCCCGTCGACGAAAGCTGGCAATTTTGGAGCCGTATGGTCGTTGGTGACTTGTGGCGCATGCTGATTGTTCTGGATACGCGCCAACTCTAGCTGGTACTGACGCTCAGCCTCTCTTTCCTCTCTTTCTTCTCGGCGACGCTGTTCTTCTGATTCTCTGTCTTCTCGGCGACGTTGTTCTTCTATTTCTAGACGCTTCTGTTCTAATTCTCTTTCTTCACGGCTACGCTGCTCTTCTAATTCTCGTTCTTCACGGCGACGCTGCTCTTCTAATTCTCGTTCTTCGCGCCGTCGCTGTTCTTCTCTTTCTTCACGCAATATTCTCTCCTGGCATTTGACGTACTCTGTCAGCTGTTTGCCTTTTAGATTTAGTTCAACCCCTTTCTGCCAGAAGTCAGCCATCTTGATGCTTCTGGAAAGTTCTTTTCTGGAAAGTTCTTTTTCTAGAAAGTTCTTGACTGGAGAGTTCTTTTTTTCTGGAAAGTTCTTGACTGTGCTGTACCTTTCTAGACTGTTCTAGAACAGCACGCTTTCTGCAGTAGCGCTGATGCTTGCCACTAGTCGCCTTCGCTGACGCAGGCCCCGCTGTCCTCGTCGTATGCGACGCTGCACCACGCTGGTGTTGATGTATACGCTCCTGTGCTGAAGTAGACGCGACGTCCGCTCGCCGCTCTCTGTAACACTGGCGATGTAGCTCCGAGACTGTCCCTCGACGTAGTCTTACGGCAGCCACGTAGTCCCGATCTGTTGTTCGCTCACGAAGCAACTCTTCAGCGACTACACGCCCTTGCAGTCAACCCGAATCTATCGGATGTAGTCCCAGTATGTTGGCCCCTCTCGACACAACTCGTTGGCGGCTACCCTCGATGACTGCCTCTCGTAACGTTGACTCGCTTGTTGTAGCAGTTGAACCCTTGGCTATGGCGTGAATCGCGGCTTGACCCCCAAAATGTTACACTCCGTTTGATGATGGTGTTTTTCTTTATCAGTATCCGATTCAGCCCCAATGCTGAATTCCTGATAAGGTGTAACTCAGATTCGTTTATCCACGCAACCCGTCCAAACAGCATACAAGTCACAAAGTCGACGTATGAAGTTTTCCACTTTTATTCAGCACACACCAACAACTGCATACAATTCTCAACTCAACTCAACAACTTTCACAGCAACTCTTCAGCTTCACTCCAACAACAATCCCCCAACAACAGTGCGGCACACAATTTTATAATCTCTCTCTCTTCCGGAAGAATTTCGAATACTGTAGAAATGACGCACTGCCACCAATCGAATAAAAGATCGTCATCACTGACTTACGTCAATACATATTTTTATATCTTCCAGAACGACCTCTTGCTTCGACATGTATCGGGAAATTTCTATCAAGAGTAAACACGCATATCCAGAAGATTCTCAAATAATATCGACTAACGCAAATTATCAACGTTATACAAAGCCTCTCCTAACAACAATGCAAACTCAAATCAAAGGTAAATAAACACCATTATTGAATACTTTGCAAAACGAAACGATTAGATCTATCGTGCGCGCTTCCGACATACTTTCGTTCACGTTTCAACGTAACAATTATAAAATATCAGCAAAACACTTACATATAAAATGGCTACCTTGCTAAATAATAATATCATAGGAAGCCCCAGTGACCATTTTTCAGAAAGCGTCCAATATTCCCAAGCGGATCCAACAGACCTCACACACAAATGAGAAGTTTTGTCCCGGAAGTTTTCAAGAAAAAGGGTAGGTGACTGGTCTAGCGAAGAAGACAGAATAGTAGATTGATAGAACAGAGTAAGAGTGAGAAAGAACAAAGGAGAAAGACAGCGATAGTGGGAATTTAAAGCATTAAATTTCCAGAAAGTGTGGATACTATTCATACAGAAACCTCCGGCACCCCCACGAGTATTGCCTCAAATATTTATTTACAAGTGGGCAGAAGAAAAAGATAATAAAACCAAACAAGTCGTATATCATTTTCAGAATTTTAGCCTTATAACACACACACGCACATACACACACACACACACACATACACGCAAGCAAGGTTTAGATCCTGTATCGGCCAGCGCCTTGAGCAGCTGTTGAGCTGAAAAGCGCTATATAAGAATAATGAAATATTAATAATACCGCAGTTCCAATAAATTGGGACATCGCAAAAAAAAATTTTGTTTTTACAAATGGTTATATCAGATCTTAATCCCGAGTTAGCAATCTACACGTAATACATACTACTGCTAGGTCGTTTGTATTATCTTGGTCAATACAATGAGCTACAATGAGTTTCTCGAGAGGTCAGCCCTGTATATTTTAGACGGTAATTGCCACTTTAAACAGACGCCAGTCCAATCTTTAAAGCCTTCAGCAAGTGACTGTAATATGCAACTTCACCTTAACGGTATAGGTATGCGGTATGTGGGTTTAAACTGCCAGCTATTGTGACAAACGTGTTAGCAAAATGTTAGTAAATTAAAATTATCTTATAAGTACGGACTTAAGCAACATTTTTTTTTGCTATTGAATAGTGCGTGTGTTATATATGTATGAGTATTGGAATGAGTGAATGTATAAAATCATCGTATTAAAGGAACAGACGTTAAATAAAACAACTGAAATGTAAGAAAATGAATAAGCAAAGAAAGAAATAGTGAATATCAAAGATCATTTGAGAGAGAGAGAGAGAGAGAGAGAGAGAGAGAGAGAGAGAGAGAGAGAGAGAGAGAGAGAGAGAGTTCAATTTTTTAATGTCGTTAGAAACACAACCCTCAGACAGGGTTTAAAAACAATTTATCAAAAGTTTCGAGAATATTTCAACCTATGGCTAAATATGATGATCCTAAAACTATAATTAAAGCGTTGTTAAATTACTGTCAATATGGATGAAAAAAAATTCATTTTTCTACAACACACAAATATACATTTGTTCAAACGGGACAAAGTAACCAATCTCTCAACTTCTCAGTTTCATCGTAAAATACTAAATACGGACAGGCACGTATATACATACCTATATAGCTTGTATCCTTACATGAAAACAGTTTTGGTACTTGCTGTTGTGACGTAATGCACTGTAATATATTTAATATCGGTATGCAATTTCTGATATAGATTTCTATAGATTCATATGCCAGGCAAATACAGAGAGAGAGAGAGAGAGAGAGAGAGACAGAGAGAGAGAGAGAGAGAGAGACAGAGAGAGAGAGAGAGAGAGAGAGAGAGAGAGAGAGAAAATGGAACAAAAGTGTTGTAAAAATATGGGAATTAAATACTTTTTTTTTAAAACTATTAAAATCATATTTATTATTATTTTTTTTGTGTCTTTATTTCTCCTTTGGGACGCACTGAGCATGCTAGTATAGCATGAACAAAACACGCCATACAAGTGATCAACAACTACACCAATATCAACACTAATAAATCAACGTACACATACGACATCGACAACACCACATGTTTCGAACTCCTCTAACAAAATAAATGACGAAAACAATCTCTAAGCGTCAAAACAATTCCTGTCTTTCCCTCTTATTTTCTAACTCTTCTGTTGATTTAAAAAACAAAACATACAGAATGATTGCAATAGTACTGTTGTTAAAGCACCCTAGCCTATGATTTTGTGGTGTGGTGTCTTCAGTGTTGGCTGTAGCAGTTGCTCTATGGCATTTAATGTAATGACACGTTTCTGTGGCTGTGTGGAAAGCGCGTATGCGCATACTTATGGTGATTGATGATTTTATTGTGCTTTGTATTTTATCTTCTATGTAGTATTTTATGAAATTAATATGTATCGTTTTACTTACTGTAATCATGCCCTAAAATGGTGCGTGCGCGCGCTCGCGTGGGTGTGTGTCTGCGTGCGTGCGTGTCTGTGCGGCTATGTTTTAATACTACATGTGCACTTTTTATTTATTTATTTAAAACATTTTCTTCTTATAGTAAGCATTGTTGTTGTTGTTTTGCTGCGTTTGCGCTTTGAGCTTCTCCTCAGTGAAAGACGTAGATTTTTTTTAATGAACTACTACTACTACTACTACTACTACTACTACTACTACTACTACTACTACTACTACTACTACTACTACTTATTATAATAATAATAATAATAATAATAATAATAATAATAATAATAATAATAATAATAATAATAATAATAATATTAATAATAATAATAATAATAATAATAATAATAATTATTATTATTATTATTATTATTAGTGTTAGTTCATTTAAAAAAAATAAAATAATAATAATAATAATAATAATAATAATAATAATAATAATAATAATAATAATAATAATAATAATAATAGTTATTATTATTATTTATTTTTATTTTTTTAAAAATTATTATTATTATTATTATTATTATTATTATTATTATTATTATTATTATTATTATTATTATTATTATTATTATTATTATTATTAGTTAGCAAATAGTAAGATAATGAACATCCTAGTCTGGCATTTTACAAGGTGATATAGGAACCAGTTGGTAAACTTATGTAGCGAGCGGAGTATTTGACTCCCGCCTCTCGGCCACCACATTAAGAACACGGCCCGCCCCGACCTGTTATTTTTCAATATCCCTCGTAAGAGAGACATAAAACTGTTGCCCTGCAAGGCGGGGAAGAATGTGTTGGTAGTAAAACAGGATTGCCGGCTAATAGTCCCACGACACTCTCTGCAGGCCACTGCCACTAACCTTCATAAAATGCCTGCCGATAATGTAATCCTGCTCACCACCAAAAGCAGAAGATGATTGGTCAGGCGGGTAGAACATATGTAATTCAATGGCCACACCAAAGGATTCTGCACAGCAGGCGCCACCCAAAAGGCTAGACTAACCATCAAATGGAAGGTCGACAATCTCTCCCAAGCAAGAATAGTCGCCTCCCATTCCGCCTCACGTATAGACTAGTCTACATCAGGGATATTAAGGAACGCCGCCTATCAGATTATGTCATATTACATAAGACCATTTCTGGTCGCTAAAACATCTCAGTGTTTCCCACAGCTTTTTTTTTTCAGAGAGTCCTTGGGATTCTCTGG
>CM072527.1:5723577-5818577 GCA_036898135.1 Oncomelania hupensis
TGGGGAGGTATCATCGTCCAAATGAAACTCGCAGACAACAGTTGTCTCTCTGTCTACATTTTAAACAGCAACCTGTGTACCCTGGCTTGCCAGGGTACAAAAACCACTAGTCTTAAATAAAAGAAGGGCAGGACGTATAAGAGTACATCGAATTATTGGTCTTGATGGAATCTGTGGATTATAATAACCTTGAGACCAGCCCCGAGTGGCCTAGGCAGAGCGCTACGCAACGCTACGTAACTATTTTGACGGAAAGTCTGGGCAACCCTATGCCCGCGGAGAGCGCTCTGTAGCGGTCTGTAAAGGTTGTTTGCGAAGGAAGAGAAAAAGATGGCGGCCAGAGTGGTGGGTTTTCGATTTGCGAATGGTGATGTGTTCAACGTTGAAATAGCAAAGGAGGACGTTTTGCCATTTACAGTGTGGTAAGATTTGTGTACTTGTTATTGGATGTAATAATTATGTTTATGTGCTGTCAGTATGCATTAGTATTTATATTTCAAAGTATTGTTGTGTCGTCAGTGCGATTGACAGTAAGTTTACTTTCAGCCAACTTCACTTTGATTGGCTGTTGTGCAGTCAACATATGCCGCGCCATTTTAAAAACGCTGGCTTATGGCAAAAGGTTGCCCACAAGCAAAAATAGTTCGAGCGGGGCAATCGCAAACGTTTTTTGGCGTCGTTTTTTTTTTCTAGGCAACTCGAGGCTGGTCTGTGGTTGCCTTGCTGTTGATGTTTGTGTGTGTGTGTTTGTGTGTGTCTGTCTGTCTGTCTGTGTTGTGTATATGTTTGCCTGTGTGTCCGCCAGTTCTCGCTCTAAAACTAGCGTTCGCTCATACGTGCTTTAACGTGCGTGCGTGTGTCGCAGTGCGTGGTGAGAGTGTGCGCGTGCATGTGTGGACACGCACGTGAGCGTGCGTGCATTGTAGCAAATCAGCTTGCCATGAGTGATCGGTCTTAACCAGATTACAAAACAAGGAGATCCGGGAAAGCCGGAATGTCCGTGGAAGGAATTTGACGGAACGAATTGAAATCCCGAAAGATAATCAGCGTGATGAAACTACATGCTGAGCCGGGAAACGCCGCTCTTGGTTTGCTCCCCTATTTTGGTTTTCTGAAACAATTGGATGAGAGAGAGAGAGAGAGAGAGAGAGAGAGAGAGAGAGAGAGAGAGAGAGAGAGAGAGAGAGAGAGAGAGAGAGAGAGAGTTATGGAGGAGGTAAAGGTAATAAGCGTTTAGGTGCATCACAATCGCGAACATTACTCTTGGACTGTCTCCGAGTTTGTGTTTTAGTAGGAGATTAAAGGAGTGAGAAAGATGGGGAGGGAGGGAGACAAGGGCAAAGAGGAGAGGGGAAGGATGGGAAGGCATGCCTCAGGGTGGAGAACAACTGAATCAAGAAATCTCTGAAATCCGGCCGGGGCCCAGGGGTCATGCCTGGAAGAAAATGAATTTATGCAGTTTTGAAAGTAATTTAGAGCCTCTCCTGAAAGCAAAAAGCACAAAGTAAACATGAATAGAAAAAAAGAAGAATGTTTTATGCACATGCCTTTCAAAAAAGTTAAGAATCTTGATTTGTAGGCCTAACAAAGTTTGAGGTCCACCACTGTTACACACAAACTCCACATTTCCAATTTTACTGGGCACACATTTGACTAATTTTTAGCTCTAAACAGGCAAGAATTTTTATAATTTTTGAGATATTTAGGGGTACGTTAGTAAAAACACCACATCTTAGGTATTAAGTGTATAGATTTAAATGAAATAAAATGCAAAATGAACAGAAATAAATTCTCTTTTGATTATCTACCTTTTTATACTTCTCTTGTCATGTCGTGTTTTTCATTACTCCATGTGTATATAAAAAAAAAAGTTTAAAAAAGTCCAAACAAGCCATTTTCACTTTCCTGCCAGTCTGAAAGATCGTATGCATGCACACTACTGACACTAATGTCAGTACCGATCTCTTCCTCCGACTCCAAGTCCATTTCTCTCACTTTAATGTCTGATAAATGGAAGCCTGTAAACTCCCCTTTATCAGTCGAAGAATTCAAACCATCCATTTTAGACACACACACAAGAAAAATTGAAAAACAAAAACGAAAAAACGAACGCATCACATAGAAAACTTGTGGAAATGCAGTCGAATGTTTTCACAACAGAATAAACCGGAAGTCAATTGCCGGAAGTCTCGCAATCTTTCAAACAACGCGAGAATATAACCACATGGTTGATACGGACGCTTTTGGACGTTTTCCCTGTTTAGACCTTCGGCCGCTTTCGGCCGCTATGCCCAGTAAATGGTAGCCCCTCAGCTTTTCACACTCGGAACTCAATAATGTTTTCTCGGAAATGCAAATGCCTTTCGCGGAAATCCGCGGATCCGAGGAAAGTTCTCCACCCTGCCAGGCCTACGTGGGTGGCTGGTAGGGAGAGAGAGGAGGAGAGTTGTAAGTTAATCTGGACAACACACACAAACAATCAATTCATAATTTTAAAGATGCATAAAGGACCACACCCCCGTTTCCTGGACTGGCGAAAAGAGATTAAAACATTTATTACACGGACTAGCGTAGATATCTAAAAACAATAAGTGTTAGAAAAACAAGAGGGTATATTTACTGTTTAAGCTTTAACCACCACAATTTCGATTTTCATGGAACCTGAGGGCGATTTTTCATCAAACAATTTCCACGGCACCTTGAGGCGAGAGACCCTTTGCTCCTGCCTTTGGCTCTCTAACGTGTAGAGACACACAGATTTTGGCGACCCTATCAACAACGAAAGCTAGCTTTGCAGACAAGTACCCTTTAAATAACCATGACTGTTCACACATAGTCATAAAAAACACGAATCATAAAATGATTTAATTACGCGCGATCCCCTTTAAAAATACATTGAGCTCAAGGCGCCTAAATGAGTTCAGAAAGGCCGTTTAAGGTGCTGGATACCATCAAGATCGACATGTTTTATTTTATTTTATTTATTTATTTATTTTCTATCGAAGTCTTAACACACACAAACACACACAACCGTATAGAAACGACGTTGTGATGACTGTCGTGAAACTCTACATACATTATTTTGACACACATCACATGATTTTTACATTATTTTGACATTTTTCAATACTTTGAAGCTATCCCTAACCCTAACCCAAACTCTAACCCTAACCCTTAACCTAACCCTAAGCCTAACACAGCCCTAACCCTAACGGAACACTGTTTGGACGTCAAAATAACGGGGCCGTCAAAAGAAAGTACGTAGGGTTTCAAGTGTATGTCAGAGTAACGTCGTTTCTACCTAGCCACATGTACCACACAAACACACAAACACACACACACACACACGCACACAAATACACTAGCATATTAAATCATTTTCACAATAAAACTTTTTTGTAAAGGAACTGCCCAAAAGGAGAAATAATTAATGCTTTGGCTAAATTAACGCAAAATCTCAAAGCTAATTTTGTCCATAGGAGTTAAGGGCTGTACCTTCACAGATAAATCAGTACGTGTATCATTTCAATGAAATAATACAAGACTCAGAGAAATTGTATGATCACATAAGCAATATTTATGTTGCTGCAACATTAAGATCTAATACAAATTGTATGATCACATAAGCAATATTTACGTTGCTGCAATATTAAGATCTAATAGAATTCAGCTTCCAACTAAAATCACCCGATTTCCCAACCTGCTACTTCTTGCGTGCTGTCCAAGTCACTGGACACTCAGCCCCAAGTTATGTAACACTCTGAAGCCTTGCTGCCCAAACTGCGATTTCTGCCAGTTCAATGAGCTCCTTAAGTGCTCAGCGAAAGCAGGTCCTAAGGCACGCCCCATGAGTGGTCAACTTGATACTGCTGAATTCTAAAGCCAGTTTAATAAAGAGCAGTTCAAAGTTCTACCGAACAGGATGGAACTCATGCCGCCCCAAAACCCCAGGATTGCTTAATCCGGCCTAATCAAAAGCTACGGACCTCTACGTCACCGTCATCGATCTGCATCAAACCTGTATTTATTTCGTTCTGTCCCCTATAGCTTGGTTCGCAACTCCTAACGAAGCATTTTAGAGAAGTACGTATATATAGAGAGAGATTTTTTTTAAAAAATAGTGTGTTTTATCTACTTCAATCTTTTGTTGTCTTCTTTTAGCCTTATTGTATAATTATATTCCTGTTAAATTCTATGTAGATTATTTGTTTAATTCTATGTAGATTATTTGTTTAACTTGAATATCGCAATGTTTCACACTGTCAGAAAGCGCTGTTCTATGTTTTGGGACAATAAACTGTCTTACGTATCAATTCAATAAATCTATACGCTTATCTGTTTTAAAAACCTAGTGACGAGATGGTTTGAGTTTGGATTGGATTTCAGTTTGAACAGCTTCACACACGGACGGCAGATCATAATACTGTGTCTTGTACGTTTTTTGAACGCCATGTTTGGACTATAAACTGCTTTCTTTCTGTCTTTTCTTTCATTTTAAAACATTTTGTCATTCTTTCATTAATTTATTCTTTCTGTTCTGTAACCAGTAAAGGTTGTTTATATTTTTCATCAGTAATTTCAAAAGATTTTAGTTTTTAGTCGTTCCATTTGAGTTACCTCTCTTTCATCGACGTGTTCTTTGCTACCCATAATACTTCGTTCCCGGGCAATACTTGACTAAATGCTCAGGTACAAGGAGCATGAGCGAGCGTCGAACGCACGGCCTGAAAATTCAGTGTCTATATGGTCTGGCAACTCTTAACATGCCGTCTCTGGTTCAGTGCAGCAGCATCCCAGATGATAGGTCAGAAATTCCTATACCAAAGGTTGCCAGGCTCCATCGCCATCTCAACTGCATTGTTCCTCAAATAGGCAGCAAAACTTCAATTGACTTGCTGATCGGGCGTGATTTACCAGACGTGCATCACGTACTGGAGAACATCATCGAACCCCCAATGTCTCCATTTGCCCAACGTCTACCTCTAAGTTGGGTGATAGTTAGAGAAGTCTGCCTGGGCAAGGTGCATAAGCCATCAACTCTGAAATGTCCACAAGACGTACATCGCCCAGGATGGCAGAGGGACACTTTTTTTTTTAACTATGACCGAACAACATCACAGTCGCTGACATTGATTAGATTGGAGCCATTATCTTTGAGAAAACGAGTGAAGATAAGAAAGCATGTCCGTCGAAGACAAAAAGTTAATTGCTGTGATCGACGAACAATTTCATAAAAATGACCACAAAATGACAAAGACAGGTTGTCCGCGCCTCTTCCATTTCGGTCGACGGCACCCATACACACAATCGATCACAGATTGTCAGCCGAGTCCATGCCTTGAATGCCTCCTTGAAGAAAGACCCAACCAAAAAAGTACATTTCTTCAAAGTCATGTCCACGTTTTTGGACACCGGAACTGCAGAAGAAGCACCCGCACTTGAAAATGACAGAGGATGTTGGTACCTTCCGCTCTTTGGCTTCTGGAGATTCAATTTAATGCTAACATCAGCCATGTCTTTGACTCAAAAGTGCAACCAAGAGCAAATCTTTTTAGAAACTAGTATCATTAGAGAACTGTACAAACACCAGTGGATGCATGTTCAGGCTCTTGCCAATATTTTCTGGAAACGTTGGAAAGACGAATATCTTTCATTGCTACAGCAGATGTAAATGGCAAGCGACACAACCTAAAATTAGCGAGGTTGACCTGATGCTTGTCAGAGACGCTGAAATTCATAAGAACTGCTGGCCCATCGGACTGGGTGTTCGCACATTCCCAAGTGACACTGATAATCTTGTCCGCTCTGTAGAAGTCCGTGTCGTGAAAGGAAAAATGCCAGTAAATGAACTTGTCCTTCTATAAACTTGATAGTCTGTATCTACATGATCTTGAGTCGTTATTACAACGACTGTCTAGTCTGTGTAGGCCGTTAGGACTCTTTGAAACCTGTGACCTATATTGTGTAGATAACCTGTGACCTATATTCCGTAGATAACCTGGGATCTATATTCTGTAGATAATTTCGCTTGAAGTTTGTAATCTTTAGTATCGTGATATCACTTAGATATCAGACGGGGAGTGTTCTGTAACCAGAAAAGGCTGTTTATATGTTGGGTTAGTAATTTCAAAAGATTTTAGTATTTAGTCGTTCCATTTTAGTTACTTCCCTTTCTTCAACGTTTTCTTTGCTACTTATAATCTTTCGTTCTCTGGCCAAAGTTTACATAATGGCATTCTCTGCTGTTTATTTTCTATAGTAGATTCGTCACTAACCTTTTTTTCCCCAACGGTTCCCCTATCATACGCTACATTTTTGCTTCGTTTTTCATTGCGAAGCTGAACGTTCATCATTTGCCAATGAAACCTTTGGTGACACTAACTGTATACTTGTTCTTTTGGGCAAAAAGGTAAAGGCGGAATACTTTCATTCTTTTTATCATCAATATTCTTCAGTGACATTTGACGGATATACCCTACTACATCTCGATGTCCTAAAGGCAGTCAAACAGCCTGTTAGCGTATTGGGAGAATCGATGGTCTAGTTTGGGAGGGACTGTAAATGTAATAGACCCAGCGTGGCAGTCTATGGAACAGTACCAAGCAGGTACCGTCGTAATGAAATTTACCCTAATCTTCCCTCCCTTCTCCGCTAAGAAATCTCAGTTTATGGCTCCTGTTTAACTTAAGACCCAGCCACCCCCTCCATCCCAATCCCTTTTCTTCACACACACAACCTCAATTCCTCCTCCTTCATTCCCTTTCCCTCGGTCCCTCACAGCTCCTGGGTTGGGCTCGAAGTACTCGGTCTACTTGGACTTTTCCTTTTAGTTTTGGCAGTATGAGAATAGGCCTAAAATCCTACTCTTATAACCATCCTTGCATACAGTTGAACCACATGGTTTTTGCGATTGCGCCTCGCGCTAAATGTAAAGATATTATCACACTGTATCAGACTGACGGTCACCGGGAAATGTTAAAACATGTGAAGGTCGGTGACAACAGTATCATGGAGGAACAGAAACAAGGCCTAAGCAATGTCTAGCCCCAATCTCCCTTTTATCCATTAGCGTGTTCAAATAATTAATATGATCGACGCAATTTACGGGATTCCTGGAAAATCAAAATTATGTCGAAATTGTCAATGACGCACTTTCTCATGTGACGGTATCAACAGAAAGGCTAGCTCGCGGGATCTGGATCTGGATCTGGATTCCCGTCTGGATGATGTTGGACGGGTCAGTCAAAGAATCCAATAATGACTACAAATAGGACTTTGGGAGTGGGTTGTGCTATAATTTAGAATTTCTGTGCAGTATTTAAAAACGGGTTAAAAACAGAGTGGTTGTTTATTATGAGTTGGAGAGGCTGACAGCCTGCCGACAGCTGATGAGAATGCGCTGGCAGACTGTATGGAAACCACATCTTCTGGCAGTCGATTCCATTCCAAAGGAGTTCGTACGAAAAATGAGTTCTTGTACTGTTCTGTTTTGGTGTCTGGGATTTTGAAACCGTGGCTATTGTTGATGCTCTGCCTTACGAGAATATTTTGACATTGGAAGCCAGAATAGGAGGTTGGTTTGACTCTGCGTCTTCCTTAATCGTCCCAGGTGAAGAAATTTTTTGGTGGTATGGCTGGAACGGCGCCTTCGGCTATCTTATGCTGCATGGTTAAGAAAAAAAGAAGAAAGGATTAGATCAGTCGGAAATAAAAGACGTAATACAACTAGGTGGAGAACTTCCATAGTGGAAGTTTATAGGGATGGTTTGGGATCCACTGCAACTCACTTCTTTCTGGTTTGCCTGTATCATCCATCCACCTACTTCAGCGCCTTCAATACTCTGCAGCCCCCCTGATCTTGAAAAAGAAAAGGTCTGATCATATCACCCCTTTGCTCTCCTCCCTTCACTGGCTGCCTGTCTCACACAGAATACTCTACAAAGTTAACCTTCTCTGCTTCAAGTGCATCAACGGTTCTGCTCCTTCCTATCTTTCAGACAACGTCCATGTACACACCATCACGCTGCCTCCGCTCAGCTTCTGATCCTCTGACACTTCCAGTCACTCGAAAAAAACTTGTTTCTGCCGGAGCCCGCTCTTTCCCTGCCTTTGGACCGTCTGCTTGGAACCAACTCCCACTTTCTATCCCCAGCAAATCTTCAATCTCCTCCTTCAAACAGAACATAAAGACTCTTCTCGTCTTCCTTTGCTCATTAACCATCTTCCACAACAATGGTCTGTTCCACATGGTCTTACCAAGCAACATATGCCAGCGTATATATATTTTAGCGGGGAGGAGAGGGGGGGGGTGTTGGTTTTTTGGGGAGTGAAGGGTGGGAGTGTGTGTGTGTGTGTGTGTGTGAATGCGTGAGAAGTGCGATTTAAACTGATTTTTTTAAAATAGGAAAAAGCGCTATATAAATATCATTATTATTATTATTATTATTATTATTATTATTATTATTATTATTATTATTATTATTATTATTATTAAGTATTATTAGTATTATTATTATTCTTAAATAGAAAGTGGAGATACTATTTATACAGAAACTTAACTCCCGGCACCCCCTCAGGGGGGAAGGTTGACTAGCTATGATGACGACGATGATGATGATGATAATGATGATGATGACGACGACGATGATGACGAAGATGGATCTTTATTGGCTGTGGTAGTGAAGGTGTTAATGGTATTGCTTTGTAGTAGGAGTGTGCCTTTGGCTAACTAACTGTAAACCAGTTGCTACCAATGGAGCTGCTGTCCTTGCTTAAAAAGGAGGACGAGAAAACGAAAAAAAAACAACGTATCACGATGACGATGAAGAAGAAGAAGAAGAAGAAGAAGAAGAAGAAGAAGAAGAAGAAGAAGAAGAAGAAGAAGAAGAAGAAGAAGAAGAAGAAGAAAGGAAGAAAGAAAGAAAGAAAGAAAGAATGAGATCAATAACACAAACAACGACAACAACAACAACAACAACAACAAGCGGGCCACAACACCAACAATAATTATGGTTTAACAAGGAAAATAAGCAGCAGCTAGAAACAAAAACCAGCAAACGGAATTTAAAATCATATATGTGCGTATTCAACAGAAGTAATTACTTGTGCTGTTTGTAATTGTTCCACACACACTCCACAGCAAGAGAAATCATTGGAGAGGGGTCAGGGGACTGCAGCGACAGCCTTTCCACAGCCGTTCACTCAATCCATTCTAATCACTGTGTTCAAGCACACTCTAATCGTCGTTTCTGTGTCTATTGATTTTAATCGCTGTGTGTTTCTGTTGAGGAAAAGGTTATCCCTCAAACAGTGATAAAATGTGCAATCACCACAATTTCCTTTAAAAAGCTACTTTGAATGGGGACTGTGGTGGTGATAGTGCTGTTGCTACTACTACTACTATAACTACTGCTGCCAATGGTGGTGCTGCTGCTACTATTATTGCTACTACTGATGATGATGATGATGATGATGATGATGATGATGATGATGATGATGATGATGATGATGATGATGATGATGATGATGGTGGTGATTTTGGTTTGGATGATAATGATGATGATGATGATGACGATGATGATGATGATGATGACGACGACGACGACGACAATTCTGGCCTCATTGATGATGATTGTCGCGAACCGATCAGACACAAGTAAAGGCACAGGCACTCACATATAAACATACACTCACACACGCGTTCCTGATCGGCTGGACGTTCTTCAGTTGATGTGACGAGAAAAGAAAGGACCTACAAACACGTACAACATGTAACAAATGACAAAGATTTGTGGTCACAATTCCAATCACACTTTATTCCATACAACTAAAACAACTAACAAACACTAACAAACACTGACACACGCTTAAAATCGATAAAAGTGATGCTATGAAAACAATGAACAATCACATCAACATGAGAATAGAGACAGTCAAAGTCACAAGCAGAAGGGGGGGAACATATAGTTGATGGGAACTATAGAACCTGCTGTGAGACGTGGAGTTCGTTCCGGTTCCACGTGGAATGATAGGTTACTTCAACAAATGACACGCACGTGGGTCATGAGAGGAGACCCACGCAGGTTGAGGTAATACACATTGCTGCGATCGGTAGAAAGTATCGCCAAAACTCCCGCTAGCAGCAGGTGAAAGTATTCCCTCCTTCCCTTCAAAGTATACTTTGGGCTCGCTGCTAGCCGCGGATGCGAACCGCGAGTACTGTTTAAAAGTGACGGAAAAAGCGGAATATTGCTACAAGGGTTCGGGTAAGGGTTAGTTGCAGATCTATCCTAGCCCTTGCCCTAACCCTTTTCTCTACAAAAATGCTCTTTTTCCGTCCCAAAAACCCATTTGCCTTCTTGGATTCTTAAATTGTATGAAACCAAGTGAGGACACTATCCGGCGGCAATAAACGGTTCGAAAAGATTCTCAAACTGTTAGTAAAAGACAGTTGACCTAGAAACAACTACAGCGTGACCTAATTCGTCGCCTAGAGGAGACGAAACTGACTTTTCCGTTTCTAGTCTTTCACCGACACTGTAACTGAGCAGGCTTCTAACCTTGCCAAAGTATCCCTTCAAGGGACAAGGGACATACTTTGGCCTGCTGCGCAGCATGTGCCTGGAGTATACTTTCTTTCGATCGTAGCTATGTGCAATGGGTGCGCAGGTTAGCTCGACGACGATGATGATGATGATGATGATGATGATGATGATGATGATGATGATGATGGTGATGGTGATGATGATGATGATGATGATGATGATGATGATGATGATGATGATGATGATGATGATGATTGATGATCTGACTAAATTTATCGTATATACTCGTATATACTGCTAATCAATGTTATTATAGCATGCAAGGTGGGATGAGGCGAAGGCGAAGAGTATTGCAACCACGTCTCCTTTTTACTCTAAGGTGTGAACAAGTGGAAAGCGCAAGACCTAATCTAAGGAATACACTAGAGTAGTTTGTGCAAAGTCTGGACCTTCCTTAGAGTAAAGTGATCGTTGCCAGACAGAGCTTTCAAATTTGCCCAAAGTTTTGCGCGCTTAAGAGGAAACCGTTTGGACAACCTCAAGCCCTGGCTCATGACCGTAAAATGTGGAACAGACTGCTGTACAGATCCTTATAATGGCGCCCCAACGACTCCACTCGGAGATGAAGGCAAGGCACGCGCACTTAAGTCAGAAAGATTTGTTTTCTAAATAATAATAATAATCATAATAATCATAATAATAATAATAATAATAATAATAATAATAATAATAATAATAATAATAATAATAATAATAATAACAACAATAATAATAATAATAATAATAATGATAATAATAATAATAATAATAATAATAATAATAATAATAATAATAATAATAACAATAACAATAATAATAATAACAACTAGTATTCAAATAATATTGTACAGTATCCTGCTCAGCTCAAAAGGCAAACCCCACACAATAGTTGGTTTGTAATAGACAGTTGTGAGGCACGATTGGTGTGCAATAATAATGAGTCAAAGCTTTGGAGTTTTCTTCGTTAAGCCTTGTCATAACTATTTTTACCTAGACAATTACAACGTCTTTACAATCCTAACTCACAAATCAACAATTGTGTAATGGCCTGTTTTAACTGGAAGATTGGTGGAGGTTCGCGAACCTTTTTCTTTCTAGGTTCTCACATCACGAACATAGGTTCCTCAACCATTTTTGTCCAAAAGTTCAATTGAGGAGCCTAGGGTTCACGTTATAATATTCATTTCATTCACTAATGACATGTGCAAGAAATTCTACAGAATATTTGGCTATTTGGAGTATTTATTTGAGAAAAATGTTTGTGTTTTTTTAATATATAGTGAAAATGAATGCAGTACTTTACGAACTACAAGAGAGAGAGAGGGAGAGAGAGAGAGAGAGAGAGAGAGAGAGAGAGAGAGAGAGAGAGAGAGAGAGAGAGAGAGAGAGAGAGAAAGGAAGAAAGAAAGAAAGAAAGAAAGAAAGAAAGAAAGAAAGAAAGAAAGAAAGAAAGAAAGAAAGAAAGAAAGAGAGCCTCTTAATAGGATAACAGCATTAGGTCATATGGGCCTGTCTTACAGCTAGCCCTTAAATTAAACAAAGTCAGAACAAAGTAATTAACACTAAATTGATTTGAAACTAACAGAGACCTTAGCAATGGTAAGAATTAAAGAAATTACTAGGAATATTAATGTATAATATATAATGTATCTTATACGTGCCTTATTCCTAAATCATACTCAAAGCGAGGCGAACCAATATACGTGCTCACGTTACCTTTATACACAGCAGACACATTCATCACTCAAACATGTGAGGTAAAGGCCAGGTCGCTAGTAGAAAACGGAAAGGTAATCGAATTTTGTTTTGAAATTTTCGACAGACTGCATCCAATACCGTTATTGAAGGAAGGGAATAAACCGGAGTACCCGGAGAAAGCCCTCGGTGACCTAAAAGTCTAGTACCTTAGTCACATAAGTTCGTCCCAAGTAGAGTAAGTCCTTTAAAGAAACCCGCCGTGTGGCTTTTTCCAGCAGTAACCGATCATTTGGACTGCAAATTGCCAAGTCTGGGACCAAGAGGACGTTCTTTGCTTTTAAGAGTAAGCCCCACAATGCCATCTTCCATTTCCAAGATTGCGCACACCCAGCGATCACAGCACAGGCAAACAGACGATACCAGCCATTCAAGTAGAATTGACTGTCACTGACCGTCCATTTTCAAACACCGCCGACTTTGTGTATCCAGTTCGGCAACTTGCTGTATTTATTATTTATTTATCGCTCCTTCGGATGAGAGTATAAACCGAGGACTAGTCTGTGCACGCACGCATTCCATGGCACGGATTTGAAGATCCTGACGCGCATGCCCTAGACACAAATACAACCAACAACCACCAAGTCCCTTGTCCATCATAAAGGTTCGTGCGGATGGTGCTCAGTGGTCTTGGCGTCAGACGATGCATCCAAAGGCTGCAAGCGGGCGCTTCGGGAGACTTGAGTTAAATTCTTAGCGGCCAGTGCCCTGGGCCGCTCCTAAACTGAAAAAAGCGCTATATAAAATCGATTACCTAATGCATTCAATAATTCACGAGTATAGCTGCTATTTAATTTCAAACTATCTTTAAGAACAAAACGGTTAATTTGCAAATTAAATATAACTTTATATGATTATTTACAGTTTGCACTCACGTAACAATTTTATTATAAAACGAGTTCATGCTGCTTCTTATTAAAACTAAAGCTACTGTCACACAGTCGCTGACGGCGGAGAAGGGAGCAAGAAAACCGCCTTAGATACAAAAGTGTTGTCCCCCCCAAAAAATACATATATACATATAAAAAAAAAAAACACCACCAAAATTACCTCCCATTGTGACGTCGCGCACAAATCCGGAAGTGTGTCTGGCGTAGCGGCTTTCGATTGGTCAAATAGAAGCGGAACTGTCGTCACATCCGTCGCGAAGTGGAAACCAATCTTGGCGCGGTAATTCTCATGAAAACGCTAATAGATTGTTGTGGTGATAGTGGTGGCAGAGATAGGGGGTGGGGGTAGGAAGAGAATGGAGGGGGAGGGGTGGAAGGGAATACCGATGTCATTCTGCTTGTAAATCCTATCATGATTCCTTCTCCTTCCCTCATATCCGCACGCCTATTTCTTGATCTCATTGTCGTTTCATACTATACCGTGTTCAAAGGATTCCCCAAACTACCTCAAACAGAAACTGAATTTTGAGGTCTGTTCAGTTCGGTTGTATTGAGAGAAAGGAAAGAGGGTGCTGGAGTGAGCGAGAGAAACACAACAAAACATCTCTAAAGAAACAAACGCAAAACACTCACGCGCACGCACACCCACGTTGATTAATCGTCATTTAATCTGATGAGCTTTTCTCAAGACATTGTGAAAGTGCGCGCGCACCCCCACCCCCACCCACATACACACACGCACAAACACACACACACACAGAGCGATGATTAGTTGTTTCTTCCTCCCATGACGTTTTCTCAAGACACTGACTCGCCAGCAAACACACACACACACACACACACACACACACACACACACACACACACACACACACACACACGCACGAACGCACGCGCGCTCCTACGCACACACACAGAGAGCGATGATTTGTTGCCACACGCAGCACATACAGAAAGCGATGATTAAGTTTCACTTTATTTGATGACTTTTTCTAAAGACACTATGACAATCTCTCTTTTCTCACCTCCCTCCCTCCTCCCTCCCCCCCTTACTCCAAAGTACTCGCAGGTACTGCCCTGTATATTGTTCAAAACAAGTAATACACCTTTTCATGCGCGGAATTTATTTTTAAAAAAATGTTTAGATCGCAATATAAACACACATACGCCGCATAGAATAAAAATATTTTGAAATAATTATAAAATATATTTTTACAAGCAAAACAAAACGAACAACAAAAAAAAACACGCAAGCAAAACACGTGCAACACGGTTTGCACGCACATGCATACATTTCTCCCTTTGCACACACTCATCCACCCTCTCATCAGACACTCTCACCTACCCACTTTCACACACTCCTTTCCATCAACCCACACACAAACGCGCGCGCGCGCAACCTCCCTACATCCTCTCCACTCTCCACTCCTCACTAACTTCAAAGCCCGCCTCATCTGGAGGTAGAAGGCATCTCAGAAGAAAAAAAAATCTATTGACCATTAGGGGAGTGATACACTAGTCCACTCATCAGCCAAGTCGCCCGCGAATATTTAATACGCCTTTGCACACTGGAGTCTGACGACAAAAAGTGAAAGCACACGCCATTGGACAGGCACCAGCCTTGTTTGATGTGAACCAGACGTGGGGATGGAATAGCTGTGAGGGGACGGAGGGAGGCCAGAAGCAGAGAAAAACAAAATATGTACCTTTCTTCTTCTTTTTCTTCTCCTCCTCTCTCTCTCTCCCTCTCTTTCCCACTCCCTCTCCCTCTTACTCTCTGGAGCTCCTCTCTCTCTCTCTCTCTCTCTCTCTCTCTCTCTCTCTCTCTCTCTCTCTCTCTCTCTCTGTTCATCGGATGAGGGTAGAAATGGAGGTGTAGACTGTGCACACAGCAATCTCTAGCACGGGCTTTAAAAGATCATGACAAGATCATGCCGGCACTAGTTCCCTACTCCCCATAGCCGGTCACCCCAGTCCAGCTCAGTTGTCTGTGCGTCACGTGATGCATCCAATGGCTACAAGTGTGCACCTCGGGAAGTGGTGATGATGGGGGAGGGGTGGCAGGCGTAGAGTTAGATCCTGAGCAAGCTCAAGGGCTGGAAAAGGTCCTTATAAAAACGATTAAATCAATAGATAAATAAATAAATAAAATAAATCTATAAAGCCGAGTTTCTCGCCTTTTCTTTGCATTTGTGTAAGCTCTATGTTCTTCCCTTTCTCTATCTATACTGTCTTTCTATCCGTATCTCTGTCTGCATCTGTCTGTTTATCTGTGTGCGAGCCCCCACGGGCTCGGCTCCGCGCGCCGGGGGTGGACCCCATGCCTCTCTCTGGCTGGGTGACCAAGTTGCCTACCCCTTTTTCTTCTCTTTTGTCTTGTTTCTGTCTTATTGGTCCTTTCACCTATATTCTCTTCACCCTTAAATTCTCCCAGTATACTATGCAGTTTTGACTCCCTTTCTTCTGCCTTACCGGACTTTCCCTGTCTTCTTTTTCCCCATCATTCCTTCTTTTTCTACCCTTCTTTTTCTCTGTGGCCTTCTCTTGGCCCCCTGCGTTTGCCGTGCAGGGCAACCCGTGTCGGGGGAGAATGGGATCCTGGAGGTTGAGGTCACTGAGGGACTGCGGTCCCTCACACTAACACACCTCTTTGGCCCGGACTTCTCCTAGACGGGAGGCTGGCGTGGCCCGCGTCAGTCAAGCGGCTGGTCGTGTATTGCCCTAGCTCTGCTAGAAGGCTGCGGCTCATGGGTCAAACTTGAACAAAACCGTAGTGGCAGTGCGGGATTGTCTGGGTGTATATCCCCCCTGTAGCCCTGGTGCGCTCCCTTGCTGGATTTTCCGCTTGGACGCATCCCCTTGTTGGACTCCGTGGTGGGTGGGGAGCAGGGGGGATGAATTCATAAATTAATAACATGGCTTCCACAAATAAACGACGACTGCGTGATGACGGACCGGACTCGGACACGGACAGTGACATGGACACGAGACAGAAAGCTTGTGCATCGGGGGTAGAAGGGGCCTGGCCTCGTTTTTTGGTTGTAGAGGGGGCGGATCCGGCTATGCCACTAGGCAAGCTGTCTCCGTTCGCAATACAGAAGGGTTTTCAATCCGTTTGCACAATCGGGTTCAAAGATGTGAAAAAACTGAGATCTGGGGCCTACCTGGTGGAGTGCTCAACCAAAAGGGCATCGGATAGTCTTCTAAAGAGGGATTCGACTGTCTTCGTTGATAGACAAATCAAAGTTTCTGTGCATGGACGGTTGAATTCCTCCAAGGGAGTCATCCGATGTCAGGATTTGATCGACATGTCAGAATTGGAAATCCGTGGTGAGCTCTCCAGCCAGGGGGTCACAGCAGTCCAGCGGGTCTTCGTCACCAAGGGATCCCAACGTATCCCCACCAACACACTTTTTGTGACCTTCGCTATGGCCAAATTGCCGGAGTCACTCAAGGTGGGGTACCTTAGGGTGAAGGTGACGCCGTTTGTACCATCACCGTTGCGATGCTACCGGTGCCAAAGATTTGGTCACGGTAGCAAGAACTGTAAAAGCAAGGAAATATGTCGTGATTGTGGTAAAGAGAAACACGAAAACGAATGCAAAAATCCGATTTGCTGTGTGAATTGCGCCGGGAATCATTCGTCCAGCTCCAAAGACTGTCCTCAGTGGCAGTTGGAGCTGGAAATCCAAAAGGTGCGGGCCACTGAGAGTTGCTCCTTTGGCGACGCAAGGAAAAAAGTTCTTGCAAGTAGGCCGGTGCTTAAAGAGAGGTCCTTTGCGGCTGTGGCGGGTTCCACATCTCATGTGGAACCTAGCGCACACCCGACAATGGACACTGCCATGAGTAAAATAACACAGATTTTGGAAACGTTGTGCAAACGGATGGATACTCTCGAAAAGATGCTTGCTTTGTTTGCCCAGAAGGGGGTTTCTCCAGCCCCACCGAATCCACTGGAGAACGTGCCGACGGGCACGTCAAAATCCGTCACTCCAAGCGCGCAGACGGCCGCGCCAATAGCCGTCACTTCTGCCACGAAGGAGGCTAGGCCTCATGCCACCGCACCAGCAACGACCGGTTTTAGCGACCGGGTAGTTGCTGGGGCGACTAAAATCCTAGTTACCCAACAGAAGAGCGCCAGAGGAGGAGAGGGAAAGATTGGCAGGGGTGAAGGGGAGAGGGAAGATATAAAATCTGGTGCTGGGGAGAGGGGGAGGAAGTCCGCTGGCAGCTCGGGTTCCGGGTCTTTGACAAAGAATCAAAGGCCCGGACCCCTTTCTTCCAAGCCCCAGCAGCCTCTCGAAACGGAGAACCGTTTCGGGGGGTTGATGGAACATGAAGAGATGGACGAGGGTCCAAAAGATACAGAGACATAATTGTGCTCTCGGAGATGAAACTTTTAGCATTTTTTTACTTAATTTTTATGTCCATTTTACAATGGAACATCCGAGGGATAAGGGCAAATTATGAGGAGCTATGCTGTCTGCTGACAGAGCATCGACCTGAAGTATTGGCCCTTCAGGAAACTCTCCTGTCAGAAAAACATCCTATAGATATTACTGGTTATTCCTCTCTAGATTGTTTATCTTCTAGAGGCGTTTCACTCTTTATCCATAGAAATGTCCCATTTAATCCAATTTTACTTAATACAAGTTTACCAGCAGTTGCAGCTAGAGTATCTCTTTTTAAATCCCTCACAGTTTGTTCTCTATATTTGACACCATCAATAAATGTAACTAAAAGTGAACTTGAGAATTTGGTCCAACAGTTACCTCCCCCTTTTTTGTTGTTGGGAGATTTTAATGGACGCTCTCCCCTGTGGGGTAGTGATCGTACCGATTCTCAGGGTAAAATAATTGAAGACATTTTAGACTCGTTAAACCTAGTAACTTTGAACGAGGGTGCTCCAACTTTTTCCTGTTCTAGAACTGCTTCTTTGTCCCACATTGATATATCGATCTGTGATCCCTCCTTACTTTTGGATTTTAAATGGACAGTTTTAGAAGATCTCCATGGCAGCGACCATTTCCCGGTTTTATTAAAACATGATTCAGATAACCTTGAGCAAACTCATGGCAGGTGGAAACTGAAACAAGCTAACTGGAGTCTGTTTTCTAACCTGTCTGAGGCCCAGCTACGTGCTAAGAACCAGGAATTTTCAAATGCCTTAGATCCAATACAGCTTTATACTGACATAGTTATTAACAGTGCCAAGGAGTCCATTCCGCAAACTTCGTCAAACCCTCACACACTTAAAAAACCCTGGTTTGACGATGAATGTAGAAAACTTCAGCAAGCTCGTAAAAAAGCTTTAAGAACTATGTTTTTACACCCAAGCACTGAAAATAAACAAAACCACCAACGTTTGCGAGCGCAATGCCGACAGCTCTTCAAACGAAAGAGAAAGGAATCGTGGAGAGGTTTCTGCTCCACGCTTAATTCAAAAGCGAAACTGTCGAAGGTGTGGAAAGTAGTCCGCAAACTCAAAAATAGAAGTAACAAACAGGTGAGCCCATGCCTTACTGTGCAGGGTGACGTAATCGGAGATAAAAAATTAGTAGCTGATCTTTTGGCTTCTTCTTTTGCTGCAAATTCTTCCTCTGAAAATTATTCTGTCCCTTTTCAAACAGTTAAAACCCGTAAAGAAAAACAACAGTTACATTTTACCTCCGATAATTCTGAAGATTACAACATTCCGTTTTCATTAGTCGAACTTGATGATGCAATTAACAAAAGTGCAGATTCAGCAGTTGGACCGGATGATGTACATTATCAATTTCTCAGACATTTAACAAGGTACTCACGGTCTCAACTGCTGGACATCTTCAATCAGCTCTGGATCACTGGCACCTTTCCTCCCTCCTGGAGAAAGGCCATTATTGTACCCATCCCTAAACCTGGCAAAGACCATACTAACCCGACAAACTATAGACCAATAGCCTTAACGTCTTGCTTATGCAAGACACTGGAAAGAATGGTTTATTCTCGTTTACTGTGGTATCTCGAAACCAATAATATCTTATCCAACACTCAGTGTGGCTTTCGAAGTGGTCGAAGTACTGTTGACCACCTGGTGCGACTGGAAACTTTTATCCGTAACGCGTTCGTCCAGGGTGAACATGTCGTTGCCATCATGTTTGATTTGGAAAAAGCTTATGATACCACATGGAAATATGGCATTCTTTCAGATTTACAAGAAATGGGCTTGAAGGGACATTTACCTCTGTTTATATCCAATTTTCTAACGGACAGACTCTTTCAGGTTAAGGTTGGGGGATCTTTGTCAGATATGAGGGAACAGGAGATGGGAGTGCCTCAGGGTAGCATCTTGTCTCCCTTGCTGTTTAATATTAAAATAAATAATATTGTTCGTTCCGTTAAACGGGGAATTGACAATTCTTTGTTTGTTGACGATTTTGCGTTAGTAGCCAAAGGTAAAACTTTGGCATCTGCAGAACGTCAGCTACAGTTATGTGTCAAGGCCGTTGAAGACTGGGTTTTACAAAATGGTTTTAAATTTTCGGAAGCAAAAACTGAATGTATTCACTTTTCCCAGCACCGGGGAATTATTCAAGACCCTACTATTCTCCTCAATAAAACTCCAATAAAGGCGGTCCAACAAGTCAAATTTTTGGGTGTTATTTTTGATCAAAAGCTATCTTTCATTCCTCATCTGAAAATTTTGAAAACTAAATGTCAACAGGCCTGCAATTTGCTCAAGGTTATCAGTGGTACAGACTGGGGTGCTGACAAGAAAACTTTATTGCTGTTATATCGTTCTTTAATTAGATCCAAGTTAGACTATGGTTGCATTGTTTATGGTTCTGCTAGAAAATCTTATCTTAAGATGCTAGATCCAGTTGCCCATCAGGCACTACGCATTGCTTTGGGTGCGTTTCGCACTTCCCCTTGTGAAAGCCTTTACGTGGAAGCTAACGAACCCCCGCTGGAGCTGAGACGTACAAAATTGTCAATGAATTACTATTTAAAATTAAAAACTGATCCTATGAACCCTGCTTATGACTGTGTTTTCAACCCAGATTTTGTTCAGAAATTTGAAGCCAAACCTAACACAATTCCTCCGTTTGGCATCAGAATGCAAGCTCATCTGGAAAAAGCAGGCATTGATGTTGCTTCCATCAACGACGATGAGCTTCGGACTGAAGCTCCCCCATGGAAATTATGTATCCCAAACATTAATTGGCAGTTGTCCGCTTTCCTTAAAAACAATACATCCGAAACCGTATATAACCAACTTTATTTAGAACAGTGTGCTTTATACCCAGGATATGAACAACTTTTTACAGACGGGTCAAAGAAAGGAGATTCAGTTGCTGCTGCGTCAGTCTCCGGGAGACACTTAGACCAGCCTTTGCAACAGCGTTTACCTGATTTTTGTTCTGTTTATACAGCTGAGCTCAAGGCAATTCATTTAGCTCTGAAACAAGTTTATCAATCCAAAAGAACCTCATTTTTAATCATGTCTGATTCATTGTCAGCACTTCAGGCTCTTTCCACGAGAAAGATATCACACCCTTTTCTGGCAGAGATCCATGACCTCCATACACAACTTATTTCTGAGGGTAAAAAGATAGTTTTTATGTGGGTCCCTGGTCACATGGGCATCCGCGGCAATATTGCAGTAGACAGGGCGGCTAAAGATGCTCTGCATCTTGATTTCCCTCCAGAGATTTTCCAGTTTGTGCCCTACTCTGACCTACGTTGTATGACTGGTTCTTATTGTAAACGACTGTGGCAGACTGACTGGTCTAACCATGTCAACAACAAATTATTTCAAATTCTTCCCGATTTGTCCACTTCTTTGCCTAACTTTGCATCCACTCGCAAAGAAGAAACAGTGTTATCTCGCCTCCATATTGGGCATACTTATGTCACCCACAGTTTCCTTTTAAAAGGAGAAGAACCACCATGGTGCTTTGCATGTGATCAATCTTTTTCTGTTCGCCATTTTATGTCTGAATGTGCTGATTTGATTGAGGAAAGGGAAACATATTTTGGTTCCATACCTTTCAAAGAGATTTTTAAAGTATGTAATGGTCAACATCTGTTTCAATTTTTACATGATGTTGGTTTGTTCTATCGCATATAAATTGTATCGACATGTTTTGTTTAGTTTGGATTTTATTAGGACTGAATTTAGTGATTTGATTGAAGAAAGAGAATATATTTTTAATACATCAGTTTTAAAGAAGTCTCTTAAAGAGGTGTCATGTGAAAGTTTGTTTGTGTATTTAAGAGTAACAGGCTTGTTTTTTAAGACTTAAATCATTTTATAATATTTTAAGATAACGTCTCTCTGGTCCTGATTTGGCTCGGAAGAGTCCGCTGGACCTAAAGCAATAACCTTGTATTGTATTGTATTGTATCTGTGTGCGATGGACAGTTCTGGGCAGGGTGTAGTAATGGGGTCGTTAGTGGCAGCTTAGGCCTCTTGTGGTGGATTTTCTCCTGATGAGCCGTTTGGGCTCATTACCAGCTCCCAAATGCTATCGAGTGGATGTTCCCTTCTCGCCCCAGTCTGTCAGTCTTCATTCCAGCACTGAACCCCGGTCTTGCCCAAAACTCCGCAGCAGTAGCAACGACACCAGCAAGGAAATAAAAGAGCCCGTCTTTTTCGTGTCGCTTCATCAGTACATTAAAGAACCCGCTACATCTAGATCTATGGACACATGCAATAGAAAATGCCAACTACATATTTAGGCTTATTATTATTATTATTATTATTATTATTATTGTTATTATTATTATTATGATTATTATTATTATTATTATTATTATTATTATTATTATTATTATTATTATTATTATTATTATTATTGTTGTTGTTGTTGTTGTTGTTGAAATTTGTTGCTGGTGGTGGTGGTAAAGGTGCTGTTATTGTTGTTGTAAGTAGTAGTAGTAGTAGTAGTAGTAGTAGTAGTAGTAGTAGTAGTAGTAGTAGTAGTAGTAGTAGTAGTAGTAGTAGTAGTAGTGACAATAGTAGCATCTGCATAATTAAACGCCTAATCGTGACAGCTCTATGCGAAATCAGCAAAGGGGAAAAGATGTTGTGTGGCTCCATTTGCATGTTACGGAAACTGGTCGTCGTAAACACCGCACGAGCAGCAAGAGAAGAGGACATATCCTCGTCGTCATTGTTTGTCCAGTAGCACGTTAAAGAAGCTGGCAATGCAGACAGCAGTGAGAGACAGAGCTTCGCTGTTGTTGCTCCGTAAGAAGAACTAATGAAAGAACCCCGTACCTCCAGACCAACAACAACATCCACAGCGAGAGAAGGAGTAGACTTCGTCTTATCGTTTCATCAGTACATTTAAGGAACCTGCATTTCATTCCAACACTCAGCAGCAGCCTATCCCAAACTTCGCACCAACAGCAAGGGGAAAAACAACGGAATAAAGTCGTTGTCGTGTTGCTCCATCATGTCCTTAAAGAATCCAGTAATATCAAAAATATGTTTGACGTTTTATTCACTAGGCAGCAGCAAACGCATGAGCGTCGTCGCAAGTAGTGCTGCTCGATTAGTACATGAACGAAACCGTTACATTTCGACAGCACTAAGAAAAGAAGTACCGCCGTGTTCTCATTTCATCAGCATCTAAAAGGATTTTATAATTATGCTCAATTGTCTGATGCGTCAGACGATGCGACCAAAAGGCTGCATGTTGGCGCCTCTGGCGCCTTGAGTCAGATACTGTAACAGCCAGCGTCTTGAGCTCCTGAGCTGGAAAAGCGCTTCATAAAAACGATAAAAGAACATAAATAATGTCGAAAGATTTTAACATTCACTTCTCTGCATCAACACTACTAAAAAAAAAGAGCAATGTTGTGATCCTGTCGTTTCACGAGCACATGAAAGAGACAAGTAACTTCAGCAAACAGCGGGCCGTTACACAGTCACTTCCCGATGTTGTTCACGAATCAATTTGTACCTAAATGGTTGTGTGCTGACAGTTACCAAGTTAGCTTTATCGGAATCCATCCGTCTGAGGACAAGACAAAGTTGAGATTAACCCCTTCAAACCCACAGAACGAACCCAATGAAGTTTGTCACTCACTGATATGTAAGTAATCACGCTTCTCAGATAACACAATTTTAGCGATGAATACTCTCACGTCTTTGTCGTTCTTTCTTTCTTATTGAGATCTTTCTCTCTCTTCTTCTCCTCCTCCTCCTCTTCCCTCTATCTCTCTCTCTCTCACACACACAAGAGAGAGAGAGAGGAGGCGAGAGAGAGAGGGGGAAAAACAACACTTACAAACTCTCCATTTCATGTTAAGAGATGACTAATTGCATATTATTTACTCATAATTGTGGGTGTACAATATTTAGCGAAAAATCAATCTAAACGTCGTGTCTCCATGTTTAAAAGATCGTCTGTTATGAAAAAGCAACAGTTACTATAAACTCTCCTTCATTCTAAGAGATGCCTATTTGTTTATTACTTATTCATATTTTTGTTGTGTAATATTTGCGAAATTTCAATCTAAACATCGTGTCCGCGCGTTTAAAGACCGTCTGTTATGCAGTAAATGGCTTATCTCCCTTACAAACTTTAAATACTGTGAATATTTTGACTATCCCTCGCCTATTATCGTAGCTATTGCTTCTTCTGCTTGCGCACCTTTCTAAATATCATGTCTTTCTTTCTTGGAGTTATGTTGGGTGCTATTGTTGTGTTGTCTCGTGTGATTTGTCCGCCTGATAGGAGCTCAGCTCCAAAATGTGTATTGGGTCGTTTTGTCTTGCTTTGGCTTGTGTACATTTGTGTTTCTTATTATTATCTCTTCTATAATACAGGCACTGTCCCACACAGTTTACACGCAGCCGAGCGTGAACAAAATGTTACTATTCGGTGTTGTAGATTACACAAGTAAGAGCATTGTAATTTCAAAAATTTAAAATTTCCAAAAAAAAGATTCGACTTCCTTTCCATCTTTAATAGCGATCCTCCTTCCTTTACACTATGGACCGTGTTTGAGCAATAGATAGGTGTTTGTTGTGTGTGAGAGAGTGGGTAAAACATGTGAGCGTGTATGTTGGAACAGATCGCACAACTTATCGGTACAACTTACGTTAATCTGATGAATAAAAACTGATACAACAAAAAGCATTGTGGGGCCTGTGGTATCGTGTGACGCTTACTGACTGTAACTTGATACAACAAAAAGCAATGTGGGGCCTGTGGTATCGTGTGACGCTTACTGACTGTATCAAGGACCGGACCCTTCCGCCCAATGTCATCTTAAAGCTGTTTACAGGTCTACAAGAAAGCTTTCACCAAAATACTTTAGATTAGTAGACTCATTCATAAATACTCCGGTCCCCTCCCCTCTCCCCCAATCCCCTATTCAATAATGGTATTGGATGGAGTCAATCTACAATTTCAAAAATAAAAATTCGACTTCCTTTCCATCTTTTAATAGCGATCTCCTTCCTTTACACCCCATGTTTGAGCAATAGATACGTGTTCGTTATGTGTGTGAGAGTTGTTGAAACATGTGAGCGTGTATGTTGGAACAGATCGCACTTTAAGCCTGACTGGTTATTTGGGGAAAAGTGCGTATCCTTCGTTATTATTATTATTATTATTATTATTATTATTATTATTATTATTATTATTATTATTATTATTATTATATTTATTATTATTATTATTACGTCATTATTATTATTATTATTATTATTATTATTATTATTATTATTATTATTATTATTAAATGCAAAACTTTGAAAACAACTGAAGTCAGGATCACTTTAAATGTCATCAACTCGGAAGCTGTTGAATGGAAACGGTGACGGCAGGGACTGAGTATAGTAAACCCACGACGTTTACCATAATACAGTGAGTACTGGAAGGTTTAGTTTCCAACGTGACAGATATGAGTACGGCAACAGAGCGAATAGAACGTGAACATAACGTCCTTGTAATGGCAGGAACGTGTGAAGGTCGGAAGTTGTTTCGTTCGTCCGTTTCACAAGGCAAAAACGAAACCTTATCAGTGTGACACTGGAAGGCTAGTGGCAATGAAGAGATCAAAATGAGGTTCCAATACAACCCACCATCCCATTTTCCTCGACATCCGCCGCCGGCGACCTCTATGATCGGATTTTCCGCGAAATTGTTTCGGCGTGCCCGGACTGACAGTTCCCTCCCCACAGGAGATTCGTGGTAGGAGAGGTAAGTGTGGTTCCGACAGCAGCAGGGATCTTTCCGGCAAAAAGTGCCGTGCGACATGTAACATCAATTTGTTGTCAGCGTCTGCTTTCACGATGTCACGCTGGGGACCTGGTTTGATCTCGCTACCATGAACAACTACCCTGATGTAGCGTTTTGTAAGGTCGAGCCCTTGATGGTGACTTGCTGTCATCTCTATGCTAGCGTGTCCATCCCTGTATGGAGTACAATAGATCTGTTTCTTTTCCTCACTGTATACAAAACAGATGATGTTTTGATAAATGACACCGATAGTAACTGTCAAGCATGTTTTATACAATGGTACACTTATTAAAAAGAAAATCGCTCACATTATCTTACATACCGACAACATAAACATTTTTTTTAAAGTCCAAACACACACTTTACATATATATATATAGCGTTCCGTGTGTGTGCGTGTGGATGTGCGTTTATGCATGTGTATGTTTATTTTTGTGAAAGTCTAAAATCATTTTATCAATGAAATATACTTTCAATAAAAAAAATATCTTAATCTGAATCTGTGCCTATCCGCCCAAAGGTTGCAAGTGGGCGCCTCGGGCGGCTTGCATTAGAACTTGTATCGGCCAGCGCCTTGAGCAGCTCTTAAGCTGGAAGGGCGCTATATAAGAACGACTACATTTTTAAAAAATCTGTGTGTAGCTTTTGTGTAGTCGTCTCTGGTGGTGTGTAACTAGAGGAAGAACAACAACAGCAACAGGACGAAGAAGACAACGACGATGAAGAAGAAGCATATCATGAAGACGACGACGACGACGACGATGATGATGATGATGATGATGATGATGATGATGATGATGATGATGATGATGATGATGATGATGATGATGATGATTGCAACGAATGGATATTTGGATGGGTGCCTGTTTATAATAGATAAGTGAATGCAAAATATAATTGACTCCTAGCTCAAAATAAAGTGTGCGTGCAAGTCTCTCTGTTAACTACCACACCCACAAATTCACAGATTTTCACTAACACAGTCAAACGCCAACACAAATATACGTTCCACGTTCTCGATACTTTATATAAATAAACCACAATGTTATAAACCAATCTTTCACACCACATAAGTCAAACTCGAACTTGGATAATCGACGGCTGGCAATGACTTGCCCCGAGCCAAAATAAATACAAAAAACGTGTTACCTCGTTAACTGAAGGGAGCGTGGGCTTAGCCGAGCTACAGAGTCGTGCAGACCGGCAGTTAGACGAACAGTGACGATGTAGACAGGCAGATAGGCGAACAGTGACGATGTAGACTGGCAGATAGACGAACTGTGACGATGTAGACAGGCAGATAGGCGAACAGTGATGACGTAGACAGGTAGACAGGTTCGCCTGCCCTCTCTGTCTGAAGAAGAAAACGCGACTTGGTCAGGTATCAGAAGTACGGCAGACCCCAATGTTCTCTAGTCGACCTGTCTCCGTTGTCCAAGACAACGCCGTTTGTCCAGGTGTATGAAGCTAACACGTACCAGCTTCCCGTAGGCAGCTGTAATCTTTACAGCACACTATACATCCACTTTCAGAGAGAAAGTCCACCGAACCTACACACCCTGATAAGTTTTCAGTGCTTTCTACCTCTTCACTTTTTACAACAATCTTTTCTTTTTTTTCCTTTATCTTTATTTTCCTGTCCTGACACAATGACTCTACTACCTCACACCTTGGAACACCCTAGTCAAGTGAGTTCCCATTTGCCCTGACTGCCAGCTATTCATTATTCCACTGGTTCAACAATTTTAGCCAATGAAAGTAATAACATAAGATATTCAAAAAAAAACTCACATTCTAAAAATAGAAATATTTATTGAGAACCGGAAAGTTCACGTTCTCTACAATGATGATGATGATGATGATGATGATGATGATGATGAGGATGATGATGATGATGATGATGATGATGATGATGATGATGATGATGATGATGATGATGAACTGCAGACTTTTAAAGCTCAGGATTCCATGAAAGGCATACTCAATACGCAAAAAAGAACAATAAAAAGAGCCACGAAAAATATGAGGTAGCCTTCATGAAGCATACAAATCTCTGCGATGGTGTGCGATGCCCAGCTCTGATGGACTAGCTTTTGGTAGTTGGTGGCGATGTTGGCATGGAGGGACACACGCTATGTGCTGGTGGGAATATGGCCACACAGTACAGGCCTGAAAATGGCGACTAATTTAGTCGCCATGGCTAGTGAAAAAAAAATTTGGCGACTAAAAAAAAAACTTTAGTCGCCAAATGCGAGTGCGCTAAAATGAATTTTTTTTTAGTTTGGCTAGTAAAATTTTTAGTTTGGCTAGTAAAATTTTTAAGTTACTAGCCAAAGGCTAGTGGGACCTTTTTTTCATTTTCAGGGCTGCAGTACTGAGCATGGGTCAGCCTTGTCCAAAGCTATTCATCTCCAGTGGTTGAAAATCACAATCACACCCATTGTCTACAACAACTGATCGTCTTTAGGATTTCTGTCTGATTGTTTGCCCGTCTGTGTTGCTCTATTTGCCTACTTGCCTGATTGTCAGTTTCTCTGCTTGCCAGTGTCTATCTCTCTATAATTTTATTTTTACACACACACACACACACACGCACACACACACACCCACACACACACACACGTTCACATACATCATAATGTTAACGCAGTTCAGTCACCTCTACTTCTCATGATATATTCTAATCTCTTTCTCTCTGTCTCTCTCTCTCTGTCTCTCTGTCTCTCTCTCTCTCTTCCCCACGCACACAAACATTCAGACACACCAAGCTACAAACAAGTACTTACTACGAGTAATTATGTTTTTTCAAGCAGTCCTTTACCTCCTCCTCATGATTCACCTCCCCGCCTGTCTCCCTTTCCCTCCTTCCCTCTCTCTTCTCCACTCTCTATCCCCCCCCCGCCCCACCTCATCTTCTCTCTTTCTTCCTCACTACCTCTCCATCACACTCCCTCTCCCCTCCCCCCCCCCCCTCTGAAATCAAAAGTTTCAAAGTCTCTCTTTCTCTTTAATAATACTAATAATACTGGATGCTATATATGCGCCTTTTCCCAAACCAATCAGGTTCAAAGCCCGGCGATCTGTACCAACATACACGCTCACCTGTCTCATTCACCCTCATACACACATTAAATACACATCCATCACTCAAACAGGTGATGTAAATGCAGGAAGATCGCTATTGGTAGATGGAAAGAAATTCGAATTTTTATTTTTGAAATTTTAATATTGCATGCGTCCAGTACCATTATTGAAGGGAGGGAGGAAACCGGAGTGCCCGAAGAAAAGCCTCGGTGACCTCAATAGTCTCGTACCTAAGTCACATACGTTCGCCCCTTGCGGGAATCGAACCCGCGACCTTCGGCATAGGAAACCAGCGACTAATCCACTGCGCCACGAGGCCAACCGTATGTGTCTCCCTCCCTCCCTCTCTCTCCTGCTCCCACCCTCCCCTCTCTGGCCTAAGCTGGGTATTCAGTGTTGTATCGTTCTAATCCTTCTCTGTTGTGTATTTATCTTGGTGAACACGTCTGCCGGGATTGCGTGCGAAGGGAAAGTTGGGAAGAGCTTTCCCGGGAGAAACATTCAAAAGACAGCGGCTAATACCGCACTAGCCTCTGCCAAGGAGGGGGAGGGGGGGGGGTAAGTGAAAGAATGGGATTGGAAGCGAGGAGGGGTGTTGGGGGTGGAATAAGATGGGTTTGTGGTGAATGGAGAAAGGTGTGTGTGTGTGTGTGTGCGCGCGCGCGTGTGTGTGCGTGTGTGTTTGTGTTTGACGGGATGACAACACGATCCGTGCAATATCGAGCGTGAAGATAAAGAAATAAACCACTTTCAAAATGACGATTCTTAACCCCCCACCCCTCCCCCAAGCCCTTTTCTCCACCCCAAAATATGATAATAATCATCTCATCATCATCATCATCATCATCATCATCATCATCATCATCATCATCATCATCATCATCATCATCATTGTCCACAATAAATGAGAGAAGGCAAATGGACATCGCTTTCTTTCGGCAAAACCAAAATGACTTTGTTCATAATAATAATAATAATAATAATAATAATAATAATAATAATAATAATAATAATAATAATAATAACAACATCAACAACAACAAAAACAATAGCTCCCGAGCTGAGCTTGCACCCGGTACACATTGGTCGAAGGCTACCAGAAGCATGCTTAAGTAGTCGCCTCAACAGGCGATAAAGCATGCTCTCATGCTTCAGAGCACTGCTGCCTATACGCTTCAAGCTCTATAGTGACGGAAAAAAAGCAATTTCACTGTAAATATATACAGAATATTGCTCTACCACATTCCGCTCTTTCCGTCTCAAAAACCCACAAACGGTTCAAAAACATTCTCAAACTGTTCGTAAAAGACAGTTGACCTAGAAACAAATACAGTTTGACCTAATTCGTCCCCTAGACGAGACGGCTTTTAGCCGAAATTTTTATTTAAAAAAAGCCGATAAACTGTCCGTCATGTCGGCTCGCGGAGCCGAAGTTTTCACGGGTGAATCGGCTCAATTTTGTCCATTTTTGCGATATTCCTGTGCTGTACGCTTGCAGTTTAGGTGAGGATTCGATAATTGCTAAGGTTAAACCCAGAAACACTGACAGTATTGTGGTCTGTCAAGGGACAGTGTAAACTTTTTATTGTTTTTGTGTGTCTAAAATTTAAGAAAATAGCATTTCTTTTCAATGTTCTTATTCTACTCTTAAAATCATGTTTTATTACAAAGATATGCATCCACAGAACACCTTTAATATATGGAGGTGGAGGGTGCACGTTAACGTAGTGAATATAGTCCAAAAAACATGTGAGACTGCTTTGGAAGAGAGAGCCGAAACTTTCTGTAAAAAGCCGAAAGTTTCACGGCTGTTTCGGCCAAATCGCCGAAGAAAACATTTCCTAGCAACATCCCTGGAAACTGTGGGAATTTAAAGCACTAAATTTCCACAAAGTGGCGATACTATGTATACAGTAACACCACAACGGGATAATGCCGCGGAGATTCTCATAAGATTTACCCGGTCACACGCTGCAATAAGTTGTACAACAAGCATGCGATAAAATCTCAAGCGAATCCATCGTAGATTCAGAGGACAGAATATGTTTTAATTCCTGCGATGAAATCATAAGTCCGGACCAATCAGAACGTGCTGTGGCGTCCTTGACATTGCGATTGAAGAAAATGGCCGACATCACAACACAATGGTTGTCATTGGATCAAAGAGCAGAATAAGCCCCGAGTGTCTCCTGCCTCCCGATCCATGGCTTTACCCACCATCGACAGAAGTTTCTGCCTCATCAGCTACTAAAACTGCTAAATATTGCAAACAATCTTGTCTCTCACTCTCCGAATTGCTCGAAATTGAACTTTTGGCCATAGCTTTTACAACATGTAACCTACGTAGCAACAAGGGAGAGCACCCCAGTGACAAGGAAAGCGGTTTATGAGCGAGCCGCAGGGAAAAACCAACTTCCGTCTCTGTTGTATGGAATTAATTTTAGCGTGTGACCGGTTGCATCGTACGACCAGTCTGAGTCCTGATATTAAATCGCATGGAACAAATTGTAGGATTTAATCGGTAGGTCTGACTGGGCCTTAAGAAGAAGAAGAAGTACTACTACAACAACAACAACAACAACAACAACAACAACAACAACAACAACAACGCACACACACACACAAACAACAACAACCTTGGATAGAAGAAGAAGAAGAAGAAGAAGAAGAAGAAGAAGAAGAAGAAGAAGAAGAAGAAGAAGAGGAAGAAGAAGTACAACAACAACAACAACACACACAAACAACAACAACCTTGGATAGTAGAAGAAGAAGAAGAAGAAGAAGAAGAAGAAGAAGAAGAAGAAGAAGAAGAAGAAGAAGAAGAAGAAGAAGAAGAAGTACAACAACAACAACAACACACAAAAACAACAACAACCTTGGAAAGAAGAAGAAGAAGAAGAAGAAGAAGAAGAAGAAGAAGAAGAAGAAGAAGAAGAAGAAGAAGAAGAAGAAGAAGAAGAAGAAGAAGAAGAAGAAGAAGAAGAAGAAGAAGTACAACAACAACAACAACACACAAAAACAACAACAACCTTGGAAAGAAGAAGAAGAAGAAGAAGAAGAAGAAGAAGAAGAAGAAGAAGAAGAAGAAGAAGAAGAAGAAGAAGAAACACCCATTACACATTGGTCGAAGGCTACTAGAAGCATGCTGTAGTGGTCGCCTCAACAGGCCATAAAGCATGTTCTTATGCTTCAGGGCACTGCTTCCTATACGCTTCAAGGCCTAGGAGCATTGACCAATGAACTCATGAAAATAGAAAATTTTAGTTTCGTCTTATCTAGGGGACGAATTAGGGCAAACTGTATTTATTTCTAGGTCAACTGTCTTTTACGAACCGTTTGAGAATGTTTTTGAACCGTTTGTTGACGCTGGATAGTGTCCTCACTTGGTTTGATACAATTTAAGAATCCAAGAAGCCAAATGGTTTCTTGAGACGGAAAGAGTGGAATGTTGTAGAGAAACATTCTGTATATATTTACAGTGAAATTGCTCTTTTTTCCGTCACTGTAGAGCTTGAAGAGTATATGAAGCAGTGCTCTGAAGCACGAGAGCATGCTTTATTGCCTGTTGAAGCGACTACTAAAGCATGCTTCTGGTAGCCTTCGACCAATGTGTACCGGGTGGAACAAAAAGAACCGTGGATAGTAGAAGAAGAAGAAGAAGAAGAAGAAGAAGAAGAAGAAGAAGAAGAAGAAGAAGAAGAAGAAGAAGAAGAAGAAGAACAAAAACAACAACAACAACAACAACAACAACAACAAGCGCAATAGAATGGAAGAATAAAAAGAACCGTGGATAGAAGAAGAAGAAGAAGAAGAAGAAGAAGAAGAAGAAGAAGAAGAAGAAGAAGAAGAAGAAGAAGAAGAAGAAGAAGAAGAAGAAAGAAAGAAAGAAAGAAAGAAAGAAAGAAAGAAAGAAAGAAAGAAAGGAAGAAGAAGAAGAAGAACAACAACAACAACAACAACAACAACAACAACAACAACAACAACAACAACAAGAACAAGAACAAGAACAACAAGAACAAGAACAACAAGAAGAAGAAGAAAAAGAAGAGCAAGGACAAGAAGAACAAGAAGCGTAATAGAATGGAAGTAAAAAAAAGAACCGTGGATAGTAGAAGAAGAAGAAGAAGAAGAAGAAGAAGAAGAAGAAGAAGAAGAATGTGTGCAAAGGACGAGAACTGGGCATGGGGAGAAAATGAAGACTGGAAAAAGGGCAAACGGTGTGGAAGACAGGGACAGGATTATCACTGACAATCAGAGACAACACGAGTCCTCGCAGCATCTTTAATACTTCTAACAGGACTTCGTGTACCATGTGAGAGTACCAGACACTCGGTGTAAGAACAGAACAAACATCGTTAGGTGGCGCCCTGGGTTGCCCTAGGAGACCCTTTTTGTCATCTTCCGCCTGCCACCGCGCACGGAAAACACCCCATACACGTGCAAATGTCACTCGCTGCAGTCGTGCCCTGTCTGTTCGTCTGCTTAAAATGTCATCACCCCAGCTTTCTGTCGGTGGTAGGAACTTGGAGGCAGTGAAGTAATAAATACAACAGTCTTGTGAGTTAGAGAGTGAGTAGTTGCAGACAGGCAATTTTCCATTTCGGTTCTGACAGATTCCCCTGTTTTAACGGTACATCGATACCATTGCCATGTGACCTTTCTTGAGTGAACCACGCGGCTTGAAGAATGCGTCTTTGGTGTCTTTTTATCAACCTAAAACGAAAAACCTTACGGGCAATACTTTTTACGGGTTCTGTCTCATACCGGCTTTGGTAGTTGCTATTTTTAGCTCCAGAATGTTGAATGGCTACCCAACGGCTGTTGCTATTAATAGGCACAAGAACTGCGGAATTTTTTAATTTAAAAATAACTATACTTTCGAAAGAGGTTTTTCTTGTTGTAAGCTTATTTTTTCAAGGGGTGGGGGGGGGGGGCAACATTCACTGTGAATGTTAAAAGGATCTGTCCAGGGGGCGTGGCCAAAGTGGGTTTCTTTAATGTAAAGGTTTTAAGAAAACAAATACTTCAGAGTCACTTTAACCACATCCCCTTCGACATAGCCACAGCCAACGCAGGGAAACGAGAGAACGAGCGCCACAGAAGACAAGTAATTAAAAGAAAGACACAAGCACTAGTAAACTCTGCTTCCTAATAACTTGCTTTCACAGACACTTCACCTTGTTCTTCTGGAAATTGGACATGGGTGTGTGTGTGTGTGTGTGTGTGAGTGTGTGTGTGTGGAGAGAGAGAGAGCGAGAGAGAGAGAGAGAGAGAGAGAGAGAGAGAGGGAGAGAGAGATTTGAAGCTGGGGCGCGAGGACCAGTGAGAGAGAGAAAAAGAGGGAAGGGGGGGGGGAGGGGAGAGGACCTGAAACTCCCATACGTACATACCGATACCCCCCGTACCTACATTCCCCCTTCCTGCTCTCTCCCTCCCCACTCCTCTCTCTCTCTCTCTCTCTCTCTCTCTCTCTCTCTCTCTCTCTCTCTCTCTCTCTCTCTCTCTCTGATTCCTCCACTCGTGTCACGGCTAAAAAGCTAAAAGAGTGGCGCTCGAGAGGCGACTTGTTCGCTTGGTTGGAATTTCGCGTCCTCAATTTTGTGCAGAATTCACACTTGCAAAAAGATGCCTCTCCCTCCCTCCACCCTCCCCCCAACCCTTCCAAAAGTTTTAACATAAAAGTGAACAAGTAGTCTTCACAAGATCAGAGGGGCTTTTTCAACATCAACCGATCAACACGTCCCGCTTGGTCAGACATCTTTTTTTTTAATGCACTGATCAACAGGTTAAAAATTCAGCTTGGTCGGACTTTTTTTTTTCATCGGCGGATCAACAGGTTCAGCTTGTTCGGACGTCATTTTGTTATCAACTACTTCTGCATTTAACTAGTTATTTAACTAAATGTACAATTTATAAAACAATCAACAACTCGATCGATCGATCTAGTGTTATATAATGTAATGTAATCTATCTAATCTAATCTAATCTAACTTTGCACGCGAGTGCAATATTGTCCGATCGAGATGTGATAATTTTTCACATTCCACGTCTAAGATACGAATTACATTAATGTATCGATTTATTCAATTGGAAAAATAAAAGAGGAATTGAAATTATACTAGAGGAGAAAAATGTGTGTGAACGACCACTTTCAATGTCATCCAAATGCGCAACCAAATATAGTCCAAAACTCAGAAGCTTTCTTTCAAGTTTATTCAGCACGCACACAAACATAAACGCACGCGCGCACACCAACCTGAGTACCCACCCGCCCATCCACTCAAACACATGCACAGAGTACAGAAAAATGAACATCAGGACGTACACATGACAGGTGTCTTCAATCAAATTTGACCAATGAAAAACAATACCAGTTTCATTCATTGATTCGTCTCCGCTTCGTTGAAAATGTAGGCCTAGTCTTCAATCAACCCTAGCTTAGGCAGCCAATTAAAAACAATGCCAGTTTCATTTGCTGATTCAGTCGGTCCATTTACTCTTTTAACTCCTCTTTTCCTTGAAATAAATTGTAACAATTGAAAATTAGTGACGGTTTGGGAATCAAATCTTGTTGTTTTAGCTCGTTTTAGAAAATACAAGAACGTTTGGTTTTTCAGCCGTTCGCAGAAAAGACATAGGAGACTGCGATTGGTAAATGGGTTAAAGTAGGTCCTGTGTTCTTACCACTTGTATATTTCACAGCTTGATAGAAACATCGTTCTCTGTGATTATCAATTACCATGCGATATTAGTTTTAGTCACACTCTTGCGGAAATCGATACATTAATTTTTGCAATGTCGTGTCACGTGACGTGAATAGGACGTACATCATAACGTATTTCTCACCGCTAGGATATACACGGCACACGTCTTATTTTTTTCTTCGTTTAACGATTTGCTCACTTGGTGCCGAAAGACGTTTTCCATCAAGTTAATTTCAATAGGTACTTTCACAATACTTGGAAGAAGAAGAAGAAGAAGAAGAAGAAGAAGAAGAAGAAGAAGAAGAGCAACAGCAACAGCAACAACAACAACTAACTAAAAGCTTCTATTATTGTCTATATTTCCAATATTTGCCAGCTACCGTCATTAAAATTCTACGGGGCTCTTCCAGCTTTTCTTAAATATTTCCCCTACACGCCAATCCACTTCACCCGTCTTTCTTGCTTTCTTTCTTGCTTTCTACGGCACCTTTCAAGCAAAATATTTGGTTACATCACATTCAGTGTAGGGAAATTCAATTTTCAGCCTTTTTTTCAGGGCGTGGAACACAGTTACATGGTAAGATGAGTTTTGGGAGCCCTTAGCACCAACAATCATTTTGTGCAAAATAACATACACGTTCTAGTCCCTCAAGGCCCGTTGGAAAAAGGACAAAATAATCCAGGCTGGAGTTGCAAAGTATACAAAGTTAACTGTCCGGGTCTTAAATAGTGCAACTTGAGGCGTCTGCTGCGCTAACGTCCGGATAAAACTAAAGCCACACAAGGAGCCAACTTCCTGCGAACTGCAAAACTGTCTCGCACCACTGACTGAGCCATCATGATCTGCCTAAGTATGCGTTGTTTATGTGATCTGTCACCGGAACAGACTGATAGGCCTGGTACTTTTAAACGCCCTGCTGAGTCTGACATGGGCAGTAAAGGTAACCGCCGAAAGAGCCATTAGAGAAAATCGAATCTTGCGACGAAAACGCTTGGAACTTGTTGTGAAATCATTTCGGCGACTGTATGGAAGGAGTGTGGATTCGGAGAGGTGGATGGTGGAAATAAGGTTTTAAACATTACCCTTTTACTTTTAACTAGCAGCTGTACAAGAATTATAATAAAGTGTGAAAGGAGAACAAGTAGCGTTTAAATGTCACCCGAAAGATCCCAACCTTAAATAAGGGTTAGGACAGAGTAACTGCAGTGTACTAAATGTACAGATGAAGATTGTCTGCAGCAGCAAACCTCACTCAAAACCATAACTACGAACTGTACATCATAAACCAGTGGTTTAATAGTTATTATTTGCTGCCTACACCCGCTCCATCACGAAAAAAGTTATCTACGGCTCTTGTGACGTACCCGCCAAAGCAACAACTACGGCGGGAATCCAGATCCAGAAACTCCTCGTTTATTTACAGGCAGGGAAGCACGCATCCCCTGGGAACAGAAAGGTGAGGACCCGGGCATTAAGGGTCTAAAGTATGGCCGGACTGTCTTCACTGAGTTTTGCCGACAGTAAATGCAATTATAAAGAAAGAAGGAGACATAATTATTTGTCTGCAGTTGACAGATTTTTGTCCTTCTTGGGCCACGCGTTGACGACGTTGATGCCGCTATAAACAATGTTTCGTGGCAGACTTCATAACTCATGCACGCGCGAACAAACACGTACGTACAAATCACACACACACACACACCCACACACACACACACACCCACCCACACACACACACACACACACACACACACACACACGTAAGTTCACTTGCTGTAGGGTTCGAATCTGCTATCACCGGCATAGAAAACCAGCGCCCTAACAAGGAAACAAGCACTAACAAGCAAACGTACTCACGCTCTGGCGCGTGCGCGAGCGCTCGCACACATACACACACACAGTGTGGGTTATTTTGAGAAAGCGAAGAGTCCAGGGATGAGAAGGGATGGTGAGGAGTATTGAGTAGGATGATGGTGTGGTGGGTAGGGTGGGGATGTGCAGACTGAAGGCGAGGAGTGCAGTGTGTTTGCTGTCCTTAATGAGGTGGCGTTCTGTGTCCGTTCAGGGTCGCCACCAGGGCTTTTAATTGGCACCCTCTAATTATCCCCCTTGGCACAACTCTCCTTTTTTTGGAGTGTGGAGGTAGGGGTGGAGGGTCGCGGGAGGAGCAAAATATTGCCAATCATGGGCCACGTGACTTCGTGTTTCTTCGCTGATTGGAGCCCTGGGCAAAAAAGAAATGGACCATTTGCGTCCCCAGATCCAAGAATTGCTTCCGGGCAACGTCTGCTGTTTTGGGAGTGCTGTGTGGTGTTTTTGTGGCAATTTGTGTACAGTGACGGGTGTTTGCTGTTGTAACTGTTGCTTTCTTCATCCGTTTTTACAGATAATCATGCCGTGATTTTACAGTCCTTCGTTACTGCACTTTCCTTGTGAGAACATGTGAATCGTTAAAGCGCAACAACAACAACAACAACAACAAGTTCTTTATCACAATGGTCTTGAACAAATATTTCTTACCAAACCCTTTTTTATACCACTCTCACACCCCGGTGTGTCGGATAGCGCAGTGGTTGGAGCACTCGCTACTGGGCAGCAAGTTAAGCACCGTCCAGTGCGGTTAGCACTTGGATGGGTGACCGCAAAACGAGAAGCGACAAATAACAACGCCCCCAGTTGACTCAACTGTGACTGAGTACCTACTCTCTTAAGGGTGGGGAAGGTAAAGCAGCGAGGGAGAGAGATCGGCATCACTCTCATTAAGCTGGCCCAAGATAAGTGTGATCTCCAACATCACGCTCCCCTACGGCACACATGGGTCGAAGGCTGCCAGAAGCATGTTTTACTTGTCGCCTCAACAGGCGATAAAGCATGCTCTCATGCTTCAGAGCACTGCTTCCTACACGCTTTAAGCGCTATAGTGACGGAAAAAGCGCAATTTCACTGTAAATATATACAGAATGTTGCTCTACAACATTCCGCTCTTTCCGTCTCAAAAACCCAATTGCCTTGTTGGATTCTTAAATTGCATGAAACCAAGTGAGGACACTATCCGGCGTCAACAAACGGTTCAAAAACATTGTCAAACGGTTCGTAAAAGACAGTTGACCTAGAAACAAATACAGTTTGACCTAATTCGTCCCCTAGAGGAGACGAAACTTACATTTTTCTATTTTCATGAGTTCACTGCAGTGAAATTGCGCTTTTTCCGTGACTATAGAGCTTGAAGCGTATAGAAAGCAGTGCTCTGAAGCATGGGAGCATGCTTTATAGCCTGTTGAGGCGACTAAAAACGCATGCTTCTGGTAGCGTTCGACCAATGTGTATCGGGTGTGTGTACCGGGTGAAGAAGAAGAAGAAGAAGAAGAAGAAGGACAACATAATAATACTAATAATAATACTAATAATAATACTAATAATAATAATAGTAGTAGTAGTAGTAGTAGTAGTAGTAGTAGTAGTAGTAGTAGTAGTAGTAGTAGTAGTAGTAGTAGAAGAAGAAGAAGAAGAAGAAGAAGAAAAAGGACAACATAATAATACTAATAATAATACTAATAATAATACTAATACTACTACTACTAATAATAATAATAATAATAATAGTAGTAGTAGTAGTAGTAGTAGTAGTAGTAGTAGTAGTAGTAGTAGTAGTAGTAGTAGTAATCACCACAAACTAAGCCCAAAACAAACATAACCTCTTTCAAAACTTCAGTCGATAAACTCGTTGCTTTGGGTACGTAATGTTAGCATCAAGGTTCATTATTATTTTAAAAATAGATCCGCTGCAAAAACGTTGGCCTACACAACAAGGAACAGACGCCTACACAACAAGGAACAGACGCCTACACAACAAGGAACAGACGCCTACACAACAAGGAACAGACGCCTACACAACAAGGAACAGACGCCTACACAACAAGAAACAGACGCCTACACAACAAGGAACAGACGCCTAAAGTTCAAAAGCTATGCGGTCGGTTCGAGCAACCATTGCCCATTATGTCATTTCTTTTTCATTTTATTGTGACAACCTTATTTCGCAGGTAAACTCATCTCCTATGGACAACGATAGCTTTGAGTTAGGTGTTGGTTTAGCCAAAGCACTCACTTTTTTCTCCAGTTGGACAGTTTCGTTTTTAGGGTTTGATTGTATGTGTATGTGTGCGTTTGTATGCGTGTGTGTGTGTGGGTGTGGGTGTGGGTGTGTGTGTGTGTGTTATCATTTCGATGGAAAATAACTAAAGAAAGAAAGTATACTCATACTCACAACAACTTAAAACAACAACAATAACAACAAATAAAACAACATCCTTAGTGATTATGTGACTCTTTTAAGGTATGGTTCATTTGCCTGTTTTCAAAATAAAATGGTTTTATTTCTCCTATGTGGCATTTTAAAATCTGTTCATGCGACTAACAGCATTAGACAAACAGCCATTAAATTAACTTAAAGTACCTTTTCCATTAGTGTGCATTTGTCTTCTCTTAAGGGTGGCATGTGGCTCGACAGCACGGCGGTCAGTAAAAAAAACGTGTATTTCCACATGTTAGGCACCGAATCACATAATTTATCCTACCTATTTGGCTGGATAAACGCCAACCGACGACCATACAAGACGCAGGAATTAGCAGAAGGCGAGCACCTTATTTTAAGCTGTATTATTCTCGGAATACAGAGTATCACTCTAGCAAATCTTGTCTAGAATATCACTCTATAAGATCTTTTCTATAATATCACGCTAGCATATCTTGTCTTGAATATCACTCTATAAGATATTTTCTAGATTATCTAGTCTAGAACATCATTCCATAAAATATTTTCTAATAAATTATTATCTTGTCTAGGATATTACTCAAGAATATATTTTCTAGAAAATCACCCTATAATACCCTGCTTAGAATTGCACTCTATATTTTCTAGAATATTACCATAGAATATCTACTTGTCTAGAGTATGTTGTTAATAATGTCACTCAAGACTATCTTGTCTAGAATATCACTCTAGACTGTCTTGTCTAGAATATCAATCTAAACCATCTTGTCTAGAGCACCACTCCAGAATATTTTGTTTAGAATGTAACTATTTTGTCTATATTATCTTGTATAGAATATCACTCTAGAATATCACTCAAATATATCTTGTCTAGAATATGGCTCAGTAATATCTTGTCTAGAATTTCATTCTAGAAAATCCTGTCTAGAATACCTTGTCTAGATAATATCACTCTTGACTTTCTTGACTTAGAATTTTATAATCAAGAATAGCTTCTCTAGAATATCTTGTCTAGAACATCATTCTGGAAAACCTTTTCTACAATATGGCACTAAAATATATGTGTCTAGAGTATCACACAGTTAATACCAATCTGCTGCCTCTCTAAACAGCCAATGGCAATGTTTCCGCCAGGTCTCAGAGGGATATATCAATGTCGCATGTAAATCTTCTCCCTTGATGTGGAGTTAGGGAACAAGATTGTATTCCAGGATCCATGCAATTAGTTGTGCCATAATCCACTTGGAGGTATGTATTGCCTATACGTCTCACATTGTCACTACTAATATTACTACTACCACTACTACTACTACTACCACTACTACTACTGCTACTACTAACATTACTACTAATACTACTACCATTACTACTACTACTACTAGCCCTCGGATGAGAGTATAAACTGAGGTCTAATCTATGCACGCACGCATTTCATCGCATGGACTTTAAAGATCATGACGCTCATGTTCTAAACGTGTGAGTGCTGGCTACACAAATGCACCCAGAAAGTACTAGGTACTTGGGCGTCAGACTATGCGCCCAAAGGTTTAAGTTAACGCCTCGGGCGGCTTGAGTTAGATCCTGTATCGGCCAGGGTCTTGCTCAGCTCTTGAGCTGGAAAACGATATATAAGAACGATTAAATAAATAAAATAAATCAATACTCATCATCATCATCATCATCATCATCGTCGTCGTCATCATCATCATTACATCATTTGTATAATAATAATAATAATAATAATAATAATAATAATAATAATAATAATAATAATAATAATAATAATAATAATGATAAATTGCATTTATACAGCGCATTTTTCATTAGAATAACTCAATGGGTTTACACACATCATTCGTACGCATCATCACAACATTCGCACTTGTCACGATAGGCTAGTTAGACCCTGCACTAAGGATTCTCGCCTCAAATAGTTCAGCCTGCTGTAGCCTTTGTAAATTAAAGTCGCTGCCTAGAAGACGACACAAGTCAGGACTGTGCTAAGCATGTGTAAGCTAACTCTCGCTAAGGTAGGCAGTGACCTCATCCAGCTGACTTATAACCACCCCCTCTAGGAGGCGCTCAGGTCTCTTGAGATTTTCGCGGGCTTTAGCTTGACCACTACGTTAGGTAGTCATTCTTGGTCTAAATCTCAACCGAGAAGGACGCACGCTGAAAGATCTCTCTAGCTGAAGACTAAGCAGGTAACGGGTGAAATTCATTCATCGCAGTATAGCCACAGCCTGACATTGTCAAAAAGGCAAATGATCGATCTTTTGGTTCATCGTGCTTTATTCATAATATTGTTGGATTATGTTTGTGAAGTTTTATCATGTTTTATCATTGTGGATGTTTGTAAAACTTAGCGTGACCACATGGCTGACCCGCGACCGGTTTTCGAAACCACGAGGTAGCCTCTACTGTCCAACTTTTGTTTCTCCTATGTGTAGTATTGCAGACCAGTGGCTGTACCGGAGAATGTGTATATTGTTATTTACTTCTCCATGTGTTTAGTTTAGCCACGTTGTATGTATATGTATAGGAATTATGTTGGAGATTCCAGTGGACCACGGACTTAGAAGAATGATCGTCCATTGTTTGTATAAGTGGAGCGATCACTGAGGGCTGTTTCTGCCATCAGTGAGACGCTCTGCACACCCTTAGTATACAAGGCATTGCAGAAACTCGTCTTATGTTTTGCAGACGAGCAGACTTGTTGGTCCGATGCAGGAAATAGACCACTAAGAGTCAACCCTGACATTTGGCCTGCAGGGGAACATCGAGCACTGAGCTACGATAGCCCAATAGTCAACAACCAAGGAGGAGACACCATCACCACACCTCAACGAATCAGCTAAGTGCAAGAAGAAACGCACTAACACTGATCTAGAAGAACTGTGCAGTAGTCCACTCTCCTGAAACCAACATTAGGCCAACCAGAACAAATAGCCCAATGATGAGACAGTAACAGTAGCAGCATGCCATAGACCCATCAAGGAACGAACTATTCGAAGTGAACTTGGACATTTAAGTTAGTATAGTGTTTAGAGAATTATGTATAGAGTAGAGGAGTACTCTACAGAGTAATCAACCTGATGATTGAGGCCGTCTAATGGATGAAGGATGAAGAGGAAGTAAATGTGTGATATTTACTGATAACAAGTGGCTGGACTACCTATGTTTCATAGCCGTGCGAGAGCTAGTGTATCAGTGAAGCTTTCACCATTTTCTCCCTACCTCTATAACCCTATCTGCACACAGACCGGGCTAAACATAATATTAAGATTAGTCATAGGGTGATTAAACTAGCCGATCCCCGCAGACAAAGACAAGTGGGTAATAGCATTTGATATTCCACTGTGCAGAGCCCAGTAACCATAGACCCACCGTCACAGCACTACATCATGTCCAGCATAATTCAGAAAGTATTATTAATGTTTATACTATTTACACAGAAAACGCCTTGCGGTACAAGTGCGTTTTTAAGCAGCTCTTGAAGGAAACAAGGTCTGTACAATGCCTTAAACCGGCAGGCAGCGCATTCCAAACCTTGGGTGCTTGAAAACTAAAAGAGCGCTCGCCAATTGTTTTAAGCCGACGTTTAGGCGTTTCATTCTATACTAATACTGTACTAGTGTATGGTTTTCTTTCTTTTGGAATCGGTTTTTTTTCGGTCTGTATAAGACAAGATAGGATAAACTGAGATAGGCTAAGATAAGATAAGATAACAAAAGATAACATAAGATAATTATATCTAAATTCGAGCTATTTACTATAAATTTTGAGATAATAAACATTCACGGTCCCCCCATACTCGGAGAACTACTTTTTGAAACAGGTACATGTTAATTATCTCGACAAAACGTGCATGTTAATGAGCTTCTATATTTGGTTTGGAAAAAGGAGAAATGTAAAAGTAGGTCACCTAGGTAATGTAACTCTTGCACGCAATGTTCCAACTTGAGGTGTTTTTTTTAATTTCTGACAGTTGATTTTTTTTTTCGTTTCATTTATTTGGGTGAAGTATTTTATTTCGATGGCGATTTTGTTTTTAAACGATATCGCGTATGATTTGGTTTCACTATTTGATTTTGTTTTACTCTTGCTCGTTTTCTGTATGGCCAGATTTATCTAGAAATACCTTGAAATAGTCGGGGAATCAGAACAAACCAAATGTCTGTCTGTCCGTCGGTCCGCTAGACGCCATATCTCGGAACCACTGAACGGAATTTGACCAAACTTCATAGGACCATTACCTATGGGTTATTGGTCTGCTTATCGCGCAATCATGATTATTTACACTACCATAAAGATCAAGCTCATTGAACCAATTTTGTTGCTAAACATGTTTTGCTGAATATCTCAACAACCGCTGAAGCGATTTTGCTGGTTTTTGGTAAAAAGGTACTTCAAATTATTGCCCATCCTTCAGTAGCAGTCCGGTTGTTGGTCAGTCAGTCAGTCGGTCGGTCCGTTGCTCCGAATATTAGTTTTGTTGTTGTTCAAACCATACTGTTCGTCTTTTCTCAAGAATAATGAAGCCGAAATTAATCATTTCTCCTTTGCGGATTCTTTAATCTACAGCTAAGCATGTTAAATCATTCTTATTTATACTTTAGTACTTAAAATTTTATATGCTGGTTCTGTGAGACAGAATTGCTGGTTCTGCGGAAGTGACTGTTGGATCTGAGGATTCGGCGGGTTTGTTAGGGCAAATCGCGGGTTTAGCTGCCTATTGATAATATTGCGGGAGATGGCGGTTGGTTGCCACAATAGTTGTTTTAGTCTCTCTCGGTGTTGCGGAATTCGTGCTTCGGGAACTGCATGAATTTGGCTTTATGCGAATGTGTATATCACAGAAATGCTTTAATCACAAAATCTAATGCGCGCGCACACACACATACGCGCGCGCACATTCATACACACAGAGACAAAGGTAAATCATATTTAAAGGCAATGCATATTTAAAGAACAATGTTACAATAAAATATACCATGGAAAAAAAGAAAAGAAACAATCATGCATTTCATTGAAAGCGACGTTGACTTTACGAACATTTCTTTCTCTTCCTTCAGTACAACTATAGGCGACGAAATAGGCCGGACTGTCTTGCAAAATTTCATGAAAATTGACTGTATTTTCTCCGTCCCGGATAGAGCACTCCCTTGCACTTAAAACACTCTCATGCACTACAACTGCACTCCCATGCACTAAAAGAGCACTCCAGTGTACTTAGAAAAAAGTGGGTGGCTGGAAAACACTGGGTGGCTAATACACACACCCATTTCCTGCATAAAAAACAAGGTTAGTCACCCATTTCAAGGCTTATGTCTGCGCACAACTACTCACACACACTCAAGCTCCTACATGCGCACACTCAAGTATACTTACACCTCACACTTTTAAGACTGGGCTAAACGAATACATTTTATATTTATAAACATAAATTCAACAAAAACATTATAGTGGAGTTATAAGGGGAAATGCCCATGATTAAACCAAATGAAGAAACAACTTCGCAAAACAGTCAACAACGTTGCGAGTGTTACCTAGTTGTGTAAAGTTTAGTTTTTTTAATGTAACTAGTTTTGTTGTATTTTAATTAAGCTTGTTCTTTTTCTGCAACATTTCTAATTCTGAGTTTGAGATATTCGCTTTTAACTTATTTATTGAGAAATCGCACTATAGTGCTGTGTAAAGCGTATTATTATTATTATTATTATTATTATTATTATTATTATTATTATTATTATTATTATTATTGGAACATATAATACGAACGGAGATCACGTATGCGTAAGAACGAATCACGACCCTAACGGAAGTTAGTTGTTTTGTTAGCCCCCCCCCCCCCCCCCCCCCCCCCAAAAAAAAAAAAAGGGGTCGTAAAAAACTCTGGAGACCTTTTTTTTTTTTTTTTTTTTTTTTTAGATTTTACTTTTAGACGTACATACGACATTAAACAAAATAGATCTCAACTTTTATTTCCATCTGGGTAATCATCGTTCAACATTGAAACTTTTCTGTTCACGAACAGCGCAAACGTTTAACGGCACACGTTCTGTGAAGCCGAACGCCACCAATGTCTTCAAGCGCAGTTTCCCGATGTCGTTGAAAAGAGACAAACATAAAGGACATATGTTGCCTTGACAACCGACAAACAATCCACCCCAAAGTAAAAGACACACAAATTATTAGACCTGCCTATAACAATGGCCACACTATAAGAATGCAGAAATAAACCAGAAATGGTAGGAATACTACATTTCTTTTTATACTTAAAGGAGAGGGGAGAAGGGGGTGGAGTGTGGGAATGGTGGGGGTGGGCTTTATAAAACAAAGAAATTTCAAGAAGCTGATTCTTCTTCTTCCTCCTCCTTCTCAGCCTCATAATTACCGCCGTCGTCTTAGTCGCGGTCATTATTATCATATCGTCGTAATGGTTATCGTTCTCAATTTAAATCCAGTAAAGAAGATCTTTGGAGTGCATGTGACCATATGCAAGTGTGCGAGTCTGTGGCCCTGGTCTGTGTGTGTGCAAACCTTGACAAAGAGAAGATGGCCTGGGGCGGGGAGGGAGAGAGCACTGGCGCGCGCGCGTGCACACTTGTGTTTGTGCGTGTGAGAGAAAGAGAGAAGAGAGAGAGCATCATAGTCTACATGTGTGAGAGTATATGTTTGTGCGCGCGTGTACTGTGAGAGAGAGAGAGAGAGAGAGAGAGAGAGAGAGGGAGACAGACAGACAGACAGACAGACAGCGAGAGAAATAAGATAAGTTAACAATATTTTATTTAACAAGAGTAGGAGCGTAAGCAATGGGTGTTTTTTTTTTTTTTACCTCTTGCCCTTGGACCTTGTAACAACAACAATTAGTATAACAAATAACTTTATAACAAAAACATCATAATGTAACAATACAATCAAGATCTGTGCACACACAAACACATACATACGCATACACAAACAGAGAGAAAGAGATAGAGATAGATTTTTTGTGTGGGAGTGTACGTTTGTGTGCGCGCTCGTGCTTATGTCCGTGCGCGTTCATCAGTAAGGAATTTCATTGGTCATATCCTCTCGTTAATGCTTTACTCTATTTCCGGCATAGGAGAATCACCATCTTTCGGCGTTGTCTTCCCTGGCGATAGAAATGTGATGCGTTGTTGCTACTGTTTACGGCCTATTATATCCTCGTTATTTTCTCTTTCTTTTCTTCTTTCATTTTTTCTTGTGCTTTTCTGTTCCGTGCTTTTTAATTTAAAATAGTGGGGAATCAGAACGAGCAAAAATGTCGGTCGGTCGGTTTGTCGGTCCGTTGGTAGCCAGGCCTCAAAAACAACTAAAGGGATTTGAACCAAACGTAGGACCGTGACCTGCCTCCCTTGTCGTCATATGTGCTGTACCCTGGAGTCATTTTGTAGCTAAACACATTTTTCTAAACATCTCAAAAATGGCTGAAGCGATTGTGTAGAGTTTTGGTCAACAGGTACTTCAAATCATGGGCCATCCTTCAGTAGCCATCCGGCTGTCAGTCAGTTGTTCAGTTTGTCGCTCCGAGTTTTACTTTTTGGTTCAAAACACACTTTTATTCTCAAAAATAATTGAACCGAAATTCATCATTTTCACTTTGCGGATTTCTTACTCTACTGCTCTGTACTGCTTTCTCAACACTGTGCTTCACCATTTTTTAAACACGTTTAAGCGCTATCTCAAAACTGGCTGAGCCCATTTTCATATTCTTTTGCTTGGGGATAGTTCAGATAATAGCATATCATTCAATGTTTTCCTTTTGCTTCGTTAGGTTGAAACCGAGTCCACAACACTGTCAAGACATTTACGCGTTTTAAAATGCACATTTGCAGAGTTTCCCAATAAAAAGGGATAATAAACTGCAGAAGAAAAAAAATTTCGACTAAGTATTTGAGTATTAGGAAATACATTTGAATGTCTACCCATCTTGTTCAATTCAATTGCTTCTTGTTTGCTATGGTTTTTTTGTTTCTGTTATTATCAATTCGTTATTCTTATAGTCAATAATTATTCTACACAGTGCTTTGATTTTTTTCAACTTTTCAATACTGTTTACTGCCATAATTTGGTCTGACATTTGAGTGTATAATGTGTAGCTGTGCGAGGGATTAATACTTGTACTTACAAAGTCTCATTAAAACAATTTATTAATCAAGTTGTTTTGGAAAAGTGGATGCTTGGTGTTTTTTTTTTCATTTAGTCAATTGTCTTCTTCTTCTTCTTTTTTTGTAAAAATTTTTAATATCAAGTTGTTTAATATCAAGTTGTTTCATAAAGTTTGCTTACTTTCATGGTATCATTAAGCGATTTATTATAACCAAAAACATTTACACGATTCTATTGTTTTAATTTTAAAAAAAAATAATTTGTAGTTTCAATTTATTTTATATTTTAACGAATTCATTAATAACTGTTTCGATAAAAAGTGTAACAGAAAAAAAATTTATGTGTACATAAACGAATTAAATTTTTAAAAATTCACAAGATGTAAACTGTACACAATGGTGCAATGTGGACAAAGCCCTCGAAGTTTTAAGCTTACAAATCCATTTTGATTGCAAATCCTAAAACATCTCCTTTCTCATTCTCTATTGTTTTGCTGTCATTATGTTCTGCAGCGCACTGAAAATGCTACAGTAACTTGGATGAACCAGAGCTCTACGTGTGTTCAGCATCAACATCAAAATAAATCAAAATCCATATGTGAATGTCCAATGTTCTTCAGTCTCTTTCTGTTTCTTTACCCTCTTTGCTTTTACTATCACTAGTGTTCTAGCTGCAGTCCTAGTATATGGCTAGGTAACGCCGGGAAAGAAAATCGTAAAATATGTCCGGATGAAGTCAAGCCAAAACCATAGTTAACTGTATAATAAAAAAAATAAACCATTGGCCTATTCTGAGCCAACGTCGTCGTCGTCGTCAACATCATCATCAGGAATAATCATCATCAATCATCATCATCACCATCATCATCGTCGTCGTCATCGTAGTCGTTGAGGTCGTTTAACTTTTCTTCAAGTGGACAGAATCATTTACGTTAATGATTAGACCCTAACCCTAGCGTCAAATATTTAGGTGCCATTGTATTAGAAAATGGGTCCCGACAGGAAGTCCTCTCCAGGATCGCACAAACAACTGCCGCCCTGGCAAGGTTGAAGCCCATTTGGAAAGACAAGACCATCAGTCTACATTCCAAGGTAAGGCTGCTGCGCTCCCTTGTCATCTCCATCTTCCTTTGCGCTTGCTAAACATGGACCCTCACAGCAGATCTACAACGAGGAATACAAAGCATGGAGATGAGGTGCTACAAAAGACTACTGGGCATTTCGTATACCCAGCACATCACCAACGACGACGTCCGACAGACCATCACACACGCCATTGGACAATACGATGACCTGCTCACAGTGGTGAAGAAACGGAAACTCCGATGGTATGGTCACGTCACCAGATCATCAGGCCTTGCAAAAACCTTCCTGCAAGGCACAGTGCCAGGAGGTAAAAGAGGGAGACCGAAAAAGAGGTAGGAGGACAACATTCGAGAATGGACTGGCTTTACACTGAGCGAAGCCATCGGGGTTGCCGAGGACAGAGAAAGATGGAGTATGCTGGTTAAACGATCATTTGTGGTGCTCCAACGACCTCAGAGTTACGGGATAGGATAGGATAGGAAGACCCTAACCTACGCAAACAAACAAACACATCCTCACGCATACATACATACACACACAGGCGCACGCACGCACGAACACACAATCACACGTGCGCACGCACGCACGTTCACACAAACAAATACTCACACTCACACGCTTACGCGCATATTTTATTTAATAAAATCTGCATCACTGAATCGACAATCTGGAACTGCTAATCTATTTCATGTTCAGATAACTCGTGGCTACCACTGGAATTTCATGTACTAAAACTCTGCAACCTTTCAATTCCCCCACCCTCCCCCCTCCCAGCCCTCTAAACGTGTTCTTCGTCTACTACTTAAAAATCGTAGATATAAACCTTATTCTTTGCGGACAATAAAAATCTGGCGTTTTATTTTTTTTTTTTCGTACAGACTGCAAAGTGTCTTGAACTGCACAGAAACTGCGCCATTTGGATGTAAGCAAATCACTTCCTGACAACTGTATGCGTTATAATAGTTGTGAGTTACATTTCGCTTGTGTTGCTGCTGTAGAAAATCTTCAGCTTCTTCACTGTACTTTGCAACAGAACTTGTGGACATAAGATTCATTTGTTGGAATACAGATCCTTCTCCTTTTACTACTCATAACTACTACTACTGGATGGTATATACACACTTTTCCCCCAAGTCACCCCACACACATACACACACACACACACACACACACACACACACACACACACACACACACACACACACCCAAACACACACACGTTATAACACCATGTACAAAAAACGAACCGACACACCGATCGACTGACAAGCAGAATCGACCGACACACACTCTTTTGGCTCGCACTGATTCCGGCTTATAACAAAGTATTTCCAAGCAAGTCTGGAAATACCAGAAAAGACCAGAAAGGAAGGTCATAACAGCAACAAACAATTAATAAAATTGTTTTAAGAAATAAACAAATGTATTTAAATAAACCCTTCAACAAAAGTCTAGAACGGGGGTTGGTGGGTAAGGGGTGGGGGAGGGGGAAAAGCAAAAATAAACAGTACACAAACAAAGCATAACAAAAAAACAGAAAGAGAAAGAGAAAATATCTGAAGAAATCCACTCACAAAAGCATAGAAAAATTAAGAAAGGAAAAATCACAATACATAAAGAATAACGAAAGATAGAACGAGAATTATCGTAAAGAAAGCTCATAAAAGAAGTAAAAAACGACAGGGGAAAACAAGCAACAAAGAAAGACACAAAGAAACAAAGAATTACAAAGAAAGAACGAGAACATGTTTGAAGAAATATCACAACAAAGGCCTAGAAGAAAAACAAGATGACAAGACATTCAAAAGAATTTCCAGATAACACACACATAGCATAAAAAAGTAATAATCATTTTTAAAAGCGTTAATTGCATTGGCGATGTTGTGTAACTCTCGGCTGTAACCTAACGAAGCCAAAGGAAAACATGGACTGGTAGATCACTATCTGAACTATCCGCAAGCAAAACATTATAAAAAGGACTCAGCCAATTTTCAGATACATTACATTACATTACATTACATTACATTACATTACATTACATTACATTACATTACATGATTATTGCTTTAGGTCCAGCCGGCTCTTCCGAACCAAATCAGGACCAGTTTTCAGATACAGCAAAAATTCGTGTTGAGAAAACAGTGAAGCACAATGACTTTGACCTTTGACAAATATGAATTTTTATTTATTTATTTATTTATTTATTTATTGGTTTATTGGTCTTATCATTTCTGTGAAAAGAGATTAAAACAAACAAACAAACAAATAGGAGTGATCTAGCATGCTTAGCAGTAGTTAAAGTATCCGCAAAGTAAAAATTTTGAATTTCGGTTCAGTTATTCTTACGATAAGGCTGGCCGAAAGTGTTTTGAACCAAAAAAAAAGTGAAATTCTAACCGACAGCCAGACTGCTTACTGAAGGATGGCCCATATTTTCGGTACACCTTCATACCAAAACCTCAAGAAAATAGCTTAGCCGTTTTTGAGAGCAAATTGTGTTTAGCTACAAAAAGACTTCAGCGTCCTTGACCTTTATGATGATGGCACGGGAGGCAGACCGGTAACCTAGGTAACGTTACTATGAAGTTTAGTCACAATGCGTTCAGTGGTTCTTGAGATATGGCTTCCCACGGACCGACAGACCGACCGACCCTTTTGCTCATTCCGATTCCCGACTATTTCAAAGTATTTCCAGATAAGTCTGGAAATTTAAAAAAAAAAAAAAAGGCTCCATGGCTAACAAAGAAAAAACGATGCGAAGAAAGCTTAAAGCAAAAGTGTCCATTACTAAGACGGTAGGGTTGTGCCAAGGGAGACAACCCAATGCACACACAAGACGCTTCCGCCAAATAAAGCCAGCTCATACTTCTTTTGAAGGCTCCTGCCATGCAAAACGACCTGCTACGTGACTGGCATAGGTTAAACCTCATCACAGCCGCTACAGTGTTTCCTTTGCGGAATATGTCTGTGTTCCCAGGGCTGTGTTCCCACATTAATATATTCCCACAGCCACGTGTTCCCACAGCAATATGTTCCAATATATTTTCACAGCAATATGTTCACACAGTAATATGTTCCCAATATAATAATTATTCTACAGAAAGATGTTCCCATTGCAAAATGTTCAAATTTATTCCACAGCAATATGTTCCAATTATAGGAACACCTCACAGGGAGCTGATGTCTACCGAAAAATCAACAATGACATCCGAAAAGGCATGCGCACAGCAAAAGAGAACTGGATAGAAGATCAATGCCAGCAAATAGAAAACAGTCTGAACAAAAACAACAGCAAGAAAGCCTACCAGACTGTGAAACGGCTGACAAGTGTTAAACAGCCCAAAGTCTCCACGATCCAAAGCAAGTCTGGCATATGCCTTACAGAAGAACAAGAAGTCTTGGACAGATGGACAGAGTACAGCTCTGACCTTTATAACCATACACCAAATGGAGACCCATCAGTTCTATCATGTCCCGAGAACAGAGAAGAAAAAGAAATCCTCCCAATTCTCCGGGAAGAAGTTGAGGCAGCAGTGCAATTATTGAAGAAAGGGAAGTCAGCGGGAGTGGACAACATACCCGCGAAACCGCTACAAGCAGGAGGAGAAGTGATGATTGATGCCCTCACCATTATCTGTAACAAGATCTGGAAGAGTGGGGAGTGGCCTACATCATGGACCCAGTCGCTTGTCATCACTCTTCACAAAAAAGGTAACCTTCAGGAATGTGAAAATTACCGCACCATCAGCCTCAACAGCCATCCCAGCAAGGTCCTCCTGAAAATAATACTCAACAGGTTGAAACCCCAAGCTGAACAAATCATAGCTGAAGAACAGGCAGGATTCAGGGCAGGGCGAAGTACCACTAAACAGATTTTCAACCTCAGAATAATCTGTGAGAAATACCTACAGCACCAACAACATCTGTATCATGTGTTCATAGACTTCAAGAAAGCGTTTGACCGAGTCTGGCATGCAGCTCTATGGGCAACAATGAAAGTGTACAACAACAGCCCTAAAATTATTGAAATCATCAAAAGCCTGTATGACAAGGCTACCAGTGCAGTCCTCCATAACAGCGTCATCGGGAACTGGTTCAGAACAACAATCGGTGTGCGTCAAGGATGCCTACTCTCTCCAACACTCTTCAACATCTTCTTAGAGCGCATCATGTCAGATGCCCATTGCAGATCACGAAGGCACAGTCAGCATAGGGGGTAGAGCAATCTCCAATCTTCGTTTTGCGGATGACATTGTTGGATTGGCTGGAGAGGAACAAGAACTTGAACAGCTGGTACAGAGGCTTGACACCACCCCCAGAGGTTATGGAATGGAAATAAGTGCAGAGAAGACCAAAATGATGACCAACAACACCAATGGCATCAACACGGACATTAAAGTCCAAGGCCAATCCCTCAACACAGTGCATAGATTCAAATATTTGGGAGCCATTGTGTCAGACAATGGGTCCCGACAGGAAGTCCTCTCGAGGATCACACAAACAACTGCTGCCCTGACAAGGTTGAAGCCCATTTGGAAAGACAGGACCATCAGTCTACATTCCAAAGTAAGACTGCTGCGCTCCCTTGTCATCTCCATCTTCCTATATGCTTGCGAAGCATGGACCCTCACAGCAGATCTACAACGAAGAATACAAAGCATGGAGATGAGGTGCTACAAAAGACTTCTGGGCATTTCCTATACCCAACACATCACCAACGACGAAGTCCGACAGACCCTCACACAAGCCATTGGACAACACGATGACCTGCTCACAGTGGTGAAGAAACGGAAACTCCGATGGTATGGCCACGTCACCAGATCATCAGGCCTTGCAAAGACCATTCTGCAAGGCACAGTGCAAGGAGGTAGAAGAAGATGGAGACCGAAAAAGAGGTGGGAGGACAACATTCGAGAATGGACTGGTTTGACAAGGCTGCTGAGGACAGAGAAAGGTGGAGTATGCTGGTTAAACGATCATCTGTGGTGCCCCTACGACCTCCGGTTTACAGGACTGGATAGGATAGGATAGGACAGGCTTATAGGGTCAAGTGGACTGCAAAGAGTCGAATTAGGGCCACAACTTGGTTGAAAGATCCGTACAAAAGGTTTCCTGGAACAACCCTAATAGTAACACTGAAGGCACTCCACAAGCTGGGTCACTTTAAAATAAAGACATCTTATGCAGGGGTCGCTGAGGCTGTATTCTAGTTTATCGAACTCCCGTTTACAAAAACAAAATAGGATATAAACATCATTATAAAATATTAACAAAACATATACATTATAAAATGCCTAAATTGCTAAATAATAATGCCATAGAAAGCCCTAGTGACCATTTGGCAGAAAGCGTCTAGTCACCATTTGGCAGAAAGTGTCCAATAATCCCAAGCTCACCCAACAGACCCCTTACGCAGACGAGGAGTTTTGGAAGAGATTTCAAGAAAAAAAAACAGGTGACTGGACTAGTGAAGAAAATAGAAGATAATAGATTGATAGAGCAGATCAGGAGCGAGAAAGAACAAATGAAAATGACAGAAACAGTGGTAATTTAAAGCACTAAATTTCTACAAAGTGGGGATACTATTAATACAGAAATCCCTGGCATCCCAACGCCATCATACTGTTGCACTGAAGAAGTTGCAGTCCACCTCTTACAACAAAGCTAATTAGGCTGTCTCAGCTAATTGTTGCTAAGGTACGCATTGGATAGCCAGTGGTCTACTTGCGTCGCCTCTCATCGGTCAGCTTGGCCTGCTTACACAAACTATACGCAACCTTAGCATCAGCCGCAGACATGGCCACTTCTTCGTTCACTTTGAAGGTCAAGGGTGTAGTTGTCGTCGACTTAGAAACGTTCCAGCAGTACGCCATCTCGCCCCCACAGCTCATTGAGGTGTACCCAGTCTGACCTCGCCCATGTTACCTTGGAGTGCTTCAGGAGGTTACCCCCCTCCCTTCTCTGGTAACCGGCAAACGTGTCGCTGTCGTCTGCTGGAGCCTCTGGCACTTTCCTCTTTTGCATATGCAGGGCGAGGGAGGAGCGCGCTGTCTCTCTGACCTGGGCGTCGTCGCTGTTAAGCACCGACAACTTAAAGGAGAGGTGCTTGGCGCTGTACATGGCAGAGGGGTTGAGCACGCCCAACCCTCCCTGTGTTCGTGGGGTGGTGTTGAGTCCGAACCTAACCCTGACACAGCTTACGATGCCGACCGCCTTGTTCTTCAGGCTCTTCACAGTGAAAGTCAGGTTGGAAAAAAAACCGCTCAGCCTGGGGCAAGCCAAGGTGTTAATGACCTGTAGCTTGGCTTCAACAGGTAGTGGAGAGACGGCGATCTTTTCCAGTGTAGCCTTGAAGTCAGCAACAACATCTTCAGCTTGCTGCAAGGCCGCATTGTTGCTGATGTTGATGTTGTAGTCCAGGTATGTGTAGCTTTGGTTACGGTTATACTTGGGCAACGGTTCTTCCTGGATACACAGTGTTGTTTCGCCGGTTCTGTCCTTCTTGCACCAGCCACTGCCAGAGCGCTTGCCGTGCAAGATGCCGCACGTCCTGAGCTTAGCCTCCATCCCCCGTCGTCACATTGAACTGTTCAGTCTTTCTCACTGCCTCTGCTATCTGTTGCTTGTTGGTACCTGAGGCACTTACATCGTCAACGTAACCCTGGACTGGGTTGGGTAGTATGGCCATCCGATCCAGCGAAGCCACTTGTCGATGCCCTGCTCAAAGACAACGACGCTCAAAGGGCAGCCCTGGATGATGCCTTTGCCACGCTGGACCGGCCTGGTCAGCCCCGCCGCCGTCTTCACCTGGAACGTGGAGGCGTTGTAGATGTCAGCTCGACAAAGGCATAAAATGGCACACACGCACACACACACACCATAAAACTAAGAGTGCTTCTGAAGGTCACAATGGATTTGCTTTCAGAAAATGTTATTTTTCTTTTCTCATTACTTGGTTGGTTGGTTGATTTATTATCGTCTTTTACACCAAAGATGATAAAATATTGAAACTAAAACAAAATTGAAGTTTATAAACAAAAGAAAAAGATAGGAGGGGAGGGGGTGAGTGGGTTAACCCTACTCCCGGCAAGAGTAGATCAGTTCCCGCCCCCCCTCCCCCCCCATACCAGGCACCGGCACGAGCCGGACAGTCCCCAGTGGATGGCAGGGCCTGCAATACATCCAGGGAGCAACCAGAGCGTACACCAGTACAGGTGCCTCCTGAATGTTCCGCAGACCCAGCTGCTTGTTTGATACTACCCAACCCGTACCAGCGCCCGGCCGAGGAAAGACAGACCGGCTTCCGCCGCATGCTAGCAATTTCTGAGTTCAAAAATATTTTTGCTAATTGAACGCTTTGATTGAAGTCAAAAGTAAGCGAAACATCATTGGGTAACAGTGGTTTCAAAACTGTACATTCCAATAATATATGTTGAAGACTTAAAGGGTTGGAACATAAACAGGAAACATTTTTGCAGTATTTTGTTCGAATGGAATTTGACAGTAATCTATAAGCCAAAGATAAGACGACTCGAGAGTGATTACCATGTCGCTCAAAATATGTGTTGAGATGGATTGGCTTAGACCTTTTTTCTATCATACTTTGAATCTCTTTAGTAGACATGGGCAGTTTAATAAATTGAGAGTCAATATTTAAAGCACCTTTTTTTGCATATCTGTCTGCCCAGTCATTGTATACAAGACCACAATGAGATGGTACCCAACAAAAGCTAATATCAGAACAGTTAATAATCAGTTCATGAATTATGTGTTTTATTTCAGTGATTATTTCTCTTCTTTCACTGTGATGATTTGCTTTTATTGCTTCTAAAACAGACATTGAGTCTACACAAATAACAATTTTAATTATATTTACCGCTAAACTAGATAAACATGTCAAAGTCATAAGAATTGCAATTAACTCGGCAGAAAATATTGATCTTCCTTTGCCTAGATAAAATGATTTCATTATTTTAAAATCAGGAATAACAAAGGCTGCCCCAGTGTCCCCTGAATCTAAAACTGAACCGTCAGTATAAACTTTTAGGTGACTAAGATAATTTAAGTGCAAATGTTCTTTAGCTTCTGTAGCCAAGACATTAATGTTATCACTCTTTTTTTTTCATGATTGTAATGACAATCAACAAAGCTACTTTCTAACTTCCAAGGGGGAGTTTGTGATAAAACATCTTTTTTAATGCTAATATTTTCTATATTTGCCTCAATAATGTCTTAAGTATATGTAGCAATAGTTTGAAGGAAAGGAATATTTTTAGCTCCTTTAGAAAATTCTATATCAGATCTTATAAAAATTTCATCACTGTTACTATTAGGAATGGAGCTTGCTCGAACAATATACTTTGCACATGACAATTTCCTATGCTCATCAAGAGACAAAATACCTGCAAGTTCATAGACTTTGGATGTTTTAGTGTGAACGGGAACTCCTAAAGCTAATTTAACGGCTTTACTGTCAAGGCTTTGCAGCTTTTTCAAATAAGTTTTTGATGAAGAAAAATAGCCCTCTTGTCCATATGTCAATTTTGATCTTACCAAAGAAGTAGCTAGATGAACTAGAGTTTTTGTATCTTGCCCCCATTTTCTTCTAAATATAATTTTCATAAGATTATAACTTTTAACTGTGTTTATGATAGAATGTAATAAAATCGTCCATGTGTCTGGAAGGTGAGAAATTAAAGTGTATGGCATTCCATCAATTCCTACTGCAGATTTTTTCCCCCCTAATTCTGATACAGCATTATTTACCTCCTGTAAGGTTATTTCAGCATTTATATAAAAATCATTATTAGGCAGTGGATGATTGTACTGATCAGTTTTTTCTTTCTGTAATCTGTCTTCTTGTACATGTTGGGGTAAACTAGAAGAATGACTGCTAATAGAAAAAAAAATTGCAAATTCCTCAGCTTTTTCTTTCGAAGTGGGGAATTCATTTCCATTAATTTTCAAGGGACACCGAGGGAGACAAATGCCATTCTTCATTTCTGACACTTTCTTCCACACCTTTCCTGCATCATTGACAACTACTAATTTCAGATTTACAATAATAAGACCAATATTTTCTTTTTTCAAAAGCAATAGTTTTGTTGCAAATTATTTTCTTTTCTTTCATCTCTTTAAAATTTTCACCGGCCTGTTTTATTTTTCAACCACGTTTTATACGCTACCTTCTTATTTTGCACTGCTATCTTACAATTTTCATTCCACCAAATGTTTCCTGTGTGTTTCCTTTTTTTTTGTATACTTTCTTTGTTGGTATAGATGTGGAGGCAGCTGTATGAACTATCCTAACAAACTCATCATATACTACATTTATATCTGCATCTTGAATAAATTGTGTGCTATGCGACATTAAATTACGTTGAAATGCTTGCCAATCTGCATTATTATAGTTATACTTTGGTACGTCAGGTATCCGGGTTATTCTTCCATCATTCAGAAGTAAAAGATCGGAGTCAATAATGTTTTCAGCAAAACTATTATGACCAGAGAAATGTGTACTTGTGTCCCATAAAGAAGAATGGCTATTAAAATCCCCACAGATTATCCAAGGTTCGGAGACATCGAAAGCATTCAACCAGTTATTTTTCATGTTGTTTGTTCCCTTTGGGCAGTAAATCGAAATAATGTTCACACACAAATCTTTACTAACCTAAATTTTAGCAGAAACTGCATAAGTCTTCAATTCCTTTCACAAATGCAGGAGAGATGGGCACATAGTCTAGATCATTTCTAATATATACAGAGCCACCTGTTTTTTATTACTAAAATGTGACACTGGCGGGTAGTAAAACCCTTGTAGTTTTGGCAACTTAGAAAGAAGGGATTGTAGCGCTAGCACATGAAGATTATTGTCCTGCAGTTGTTGCTGCAAATATTCTATGTGTGAGTTAATGAATCCACTGTTCCATTGAAAAACAGAAAAATTTTCACTATTCATTCATGTAGCCATAACAAGCAAAATTGATGATTCAGATAACATTATAAAAAAAGAGTTATTAATTTTCTGCTCTTTGCAACTACACTAGAGGAGATGAAACAAGTCTTGTGAAGTTATGTGATCAATAGGACTTGACAGGAAATGGGATGGTCGAATTGGTGAAGAAGACACCTCTCCAATCACAATAATAAGGAGAGTGGTCTGCCCAGTTGTAGTGCCGAGCAGGTTTCCTAGGCTTCTTCCACAAAAGCTTGGAGACATGGCGACCAACGTTACCTGCCAGGATGCTGGAGCCTCGTTTGGTCGGGTGGATGCGGTCCCTCAGCGTGAAGGGTGGCATGTTGTCGTTGTCGATGAAGGTGACAGGGTCATCGGCCAATGCAGTAATGAGGTAGGCGATGAAAAGTTCTCTCTTCCGTTGGAGTGAAGGGATCATCACTGGAGACGGTTTGCTGATGACGATCTTTGTCACTGCACTTGAAGATGAGATGGCCCTCACAGCATCAACAAACTGCTTGCTTGCGGATTTTGCATCTTGCTTTTTTAAGTTGTTTATTCCGCAGTGAACAACACAAACTTCAGGAGGAGTCGGATCGCAAGCAGCAATAAAGGCAGGGACGACGTCTTGAACGGTGGGCGTAAAGACTTTGGACGCTTGAAAACCGTAAGCTTTTCCCAGTCGATGTTGCTGCACTCCCTGCAGGACTGAATCGTGAAGAATCAGACAGGAAGCACGACACTCCAACAGACGTCATCTTCACCTGAAGTGACGTTGTTTCGAACAGATGACGATTTGTCTTCCATCGTTTTGACGTCACGATCATCTTGTGATTTTGCTTTGCTGGAAGATCGGTCGGCCGCGTTTTCCGCAGATTTCGGCTGAGGTGCAGATCTTGACGGCAATCCCGTTTTCTGCACTGGGGTCGGGTTACCGATAACCGCTTTTAACACGCCCGCATACGAGGTGGACGGTTCGTCGTCAAAGGCTCGCGTCGTCTGCTTTGGCAACAGAGCAGATAGTTCGTCGATTTTCCGTTGTTGAGAGCGAATAACATGCTCCATCGCCGCGATTTTTGAGCATAGTGATCCGACAAGTTCACGAAGATCGGTTACAACACTCACCAGATTCTTTTCATCTACGCTGACAGCAGTGAAATTGGCGGAGGGACCTGGGTGTCTACCAGCCTGTGTCTCTTTAGATTTAGATTCGATACTTGCATCTCTTGAAATAATATTATATTTCGAAGTAGAAGACTGACCGTGACAATCCACAACATTTACTGCATGAATTCCTTTGTTCAGCTCTATATCTCTAAGGAGGCACTGTGGTCTAATGGTAGTGCTTCGGCTTGCTGATCTGAAGGTCCCGGGTTCGAGCCCTGACCGGGCCATTGTGTTGTGTCCCTGGGAAAGACACTTTACTCCTGTTTTCCTACTCCTTCGGATGAGAGTATAAACCGAGGTCTAGTCTGTGTCGCATACATTCCATCATAACGGACTTTAAAGATCCTGACGCTCATGTCCTAGACGGGTGAGTGCCGGTGACAAGAACACACCCAGCATGCACCTAGGTCCCTCTCCCCCATCCCTGGCTGCCCAGGATTGTGCTCAGTTGTCCGGGCGTGAGACCATGCGCCCAAAGGCTGCGGGTGGGCGTCTCGGGCGGCTTGAGTTAGATCCTGTATCGGCCAGCGCCTTGAGCAGCTCTTGAGCTGGAAAAGCGCTATATAAGAACGATTAAATAAATATCTTTTTGTTTCATACCATTCCTTGTAGGTGGAAAGTTGATCCCGTCAGACAGCGATCGTTTGTTTACATCTCCATATTTGGCGTAGGAATCCATTTTCTCATTACTTTTGTTTGAATTATTGCAGTCTTTGGATATTAAACCAGGCAGTCTTCTTCTTCTTCTTTTTCTACTTCTTCGATCATTTCGATCTAACGTTCTCTCGATTCCTGTAGGCGTTCTAGACAGTTTTGGATGGGTATTCTCTCTGCAGTATCTGAAATCTTTAACAAAGTAAACACTCAAAGAAAGAAGATTCAAAAATAAAGGAAAGTTTGCAATTAACGGGGGGAAAAAAAGAAAATAACGTGATTCAATCCTGGCTCAAATTCCCAACCTTCTAAAATAAAATGAAACAGATTTAAGTCTCCACATTTTTCTATTTTCTCAGTATCTTGTTTTTTCTTGCTCTATATGAAAAAGATCAATATATTCATACGGATCGTTATGGGCCATAAACTGCTGGAAGTTACTCGATGAAACCCACAAGCAGCATAAAGTCATGAAAATTCTAAATGTGTTGCGACCAAAGACCAGGAACTTTAAAGACATTTTACCAAAGGATTTGATACCGACCGCCTCCCATCCAATCCACTGCCAACTTCTACAGCGCGCAACTCCATGCCAGGAAGCCATGCTCAGTGTCCCAGAATCCCTGGTCGCCCAGGTTTTTGTTTGGGTCGTTAAATGATGCGCCTAATGCAGGAAGTTGGCGAATCGGGCAGCTGTAGTTATATATTGTATCGGCAAGCGCCTTGAGCAGCCCTGGAACTGAAAAGCGCTATACAACAGCGTTAAATCAAAAATAAAGGAAGAGACAGCACTCTCTTTGCTTCACCTTTGTTACTCTACCACAAAATTACCCCTCCTCTCCTCCACCCCCCTCCCAACCCTTTCCCATGCTCCACTCCCACCCTCCCTACTCCCCCCCTCCCTACTCCCACCACACTCTCTGCATGAAAACCCGGCAACGACACTACCTAGAAATCGGAGTCCTACGATCCTTGGCTTTTCCTTTACCGTTTGTCTTCCAATTTATCAATGTCCGCAGTGACAGAAATGCGAGTCATGCGGGAAACGCGTAGTTTTCGCAGCGAAGATAGGGGCCGCTCCCATGCTCCAGCGCTCAAACTTGAAGCAGGATTTTGTCTTGAAGATAGTTCGATCCTTTACTATGTTTGTGATAAAGCACTCATACGCGAATGTCATTATGTGCCTTAACCACAATGCGGTTCTGCCACTCTCTGGAATCAATCAATCAATCTTTAATTTAATGTTTGTTCACACATTTAGGTGATTTTACATATTGCTCTCTGGAGTAAAGGAGAAAGGTTCTCTCTTTCGGTCAGAGAGATAACAAGTGTTAACGACCTCCTTTTTCTCATGGCCAGATTAATGAAAGCGTTGACCATCCTCTCTCTCTCTCGTTGCCTTACCTGCTCGGCTGGGAAGGCTGTGGCATGTTGTACGATGTTTTGTTCTTAATAATAAGGCCAAACAAACAAAAAAGTGTTTATGGTAACATAGGAAAAAAAATAGTTTCGGTAGGTAGGCGCCCCTTTTTTCTCTTAGACCTTTGCCAACCCGGGTGCGATTTTTTGGGTTTAAAAACTTTTTTTTTTACACACGATCCCCAAAAAGGTTTAGTATGGGGCCAAAAAATTAAGGTCGGTCGGGATTATACCGTAAACAGACTTTTTTTTTGCATAATAATAATAATAATAATAATAATAATAATAATAATAATAATAATAATGATAATAATAATAATAATAATAATAATAATAATAATAATAATAATAATAATAATAATAATAATAATAATAAACATTTGTACAGCGCCCTTCCTCACTAGAGCTCATAGCGCTGGACAGCAAAGCACAAAAATAAAGCAAAACTTGACATACTAAATCAGAATACACAAACACATACACACACACGCACGCGCACACACACCCACACACACACACAAGCACACATGTTGACAATATATTCAGAATGTTCGACAGAGCATTATTATGCAAAGCTTCGTCTTCTGATTGAGATCTAACATTGAAACCTACAGGCGCATGAAGAAAATGAACTCACAACCACGAACCCAAAACACACAACATTCACCCTGCGATAATGTTTAATGGAAATAGTAAACTATCTTTTTTCTTGGATATGAAATATGGGCAAAGGGATGACTAACTGAACTGTATGGACAATTCTGTAGGTCCGGTCACGTCCCCCCTCCCCCCTCCTCCCTTTCGGTCGCTTCCTCTCCGGACAATTCTCCTCGGTCTTTTCCTCCCCAGTCTTTTCCCCCCTAGCCAACTTCCTCCCCGGCTACCTTCCTCTCCCCACCTCCCGCCCGTTACCACATCCCACCCCCCTGCGGTCACTTCCCCCTTGTATTATCCCCCCAGCCCAGGTCATTCTCCCCCTCCCCCTCCCCACACTGCACTCCAATCTAATGTATTAAAATAATGTGGGTGGTGGCAGATTCCACAGACCCAAATGTTATCAGTTTTAATGGAGCATGTTAACCATGGCTAGTAAATAATACTCATGAAAAATGTCTTCCAAAATACAATATAATACCAGTAAATACTGTAGATACTTATTGAAAACAAAACCACGCGCACTGTGTGCATGCTACGTCCAATATTTTGGCATGCACTGAGTGTTATCGACAGGTGTTACATCATCATCATCTGAAGAGCAGAATGAGCGTTCGCAAAAGTTTTTGTTTTGATACGGGGAATGCAAAGCCGTTTCTTTCTTTTTCAAAGTTTTTCTGCCATTGGCCTCATCCAGGTATTAACCAGTACCATCCAAGTTAGTTACTGACCTAAAGGCTTAAATTATTTTAAAAAATTAAAGAAAGTATCTTGACCACTAGGCCACAACGCTACTCAATAGAGAATTTTAGTTCGACCAGCGAAACTTGCTTCGTAGTGATCCCTTTCGCTTCCGGTTATGCAATTGGGAAAACTTTGCGAACTTTTCTTCGTGCCTGCGGTTTTGAAACGGCAGTGCCTTTCGTTGCAGACGAAATTTTGCTCGTCCTTATCCGGGAGGTAAATGCCATCATAACTCTCTAATTTACGGAGGCTGCTTTCGTCAAAAACGCAAAAGTCTTTAGCTTTGGTCCATCAGGGGCTAAAACAGACACTTTTTCCCAACGAAAGTTTAGTTAAGTTTAGGATAGAGCATTGGAAATTTTTTTCTTCTACTTTAAAAAAAAACCACAAACAACACCACAATTTGGAGAGTTTCTATAGCCCCAGCTTGTGTTCATTGCCTACGCTAGCCTACTAACTAGCCCGTTTAGGCCTACGAAGCTCGTCTAAACCAACGGCTGTTCGTGCACATTCATCAGAATACCTTGGGATAGAAAAGTGATTTTACATCTTTAAAAGACACTTGAAACCTAGACATAATGCAAAACTTTTGTTGAAAATCGCAATCGGAACCACAAACTCCTCCGCCATTTTACATCTGAAATCTAAAGCATCCCTAAAGCAGCACCATTTTATAAGAGCAAATTACACCACTATTTTTATTAATCAATAACAGCAACAAATGGTGAGAGAATACAGTCAAAGCATTTATTCATGCTTACGTTTATAGCAATTGACTCAATCTGTGCAAACAATACCAGAAACGTATATGAGAATCACGATTCCGGATTCGTCAAAATGATTTAAATTCCGCATTTTCACTCTGCGAAGATTTCTGCGTAATGCAAATGAGAAGGTCGTGACCTTCCGGAAACGCCAAGGTTATGACGCAGACTGGGGTTTTTCTTACGAAAAAAATACGAACCAAGTTTCTGTGCTTCCTAAGGCTCTCTATTAACAACGCAAGGGCTTTAAATGCTGTCAGTTTAACCCACAAAGTACCGAAAACTGTGTTTGTCTTGGCTTTACGTCTATCCAGCCCTAGTCCTCTTGTCTCCGAGATCACCATGATAAGACACTCCCAACACAGAGGAAGAGGAGAGAGAGACATGGGGGAGGAGAGTGACGGGGGAGAAGAGATAGGGAAGGAGAAGGAGAGAGAGGGAGACATGAGAGAGTTACAGATAGAGACAGACAGAGACAGGGAGAGACAGACACAGAAAGACACAGAGACAAGGAGAGACAGGCATATACACACACACACACGCACACACACACACACAGAGAGAGAGAAAGAGAGAGTGGGGGCGGAGGAAAAGAGAGGAGGAGCGAAAAAGGGTTGGGAAAAGGACAGTTGAGAGAATATGTGAGGTAACACTTTACAGATTTCAAAGAATGAGAAAAAGAGAGGAGAGGGAAGAGAGAGAAAGGGGGGAAGGAGAGAGAAAAAAAACCCACTTCATTCACAGACATGGTGACGGGTGACGAATCTGCATACAGGCGAGCTGTCGCAGATATGGGTGAGTGGTGTCAAGTGAACCACCTCCTTCTTAATGTCACCAAGACCTAGGAGGTCATTGTTGACTTTCGGAGAGACCCGCCACCTATCCAGCTCCTCCGAAACGACAGTGAAAAGATAGAGATTGTCCTGGTTTATAAGTACCTAGGCACCGTCCTTGACTCCAAGTTGAGCTGGACAGAGAACACCTTTGCGCTGGTCAAGAAGAGGAACCAACGCCTTTACTTTCTCAGAACGCTGAGGTTCTTCGGCGTGCAACAGACGACCCTGATGATGTTCTACAGCTCTACAGTTGAGATCATCATCACACAGAACACCCTCTATTACTTCGGCAGCCTGGGTGCTGCTGACACCTTCAGGCTGACCAAGCTGACCAAAACTGCCAGCAGTGTTGTCGGCTGCACTATGACTGATCTCCACGTCCACCACAAGAAGAAGGTGCGGATGCGACTCTGGGCTATCTTGGTAAACTCGCCACACCAGAGTACAGTGTGATGTCTTCTCAAAGGTCGATTGGTAGATCATCAGAGAGGTTGAAGAGCCTCAGGGCAAGGATCAACCGTTTTCATCAGTCTTCTGTCCCGTTTGCCATCAGACTGCATGATGACCACTTGTGAGCTCAGAGTACTGTGTCTGATATCACTGCATGACTTGTGAGTGAATTCGTTAAACTGACATTTGAAATGAACCGGATACGTAAACTGGTTCATTATCATCGTCGTCGATGTCTTCATCGTCATCATCATCTCTCGTCGTCATCATCACTATCATCCTCGTCGTCGTGATCATCATCATCGTTGCTGTCGCCGTACAATCGTTCGTGTATCAAGAAACCAAGGACAGCGACAACAACAACAACAGCAACAACAACAACAACAACAACAACAACAACAACAGATTATTTGTGTAATTACTGTATATTTAATGTGTGTACCCATTCCAAACGTAAAATTGTTCACATTTCTCACAGCTATGAGAACTTGTGATGTTAGTAGTTTGTTCTTACTAGTATCCAACAAAATAGCAGAATAAACGAGAATGCATTCAGTTGGTTTTGTACAAGAACAATTGTTTTGTTTTCAAATAAGTAAAATATGACTGCTTTCAAACTTTCAAATTTTTAAGTTTGAAACATAGTACAAGTACTGTTATAGAAATTTATGTAAATATTACTGTTTTCAAATTGTATATAAATTTCAGTAAGAGTATTACTGCTTTCAAACTTTCGAATGTTAATGTTTGAAACTAAACATATTACAACAAAATTAATGTTATAGAAATTTAGGTTAAAATGTTTCTGCTTTCAAACTTCCAATATTTAAAGTTTGAAATACATAGTACAATAAATGTTATAGAAATTAAAGTAAAAACATTTCTGCTAACAAACTTCCTATATTTAAAGTTTGAATAGTACAACTATTATAGAAATTACAGTAAAATATTACTGGTTTCAAACTTCGAATATTTAAAGTTTGAAATGTATAACTGATATAGAAATTAATGTAAGGCATTACTGCTTTCAAAAATACAAATTTTAAAGTACGAAACCTAGTCACACAAATGTTACAAAATTTAAATAAAGTATTATTGTTTTCAAATGTTATACAAATTTAAGAAAAACAATATTACCGTTTTGAAATGTTATAGAAATTTTGTTGAAATATTACTGTTTTCAAACGTGTGAAATATACAGAACAACAAATGTTATAGACATTAAAGTAAAAGTAGTACTGTTCCATTCCAATAGAACTGTAGCATTCCAATATTAAAATTTGAAAACACATGGTGTTCAGTTTTTACACTTGCTAGCTCTACAACATACAGTCTAACGCATTCATCAAATATCAAAATGACAACCTGATTTTTTTTCTTCACTACTAACGAATGTATCTCAATTGTAATACCAGAGTTTCAACCTGAACAATTTTGAAACTGAGATCTATGCATTCGATCATGTACAACAGTGTACAGTGCGAGTCTTAGTATTTTGTCCACCCTGGACTCATAATAAAATGGCCTGTAAAGGTCGAGATCACTCTTGGTGTCAGAAATGGGGTTGGGGAGTAACGCAGCATGTTTCTATCGCGGCCTTTGTATCGGCAGGAGATGAGAACGCTAGGAAAAATGTGATTCCGATGGTAAAATCAATTTCCTATGCCGCACTTTTTACTAACACTAACAATTCCTTTTCCCAGCTCGCTTGCGAAAAGGTGCCACACGGCAAACATCTACTTGTAAGCTGCAGGGGAATATTATGACGAGGTAATGCTTTCTGCAATCACACTGCACTCATTTACTGGCAACTATAGGGTATAATCTTACAGACCTACTTTACAGTGAGCTAAGTATGATAGTTCATGGCTGATGAGAGAGAGAGAGAGAGAGAGAGAGAGAGAGAGAGAGGGAGAGAGAGAGAGAGAGAAGGAGGAAGAGAGAGAAACAGACGCGGAGAGACAGAAAAAAGAGGCAGACAGAAAAAGAGAGAGAGAGAGAGACAGAAGAGAGAGAGAGAGAGAGAGAGAGAGAGAGAGAGAGAGAGCGGCAGGCAAGACATAGACAGACAGACAAACAGAGAGACAGAGAGATCGCTTGTCTGCGAGTGTGTTCTTGTGAAACAAACAATTTTTTAACTGCAAATTATTGATGTTTTGTTTGCTTATGTTACTTTAGGTTTTCTTCCAGAAACACATACATTTTAAAGGCATAATTCAGCAATAATAGATATGGTCTGTATAATGTACACGTCCCCAGTATCTAAAGTTTTATAGTAACGTTAATGGTCATAGCTGCAGCCTAACTTTATTTACTTTTGAACATGTTATGTCCGTGCGTGAGAATGAAGAGGTCTAAAATCAAATTATTCTTTACGTGCTTGGTTAATCAACACTATTTTTTTCCTATGCCTTTCGTTGGTGTTCGCTAATTCGGGCACATTGCCTTAACAGTCCTTGGAATTCACCTTATGTGCTTTGGATACCATTTACCAACGCTTGTCATTCCGGACGTAAACGGGTTTTAAAAAAAATAATTTTTAAATTGAAGCGAAAAACAAAAGAAGTGTTTGTTCTGAGCGTCCTTAACGGGAAAATGCGACTCGCGGAGTTGATATAGCAGGGAACGGCTTGTTTTCCCAGATGAACGATATTACAGAAATCAATTGAGACCAGGTAGATGTGTGAGAAATCTATGTAAGCCTACAAAAAGCACGGGTGTGCGAGTGAGTACACAGGATATTTGTCTGACTATCATCATGACAACCTCCCGTATCTTCTCCATCAATCGTTCGATCCACAGCGACGCCAGGTATTTCTGCAAAATGGTATTGGCGTAGTCATTGTGGGGTCATACTTAACGCAATTAACGATGTGGCACTCTGAAAGTTATAGTCAGGACTGCTGCGAAAGTGTTTTGTCATGCTGCGTGGAGACAACCTTCACACTGTACACTACAGGGGAGCCAATCAAATGTGTGTGGAACACGAGTAGACAGTGTCTGTCCTATAAATATAGGACTTGAGTTTATAGACAGGGTCTTGAATGTAGGCCTAAGCCTCATTAGAAATTAACCCCATTATCATTTATATTATTTTAGTTCATTCCTACATGTAGCTATTAACAAAATAATAATAAAATAAAAATAACACAATGCTCTCCCCTTCCCCTCCTCTCTCTCTCTCTCTTTCTCTCTCTCTCTCTCTCTCTCTCTCTCTCTCTCTCTCTCTCTCTAAGTCATTCTTGACCCTATTTATGTGCCTTTATGCAAGGGTACAAATGAATCAATGAGCGCCTAGACGTAGAAGACAGTTAAGTTAATTACGGGTACGCCAAACATGTACTTGCTTTTTTCGTCTCTTCGTTAAGGACTGACATGCCCGATATATGCAAAGGATACCAGAAACTTACATGAGAATCACGATTCGTCAAAAGAGAGCTTTAGTTCGACTAGCGAAACTTTGTTGGCAGTGATATCTTTCGTTTCCGGTTATGCAATCTGGAAATCCTTACGAACTTTTCTTCGTGCCAGATTGGTGGAGGTTGAGGAATAGGGTGCCACGCAGTACGGTTCGCCTACGCGCGGTTCTCCTATCTACTGTTCTCGAGGATGTCCTTGCTGTTTCCTAATCGTGTCCGCTGGGCCCGTTCGCCAACGCACTCAGCGCTCGTTTTGCTGACAGGTGATCTCTCTCTCTCTCTCTCTCTCTCTCTCTCTCTCTCTCTCTCTCTCTCTCTTTAGCTGTAATTAGCTGTAAGACAGGTCCATAGGACCTACTGCTATTATCCTATTAAAGGTTTCGACTTCATCTCTCTCTCTCTCTCTCTCTCTCTCTCTCTCTCTCTCTCTCTCTCTCTCTCTCTCTCTCTCTCTCTCTCTCTCTCTCGGCATCGACGGCCAACTACAAGTTTGTATTGTAATCTCTCTGTTTCGTGTTCATTTTCACTACTCGTTTCAACTGCTGGGCCATGAATTCGGTTGTTTTTATGCCAATTTTGAAATGTCTGTACTTATATCTATACTATTTTTGATGCAATTATTTTTAAAGCTCATGTTGCAGTTTACTGTAAATACTTTGCCCTCAGATGAGAGTATAAAAAGAAGTATATCTAGACTGTGCAAGCACACACTGAAGACTTTCAAGATCCTGACGCTCATGCCTTAGACAGGTGAGTGCAGGCTACACAAATATACCCAGGCCGCAAGCAAAAGATCCCTTCTCCCCAATCGCCGGCCGTCTAGAACTGTGCGCAGTTATATGGGCGTCAGACAATGCGCTCAAAGGTTGCAAGTGGGCCCCTGGGGCGACTTAAGTTAGATCCTGTATCGGTCAGCGCCTTGAGCAGCTCTTGAGATGGAAAATCGCTATTTAAGAATGATTAAATAATAAATGAGACCATTATACTTACCAACTTTCAATATGGTGAATAGTTAATTAATGTATAATATTAATAAAAATAAAAATAATAATAATAATAATAATAATAATAATAATAATAATATAATAATAATAATAATAATAATAATAATAATAATAATAATAATATAGGGGAAAGAGCAATCTCCAACCTTCGTTTTGCGGATGACATTGATGGATTGGCTGGAGAGGAACAAGAACTTGGACAGCTGGTACAGAGGCTTGACACCACCTCCAGAGACTATGGAATGGAAATAAGTGCAGAGAAGACCAAAATGATGACCAATAACACCAATGGCATCAACACGGACATCAAAGTCCAAGGCCAATCCCTCAACACAGTGCATAGCTTCAAATATGTAGGAGCCATTGTATCAGACAATGGGTCCCGACTGGAAGTCCTCTCCACGATCGCACAAACAACTGGCGAGGATGAAGCCAATTTGTAAAGACAAGACCATCAGCCTACATTCCAAGGTAAGACTGCTGCGCTCTCTTGTCATCTCCATCTTCCTATACGCTTGCGAAACATGGATCCTCACAGCAGATCTACAATGAAGAATACAAAGCATGGAGATGAGGTGCTACAGACGACTTCTGGGCATTCCCTATACCCAGCACATCACCAACGACGAAGTCCGACAGACCATCACACAAGCCATTGGACAACACGATGACCTGCTCACAGTAGTGAAAAAAACGGAAACTCCGATGGTATGGCCACGTCACCAGATCATCAGGTCTTGCAAAGACCATCCTGCAAGGCACAGTGCAAGGAGGTAGAAGAAGAGGGACCGAAAAAAAAGTTGGGATGACAACATTCGAGAATGGACTGGTTTGACATTGAGCGAAACTACATGGTTGCTGAGGACAGGGAAAGATGGAGTACGCTGGTTAAACGATCATCTGTGGTGCCCCAACGACCTCCGAGTTACGGGATAAGATAGCAATAATAATAATAATAATAATAATAATAATAATAATAATAATAATAATAATAATAATAATAATAACAATAATAATAATAATGGATGCAATATTAGTATATACACGCTTTTCCCCCAAATACCAGTTAGTCTCAAAGAGCGGCGATCTGTACCAACATACGCTCATATGTTTCACCCAATCACACAAACAACACACAAGCATGTAAAGGAGAGGAGATCACTATTCGTTGTTTGTTTGGGGTTGGTTTTGTTTTTGTTTTCTATGTTTGAAAATTTAAAACTGACTGCATCCAATGTCATTATTGAAGGGAGGAATGAAACAGGAGTACCCGGAGAAAACCCTGAATGTCTCGTACCGAAGTCACATAAGTTCGTCCCATGCGCGGGTCGAACCCGGCATTGAAAACTAGGTCCCTATCCACTGAGCTACCGGGACGCCAGAACAAACAAGTCGAACCCAAGAAAAGGACGATCAGCAGACAATAACTGAGAAGACACCCTGTTTCAACCGTCGCCTTCAGCTGCTCTTCAGAAGGAAAAGCGCTTCATATAAACGGTTACATTAATTATTATAAATTGTTCTTTTATATCGCTCCTCAGCACAAAGAGCTGCCCAAGGCGCCATTTTGCTTTTTTATGAATATTCAAGAGTGTTAAAAAGTTTAAATGCATGAATACTCAAGAGTTTTAAATGTTTAAATGCATGATGAATATTCAAAATTTGTAAGTGTTTAGGTGCATGGTGTGAATATTTAAGATTTTTAAATGTTTACATGCATTAATATTAATATTGAAAAAAATTTTAAATGTTTAAATAGGTAAAGAAAATGTAAAGGTGGTCCCATAGCCTTGTGGCCGTTGGGGAGCGTGATGTTGGAGATCACACTTATCTTGGGCCAGCGTAATGAGGGTGATGCCCATCTCTCTCCCTCGCTGCTTTACCTTCCCCACCCTTATAATAATAATAATAATAATAATAATAATAATAATAATAATAATAATAATAATAATAATAATAATAATAATAATAATAATAATAATACAGGATGCTATATACGCGCCTTTCCCCAAATCAATCAGGCTCAAAGCGCGGCGATCTATACCAACATACACGCTCACCTGTCTCATCCACCCTCACACACACCAAATACACATCTATCACTCAAACAGGTGGTGTAAAGGCAGGGAGACCGCTATTAGAAGACGGAAAGAAAATCGAATTTTTATTTTTGAAATTTTTTATATTGATTGCGTCCTGTACCATTGTTGAAGGGAGGGAGGAAACCGGAGTCCCCGGAAAAAACCCTCGGTGACCTCAATAGTCTCGTACCTAAGTCACACACGTTCGAACCTGCAACCTTCGGCATAGGAAACCGGCGACTTATCCACTGCGCCACGAGGCCACCCCTTAAGAGAGTAGGTACTCAGTCACAGTTGAGTCAACTGGGGGCGTTGTTATTTGTCGCTTCACGGTTTGCGGTCACCCATCCAAGTGCTAACCGCACTGGACGGGGCTTAACTTGCGACACAGTAGCGATGTGTCGCAAGTGCTCCAACCACTGTGCTATCCGACACCCCTAATGTTTAAAATCAAATTAAATGCATGATGAATATTCAAGATTTGTAAAATGCATGATGAATATTCAAGATTTTTAAATAAATGACGATTATTCAAGATTTTTGTATGTTTAAATGCATGATGAATATTCAAGATTTGTTAACTGCACGATGAATATACCGGATCATCAATATTAAATCCTGCCTTTAGTTTTAAAACAATCTGAAAAGTGTGAATTTTACCCTGAATGTGGACGAGACAGAGAGAACGAGAGAGAGAGAGAGAGAGGGAGAGAGGGAGATAGAGAGGGAGAGAGAGAGAGAGAGAGAGAGAGAGAAAGAGAAAGAGAGAGAGAGGGGGAGAGAGAGAGAAGGCAGTACAGAACAGAACGGACAGCCGAACAAGTATGAAGCAGAAGAAGAAAGAAGAGTTGGAGAAGGAGGAAGGGAAGGAGGAAGAGGAGAAAAGAATTTAAAAAATAATAAGGCGAAAACATTGGCCTACAAGTACAACAACAAACAAGATCGCAAACCATTCACGTGTATTGCCAGATACACAAATTGCTGAAAAACAAACATTTTCAAAAGTGTTCACTCACCCAAAATTAAAAGTTTTTGTTTCTTTCTTTTGTTGGGCGTTGTTGTGACTGGCGTTATCTTAATGAAGCCAAAGCAAAACATGGAATGATGGACCACTAACTGGACATTCCAAATCGGATCAGCCAGTTTTTAGATACAGCGCAAAACGTGTTTTTTTTTAAAAACGTGGAGCACAAAGACCTTGACCTTTAAGAAAATATAAATAGGAATGATCTAACATGCTCAGCAGTAGTTAAATATCCGCAAAAAAAACAACACATAATAAATTCCGGTTGGTATTCTTGAGATCAGGGGGAAGTATGTTTTAAACCAAAAGGTGAAATTGGGAGTGAAGGACCTATCCACTGATCGCCAACCGGGCTGCTGCTACTGAAGGTTGGTCCATGACTTGAAGTACCTGTATACCACAATGATTTGAAGTATTTGTATACTACAATGATTTGAAGTACCTGTATACCACAATGATTTGAAGTATTTGTATACTACAATGATTTGAAGTACCCGTATACCACAATGATTTGAAGTACCTGTATACCACAATGATTTGAAGTACTTGTATACTACAATGATTTGAAGTACCTGTATACCACAATGATTTGAAGTACCCGTATACCACAGTGATTTGAAGTACCTGTATACCACAATGATTTGAAGTACATGTATACCACAATGATTTGAAGTATTTGTATACTACAATGATTTGAAGTACCTGTATACCACAATGATTTGAAGTACCTAAATACCACAGTGATTTGAAGTACCTGTATACCACAATGATTTGAAGTACCTGTATACCACAATGATTTGAAGTACCTAAATACCACAGTGATTTGAAGTACCTGTATACCACAATGATTTGAAGTACCTAAATACTACAATGATTTGAAGTACCTGTATACCACAATGATTTGAAGTACCTGTATACCACAATGATTTGAAGTACCTGTATACCACAGTGATTTGAAGTACCTGTATACCACAGTGATTTGAAGTACCTGTATACCACAATGATTTGAAGTACCTGTATACCAACATTTAACAAATATGTTTGTGACGTTTTAGAGATATTGAGCAAAACGTGTTTAGCAACAAAATGACTCCACTGACCATAATAATAATAATAATAATAATAATAATAATAATAATAATAATAATAATAATAAAAATAATAATAATAATAATAATAATAATAATAATAATAATAATAATAATAATAATAATAATAATAATAATAATAATATAGGATGCTATATACGCGCCTTTCCCCAAATCAATCAGGCTCAAAGCGCGGCGATCTATACCAACATACACGCTCACCTGTCTCATCCACCCTCACACACACCAAATACACACCAATCACTCAAACAGGTGGTGTAAAGGCAGGGAGATCGCTATTGGAAGACGGAAAGAAACTCGATTTTTAATTTTTGAAATTTGTATATTGACTGCGTCCTGTACCATTGTTGAAGGGAGGGAGGAAACCGGAGTGCCCGGAGAAAACCCTCGGTGACCTCAATAGTCTCGTACCTAAGTCACATACGTTCGCCCATTGCGGGAATCGAACCCGCGACCTTCGGCATAGGAGACCGGCGACTTATCCACTGCGCCACGAGGCCACCCCATGATCCATGCAATAGAGCAAATCTGATGGGGTGGGAGGCAGTCCACTAACATAGGTAATGTTCTTATGAATTATGGTAAATTCAATAATAATAATAATAATAATAATAATAATAATAATAATAATAATAATAATAATAATAATAAAGCGCATTATTAAACAACAGTCTGCTCAAGGCGCATCAAACACAGTCACACGCACAGTACAATAGATAAAATACAATCAATAAATAAAATTAAAAACAAAATTCATTAAAATTTAAAGTAAGAAGTTGGAAGTAAACCTCACGCACACAATAGTCGCATTAAAACATTGTACTAATAGCTTAATAAAACTGACAATATAATAAAAGTATTTTTTTTAATGATGGGAAAGGTAAAAACAGAAAATGTTATTAGAAATGCAATCACATCTTTTAACCTCTGGACAGTAAATAAGTAAATATCAAATTCCAAGTAAAAAAACAGAATAAGAGTCAGTCACATAAGATATGAAGAATGATTATTAAAAGATCATGACCATGATGTCGTATTCACAGCGAATCAACCAAAGCTTTTTAGATTTTGAGGTTAGGTCAGCCAGGCTAGCTATAAATAGCTTCGCCGATGCTTCCTTTCCTTTCCTTTCACTGGAAGGGAGGGTGCAGGCAAGCTATAAATAGCCAGCAGCAAGCAAAATGTGGAGGCACTAAACAGTGCTGCTCACATAGGAATTGAGCTGGTGTGTATTCATTGGTTCATGGCTTCCAACAGACCGACATTTGATTTGTTCTGATTCCACCCGACTATTTCAAAGTATTTCCAATTATACAAAAACAGGATAACGAAGAAAGAGAAGAAAAAGAAGAATGCGCATAATTATAAAACACGAATTCAAAGAAAACCGCTGGACACCAACAAAATGTTATTAGCAGGCAAAACCCAGCAAACAGTCACGGCATAAATAAATAAAAAGTTTTTTTTTAAATAACTCCACCTCTCATTGCCACTCACCCTCCCCAAACAAAAAAAAAGAAAAAAAAGAAATACAATGAAACCCCTCAAAATATATTACAACATTTCGCCACAACGGCAACGACATCACTTTACAAGAACAAAACAACACAAAAAACGACAACACAATTTACAAATACAAAAAAATAAGTTTTTTTAAAATTCCTTACCTTGTGAAACATTCAGCTCCAAGCAGATTTGAGAATCCTCCTTCCTCCGAGGGCCAAATTCCAGGTTTTGAATCCTTTTTATCAGGATATTGTCACACACAAATCTTTATTGTCTCCAAATTGTCCTACAAATCCTTGACCTTAAAATTGTCCTAGAAATCCTCGATCTTGAAATTATTTTCAAGATCCCTCGGATCACACATTTTTCTTCAAAACACTCTGTATATATATTAATCAATTGATGGTGGTGGCGACATTTTAAAAGCGCCGTTCTTCACGAAAGTCAAGCTCAAGCCCTTTGCTCAGCACAATTCTCCCAGGTTTCTTCCCGTAAAAAGATTTTCTTGACTGGTGAACATTCTTTATTGTCATCGTGTCTTATTGAGAAGCACAAATTCCTTTCCTGTGTTCTTGTGTACAATACATGTAGTTACAAATTCTACTGTCACAAGAGGAACATTTGCTGGAGTATTGTTTTCTGGTTTCTCCTCTACTATAATTCTGATGTGTAAATTCATCACAACCTGCAAGGAAAAAAAAATTAAAATAAAATTTAAAAATAACAGTTCAAGACTTCCTTTTTTAAACAAATTAAAATCTTGGGTTTTCGTAGAAATACTCACGTTTCTTGTTGCTTCAGAGAAATAAGACAATAATTATACTGAATAGATACTTTTAGACACGAAAGAAGAAATCTGTATACAAGGATACAGGAAAAAAAACAAGAAGAAAAATTCGAAGGAAGACGTTTGGTATTCCAGTAATCTCTCTCTCTCTCTCTCTCTCTCTCTCTCTCTCTCTCTCTCTCTCTCTCTCTCTCTCTCTCTCTCTCTTTCCAAGGCTTTAAAATGGGGGGTGAAAGAGAGAGAGAGGGGAGGTAGAATGGAGGGAGGAAAGAAGAAAGAGAGAAAGAGAGTGGGCAACTATAACTGACTTTGTCAAATAAATAAATAATACGATAACAAACTTAAATAAACATAATGTTAAAAATGACATCCCCCTTCCCCCTCCCCCTAAAATCCCAATATTAGTAAAGTAATAAAATAAAATACACAAACAATTTTTTTAATCAAACATAAAGAAATAAATACAGTTAATAAGTAAGTAAAAAAATAAATAAGAACAACATAATAGAACTTTAATAAAATAAACAAAAACATTTTAAACCGTTTATTCAATCTATGGGAATTTGTATTACATTTCTTCCACAATTACCTAATTTCACACAGTTCGCAGACCTCCTTTGAATTTTTTATGAGAATGTGCCACAAGTACAACGGGTACTTTTGATAAATTATATCACTCAGTATTTGAGAAGCAGAACGGAGAAAACACACAGCGATGATGATATTTTTATGTAATTCTGAGCAGACGCCAAAGGAGATTAAAAAAAAGAGAAAAGAAGCTTTCACTTGAATATGAGCGAAATTCTTGGAATGCACAAGTTTGCTAAATGAACACACTGAAGCAGTTGTACTACACCTTTGAAACGAACGTTGAAAAGCTAGTATCGACGAGGAACGCACAAAGTTTAAGTGCAGGTATGAAAATTGAAAGCCATTTTCACGAAACTATGATTCGCTGTTCAAACAACTCACACAAATTGTTGAACCAAAAAACAGTTTGCCTAATTCACTGGAAAAGCTGGACAAATAATGTCTATATTGCACACAACTAGTTCCACACATTCTCTAAGTTTCTGCCAAAACTACACACACAAAAACTACTTTCTGTCACAAAATTCTTACCCGACCAAAAGTGAAAAGCCCGTGTTCCAGGCGGGCAAAAATGGTGAGAAAAGCGTGCGGGCGTGCTGTCACCAGAGCGTGCGTGTCGTCTGAGTGCGCACGCGCAGACGACTTAAACAGACGACACTATTTTGTCCCCAGCCAAATGGAAGAAAAAGTGGCGGTGGGGCCAATAAACTACGAGAGAACAAAAATTATGGAGGTAGCAAGTGATGGCACGCGCACATGATGACGATGATGATGATGATGGCACGCGCACATGATGATGACGACGACGACGACGATGATGATGATGATGATGATGATGATGATGATGATGATGATGATGATGATGATGATGATGATGATGATGATGATGATGATGATGATGATGATGATGATGAATAGCTAATAGATACTGTTACTTTGGAGACGAGTTTGTTTGTGTACATAGTGAGAGAGAGAGAGAGAGAGAGAGAGAGAGAGTGAGAGAGAGAGAGAGAGAGAGAGAGAGAGAGAGAGAGAGAGAGAGAGAGAGAGAGTGTGTGTGGGTATGGGGGCCAATCGAAATATTGGATGTCTGTTTATTTGACTGGATTTAGAAATACGTCTTCCTCAGCCTGAGAGTTACGCGTTTGTATTGTTTGTTTATAGGATTTTTTTTTCCAGTGGATCAAAAGATGAAGCGGGTATGTGCGCAGCAGCACCGAGTTGCCTAGCCAGAGCGCTACGTAACGCTATCCTATCCTATTCTATCCTATCCTATCCTAGCTACATAACGCTATCATTTCCTATCCTATCTCTTAACTCGAAATTCGTTGGGGCACCACAGATGATCGTTTAACCAGCGTACTCCATCTTTCTGTCTTCAACAACCCTCATGGCTTCGCCAGGCCATTCTCGAATGTTGTCCTACCACCTCTTTTTCTGTCTCCCTCTTCTTCTGCCTCATTGAAGGGTGGTCTTTGCAAGGCCTGATGCTCTGGTGATGTGGCCATACCATCGGAGTTTTACGGCTTATGCATTGGGTCGGAGGTAGTGACGCCATTTTTATCACGGCCCAGTTCGAATTTACAAACGTGTGTAGCTGTGTCATTCCACTGCAACAAGGCACTTTTTAATGACGATGTAATGTACTCTTTCAACATTTCACTATAATATGAAACAACTTTACTGAGATCGACACGCAACCAGTGAATTTAACTGCCTTAGCTCGCTAAAACGTGTATAGCAGGTCACATTTGTTGAGTGTAATCAAGCGTGTGGAAGGAGTTTATGTTGACCTCTAAATTCGTGACGCCACACTCTCGCTTCTGATTGGTCCTCGTAAGCCCGGCTTCTATATTTTTGCAGAAGAAATCAAACATGCGCTTTCCTTGTGAAAGTTTACGTTAGCCTGTACGCAAGGAAATACATAATGAATTCATAAACGTAACACAAGGTTGGCAGGATACGTAACGCAAGTGTGGCCGGGTTTTAAAGAGGGAAGAGGTGGCTTTATGACGGAGCTAACAGTTTCTTTTAGTGTACCTGCCTCGACTTCTGGGCATTTCCTATACCCAGCACATCACAAACGACGAAGTCCGACAGACCATCACACAAGCCATTGGACAACACGATGACCTGCTCACAGTGGTGAAAAGACGTAAACTCCGATGGTATGGCCACGCCACCAGATCATCAGGTCTTGCAAAGATCATCCTGCAAGGCACAGTGCAAGGAGGTAGAAGAAGGGGTAGACCGAAAAAGAGGTGGGAGGACAACATTCGAGAATGGACTGGTTTGACACTGAGCGAAACAATCAGGGTTGCTGAGGACAGGGAAAGATGGAGTACGCTGGTTAAACGATCATCTGTGGTGCCCCTACGACCTCCGTGTTATGGGATAGGATAGGATAGGACCTGCCTCGCTGTCTTTTCTCCATGCGTTGAGGCTTCCTGAAATGCCGACTAGGGCTGTAACAACTACTCCATGCATTGCATTGAGGCTTCCTAAAATGCCGACGAAGGCTGTAACAACTACTCCGTGCGTTGAGGTTTCTTACAATGCCGAATAGGGCTGTAACAACTACTCTGTGCGTTGAGGTTTCTTAAAATGCCGAATAGGGCTGTAACAACTACTCTGTGCGTTGAGGTTTCTTAAAATGCCGAATAGGGCTGTAACAAGAAAATACTTTTTTGCTTAAGTTTTTTTTTTTAAAAACATCATCCGTGAATCTACCTACAAAATGTAATAGTTTCCAACTTCCTCAGCCACAACACATGACAAGAACCTTGTGTACTTTGACTGCTAGCACTTATCAGGTCTTACGAAGTAGTCTAATGAGCTGGACGTGAGTGCTCGGGGTGAGTGTACTGAGGGGAAGAGCTTTCCCCCCAAACTAGTCACCTGGTAATGACTGCTGCAACTCACTCCTTGCTGGTCTTTCATCCACATCCATCTCTAAACTCCAACGCATTCAGAACAGTTCAGCCCGCTTTGTCCTTCCAAAAAAAAGAATCGCATTAAATATAAGATCAACCTCCTTACATACAAATGCATTCACGGAATTGCTTCTGTTTATCTCTCTGACCTAATTACTCTACACAGCCCATTAAGAAATTTCCGCTCTGCCGACGACCGCATCAGATTCAAAGTGCCGCGAACCAGTTGGTGTCTGCCGGTCAGCGCTCTGTCTTATATTAAGATCCCGAATTCACTATCTCCTTACTTCGTCAGAAACAGTCTGTATCTTCTTTCAAAATTGCCCTCAAAACCCAGATGTTTTCCCAGTAGTGGCTATATCTTGATCTCACTTGCGCTGACCGGCTTGTATAACGTCTTTTCAAAGGTTGTGTATCCAAAATTTGTGTTAATTATTTATTTTTCACCATAAATCACTCCACAAATTTGAAAATAAAACGTCTGTAACGTCCCGAACACAAACTAAAGGCCAATGTCAGTTTTTGTGTGGGAGTGTTCAGTGTTTTCAAAAACTCCGTCAGAAGAAAAAAGTATGTTTTCTTTGTGTATTTATTTACCTCTGAACGCAGAGATAGGTGTAGAAGAAGTGCTAGCAGCAAGAGTATTTGAATTGTTGAAAAACTAGAATCGACGCTTCTGCTTTTTGTTTCACAAGATCGCCGTTAACTTGCGAGTTCTTCATGTTAATTTACTCTGAAGGCAATCCCGCTAAAGCAGAAATTAATATGGATGGATCCCTCTTTTCCAGAGCCGTTACCGTTGCAGTTTCGTATAAGCCCTATTACTACTATTGCAAGCATTTAAAAAAATTTAATGTTGAGTGAAATAAAGCATTATTGCCTCATTTTGAACCGCAGAACTGCGTAAAGTCACGATTTTCCAACCTCATAGCAATACCACTTGTATCTGCGAATCCCCTAAACAATGAAAATTGAAGTCCCTAAACAATGAATTGTTTACTTAAATAATGCATTATTTATCAAATTCTGCTAAATGATGCATTATATAGGTAAACATATGGCCTCATGGCGCAGTGGATTAGTCGCCGGTTTCCTATGCCGAAGGTCGCGGGTTCGATTCCCGCAAGGGGCGAACGTATGTGACTTAGGTACGAGACTATTGAGGTCACCGAGGGTTTCCCCCGGGCACTCCGATTTCCTCCCTCCCTTCAGTAATGGTACTAGGCGCAGTCAATATAAAATTTTGAAAAATAAAAATTCGATTTTCTTTCCGTCTTCCAATAGCGATTCCCCTGCCTTTATACCACCTGTTTGAGTGATGGATGTGTATTTGTTGTGTGGGTATGTGTGAGGGTGGATGAGACAGAGACAGGTGAGCGTGTATGTTGGTACAGATCGCCGCACTTTGAGCCTGATTGATTTGGGGAAAGGCGCGTATATAGCTTCCATTATTATTATTATTATTATTATTATTATTATTATTATTATTATTATTATTATTATTTAGAAACATTTCTAAATAATGCAATAAGGTTACTTTACACAATCTGTGGAATAATGCACGATATAGGTAAATGATTCCTTATTTAGCAACAATGCCTTATTTACCTATAATTATCATAATTTATTTACGTAAACAATATATTATTTCGGTAAATAATTATTTATTTACCAACAAAATATATTATATAGAGAAATCTTACATTGTTTGTAAACAAACTCTTATTTTGAAAAAATATGCTTTTAATAAAGATTATTTAGCTAAAAGTGGTGACAATAAATATTTTACAAAGGGAATTCCAGAGAGAGAGAGAGAGAGAGAGAGAGAGGGAGAGAGAGGAAGAGAGAGAGAGAGAGAGAGGAAGTGAGAGAGAGAGAGAGAGAGAGAGAGAGAGAGAGAGAGAGAGAGAGAGAGAGAGAGAGAGAGAGAGAGAAAGAGATTATTTCAGATTAGGGAACACGCTGGCGAAATGCTTCACGCTGCATGTATTAGTTACAGCTCTATCCACTGTCGCAGAGCTAGTCGTCCAAAACAAGACAAAATAAAAAAGTTCGAGAAAGAAAGAAAGAGGCGGACTGCCTCCACGCACGTTGCTGGCCGTTCGATCATCGATCTGACTCACGTGATTTAGCTAGCCTTTTTTCAGCAGAAAGTAAATTAATGAAAATAATGAGAGTAGGGAAAATAGATAATAGAGAACTGAAAGTCCGGAAATGGAGAGAGAGAGAGAGAGAGAGAGAGAGAGAGAGAGAGAGAGAGAGAGAGAGAGAGACAGAGAGAGAGACAGAGAGACAGAGAGACAGAGAAACAGAGAAACGTAGACAGGCAGAGATATGGAGAGACAGACAGACAAACAGAAACAGAGAAACAGAGACAGACAAACAGAGACAGAGAAACAGAAACAGAGACAGAGAAACAGAGAAAGAGAAACAGAAACAGAGAAACAGATAAACAGAGAAAGAGAGACAGAGACAGACAAACAGAGACAGAGACAGACAAACAGAGACAGACAAACAGAGACAGAGAAACAGAGACAAAGAGACAGAGAAACAGAGACAGACAAACAGAGACATGCAGAGAGAGGGAGAGAGATCAGATAAATAATGCTGTGTGAGTAGATATACGGTCCATTTCAAAAGGTGAAAGCAAAAGGGGGAAGGGGTCTTGAGGAGGGAGAGAGGTGGAGATTATGAGGAGGTAGGTGGGCGCGGAGGGTAAGGGAAGTGTACATCCACAATATGATTGAGGATCTCAATTTCCACCCCCACCACAAACTTCATCTTCTCCAAAATGTCAAAGATAATGCCTACTATTATGTATACATATGTTAGTTGTTCTTGTCCGCAGGTACATACAGCCTATATATATATATAGCTCTCGGGTGTTGGTTTCCTACGCCGTAGGTCGCGGGTTCGGAACCACCACCACCCCCCTCTCCTCCACCCATTGGCCGAGATTAGGTGACTTGGGTACGAGGGTTTTCAGGACGCCGAGGGTTTTCTCCGGGTACTTCGGTTTCCTCCCTCCCTTCAGTGATGGTATTGGATGTAGTCAATCTAAAGTTTAAAAAAATAAACATTGATTTCTCTTCCGCCTTCTGTAGCTGCGATCTCTTTAGATCACCGCGCTTTGAGTTCGATTGAAGGAAAAGCGCGTGATAGCATCCTGTATTCATTTCTTATGTCCAGCGCATCATCGGCGACGAGGTCCGACAGACTGTCACGCGGACCATTGGACAACATGATGACCTGCTCACCGTGGTGAAGAAACGGAAACTCCGATGGTATGGCCACGTCACCAGATCATCAGGCCTTGAAAAGACCATCCTGCAAGGCGCAGGGCAAGGAGGTAGAAGAAGAGGGAGACCGAAAAAGAGGTGGGAGGACAACATTCGAGAATGGACTGGTTTGACACTGAGCGATGCCATGAGGGTTGCTGAGGACAAAGAAAGATGGAGTACGCTGGTTAAACGATCATTTGTGGTGCCCCAACGACCTCCGAGTTATGGGACATGATAGGATAGGATAGGATTCTCCTCCTCCTCCTTCTCCTCTTTTCCCTCCACCTTCTCTTCTTCCTCTTCGACCAGCGCACTGAGCATTCGACAAAGGATCGAGACACGCGCGATATAAATGGACATCATCATCTTCTTCATATTCTCCTCCTCCTTTTCTTCTTACGACGCACCAGCATTCGGTTTCTCGTACATTATCTCTAGTTTTCACTCCTTCGTATCCACAAATTTCCTTTTCTCATGTTTTTACCTTCCTCGTTCTCCTTCCTCCAAAACCTCTTTGTTCTCCTCCATGACTCCTTCATCGTTCTCCTCTTTATTTATCATGGTTTGAGCACTGCTTTGTTGAAGGCTAAACTAAAAACCCAGTTGAACTCTAAATATTTTCGTAACATTTCGATGAAAGAATTGTTCCCCCTTTCTACTTTCCTCTCCCACACGCCTCTACCCCCCATGCCTCTTCAACCCTATCCTATTCTATCCCGTAACTCCAAAGTCGTTGGGCTACCACAAATGATCGTTTAACCTGCCTACTCCATCTTTCTCGATCCTCATGGCTTCACTCAGTGTCAAGATTCCAATGTTGTCTTCCCATCTCTTTTTCTGTTTCCCTTTTTCTGCCCCCTTGCACCGTGCCGTGCAGGATGGTATCTGCAAGGTCTAATGCTTTGGTTATGTGGCCATTCCATCGGAGTTTCCGTTTCTTCATCACAGTAAGCAAGTCTTCGTGTTATCCAATGGCTTATGTGATGGTCTGTCAACTTCGTCTTTGGGGATGTGCTGCATATAGGAGATGCCCAGAAGTCTTCTGTATCCCTTCATTTTGATGCTTTGTATTTTTCGTTATAGGTCTGCTATTTGTTTGTTTGTTTGTTTCATTTAACGTCTATTCACTGAAGTCATTTTAGACTAGAAAATAAAAGGAAGGTGGGGAAAAAGGATATTTGCTACATAGATGTGGGAAAGCAGATAACATTTAAACAAAATAGTACAGTAACGTAACATGAAATAAATTAAATAAAAATTAGGTATCCAAACAATATTTTAAAATTACAACAACAACCACAGATTACAATATAACATGTCAAACTTGTGAAATGTTCATGTAAAGACAGTCAATTTTGTGATATTGTCATATACTAAGTAATTAGAATAAACTTGCAATTTTAATTATTTTTTTAAAATGTCCTACAAGACTATAAATTATAGATTTAGCGATGGTTATCCAGTGCTCGCTATTTTTATTTTGAACTCTGTGAATGTTCTGTGGAATATATTGTGCTATTACGCTGCAGTCATCAATGATATGATTTATAGTTACATTTTCATTGCAAATGCAAACAACATCCTTGCAATATTTTGTCCTCCAAGAATTTAAAGCAAGACGATGTGCTAAATAGATTATTGTTCGAGGATACTGTAAATTTTCACTATATATTATTTTTTTAAAGAGACATTTTTTTTTCGATTATTCTATAAATTTCTGTTGGTAATAAGGGGATTTCTATAGGGCTGACGTTGTGTTGAGTTTTCGCACCTTCTTTTGCTTTCCTATCTGCCTAATCATTATTATTTAAACCACAATGAGATTTTATCCAACTAAAATGAACATTTGTGTCATTGATAATTAAACAATGTATAAGATATTTTTTTCATATATAATATCACCTCTGCTTTCATTAATATTAGAGTCCAAACTATGAAGAACTTATATGGAGTCTACACATAATATTAAAATTTAAATGGTCTTTTGTTGACTCAAAATCTTATTTAATGACATAAGAATTGCGGTAAGTTCTGCAGTATAAATTGAACGATCTTTGAACAAATAGGTCTGCTGTCCATGTTTCGCAAGCGTAAAGGAAGGTGGACTGAAGAGGGAGCGCAGCAACCTCTTCAACTCCTGACACAACACACACGCGATTCTTCTTGGATCAAGGGAAGTAATAACTGTTTTAATAAAGAAATAAATCCGTTTCCTGTTGTTACGTCCCTTCACCCCTTTTGCTGGTTTTTGTAGGTGGTACTTTGTGTGTGGGTGTGTGTGTGTGAGAGAGAGAGAGAGAGAGAGAGAGAGAGAGAGAGAGAGAGAGAGAGAGACAGAGACAGACAGACAGACAGACAGACAGACAGACAGACGGAGACAGAGACAGAGATAGAGAGAGAACTAGAAAATTGAACATTGAACCGCTGAATACAAAAGAACGAAGAGTCGATAGAAAAATGTTTTATTTCAACTACTACTCCAAAGTATATGACTATAGTAACTTGTAAATTTCTCCCTTCTTCTTCTTCTTCTTCTTCTTCTTCTTCTTCTTCTTCTTCTTCTTCTTCTTCTTCTTCTCTCTCTCTCTCTCACACTTTCTCTCTCCCCGAAAGGAGAAAATGTTATATAACCTATATATAGCCTTTTCTCTTATTCGTATCCAATCCCGTAACTCGGAAGTCGTTGGGGCACCACAGATGATCGTTTAACCAGCGTACTCCATCTATCTCTGTCCTCAACAATCCTCATGGCTTCGCTCAGTGTCAAGCCAGTCCATTCTCGAATGTTGTCCTCCCACCTCTTTTTCTGTCTCCCTCTTCTTCTGCTTCCTTGGACCATGCCTTGCAGGGTGGTCTTTGCAAGACCTGATGCTCTGGTGACGTGGCCATATCATCAGAGTTTCCGTTTCTTCACCACTGTGAGTATGTCATCGTATTGTCCAATGGCTTGTGTGATGGTCTGTCGGACTTCGTCGTTGATGTTGTGCTGGGTATAGGAAATGCCCGAAGTCTTCTGTAGCATCTCATCTCCATGCGTTGTATTAATAATAATAATAATAATAATAATAATAATAATAATAATAATAATAATAATAATAATAATAATAATAATAATACAGGATGCTATGTACGCGTCTTTCCCCAAGGCTCAAAGCGCGGCGATCTATACCAACATACACGCTCACCTGTCTCATTTACCCTCACACACACCAAATACAAATACATCACTCAAACAGGTGGTGTAAAGGCAGGGAGATCGCTATTAGAAGACGGAAGAAAATCGAATTTTCATTTTAGAAATTTTTATATTGACTGCATCCTGTACCATTATTGAAGGGAGGGAGGAAACCGGAGTGCCCGGAGAAAACCCTCGGTGACCTCAATAGCCTCGTACCTAAGTCACTTACGTTCGCCCCTTACGTATTCTTCGTTATAGGTAGGCTATGAGGAGTCTGTGTTTCGCAAGCATATTGGAAGATGAAGATGACAAGGGAGCGCAGCAGCCTTGCCTTGGAGTGTTGACTGATGGTCCTGTCTTTCCAAATGGGCTTCAACCTTGTCAGGGCAGCAGTTGTTTGTGCGATCCTGGAGAGTTCTTCTTGTCGGGACCCATTGTCTGATACAATGGCTCCTAAATATTTGAAGCTATGCACTGTGTTGAGGGATTGATCTTGGACTTTGGTGTCTGTGTTGATGCCATTGGTGTTGTTGGTCATCATTTTGGTCTTCTCTGCTCTTATTATTTGGACTTATTTTATCATTTCTATTAGAATTGTAATTCTTATTGCCGGTATGTTACGTTGAAACGCGAAGGATAGTATGTCTGAAACGCGCACGATAGATCTAATCGTTTCGCTTTGCAAAGTATTCAATAATAGAGTGTATTTACCTTTGATTTGAGTTTGCGTTGTTGTTAGAAGAAGCTTTGTGTAGCGTTGGTAATTTTTGTTAGTCGATATTATTGGAGAATACTCTAGATCTGCTTGTTTACTATCGATCGAAGTTTCGGGATATTTGAGAACATTCTGGGACAGAAAGAATGTTGTATGACGTAAGTCAGTGATGACGAAGTTTCATTGGATTGGTTGTAGTGCGTCAAACTCGATCGTTCCACTGTGTTCTGGAGTAGAGAAAAGCTATATATTCGATGCTCTGTTGTTGATAGTGTGTTGATAGTGAGTTGGAAAGTAAAATGTTGAGAGTGAAAAGGCGATTGTATGCAGTTGTTGATGTGTGCTGAATAAAAGTGGAAAACTTCATACGTCGACTCTGTGACTTGTATGCTGATTGAACGGGTTGCCTGGATAAACGAATCCGAGTTTACACCTATCCGGAGAATTCAAGCATTGGGGCTGAATCAATTACTGATAGAAAAACACCAACATCGAATGAGTGTAACACGGTAGTATATTTGTTGCTGTTAACTAAGTGTCCTTATATTTTCTATTATACAATGTTTAATGAATCTTAAATTGGTATTAAGTACATGTCTGTCCTAGCATGGCATGGTTTCAGTGAGTGGGTGTCGTCCTTCAGTCCTTATCTTACACATGGCGTTTTGACGTCTTCCGCATAGTGTTCCTATTGTATATTGCGGTACTTCAAATAATTGTCTATCAGCAGGCATTGTAATACTATATGGCTGTATATAACTACCAATTCGCTTTCCTTTAAAAAAAAAGCAGCATCATCCAATGAGAGTGGGGCTGGGGATGTTTGTGTGTGTGTATGTGTGTGTGAGAGAGAAAGAGAGAGAGAGCGAGAGAGATTTTGACCTTTAAAAATTGTCCAAAAGTGAGGTCTACTTTTTGTTTGGGAGCAGAGGGGGAAAGGCGGGGGGGGGGAGGTGGGCAAAAAAATAGTATATCGCAGTCTCGTGTTATCTTCCTAAAGAGACGTGATCAATCTCAAAGTGCAATACATAAAAGTTGCAATACATTTGTTACGCTTGCAGCTTGCAACTATGGCTGTGTTGGTCTCTCCTTTTCTGCTGGTTTGCTTGACCATCACTGGTAAGAGTAAGAATCCTCGTCTTTTAATAACTCTCTCTCTCTCTCTTTTTTCTCTCTCTCTCTCTCTCTCTCTCTCTCACACACACACACACACACACACATATGTGCAGGCTTCAGAAGGGGATGGGATTGGAAGTATGTGCGGAGAAGGGTTGGGAGGTGGGGCGGGTTCCGGGAGGGGGTTGAATGAGCAGTACACAGTGAAAGAAAGGGTATTTTCTTCCAAATGTTGCATGAAGATTTCCATCGTTCTCAATATGACAGAATCCGTGGAAGACACGAATAACACCTGTCTGTAGGTTGTACCAGTATTGACTGGGGCAGCTCCTCTCTGCCTGACGCTTCCATCAACTATGAATGTACCGGAAGTACGGCCACACTAACGTGGGACATTGTCCAGGCCCCGGGTGACACGATTGTAGAGATCCAGTGGTTGTTCCGCGGACGATCCGATGAAGTGATGGCGATCTCCACTCACGGCACTTTCTTCGCCCTCCCTACCTTCTCCAACCGAGTCAGCCCCATCTCCAGCGCCGGCATCGAACTTAGTCACGTCACCGACGCTGACAGCGGAGAGTACATGGTAGAAGTAACGGCACGAGCCTCTTCAGGCTCCACAATCACCCTGAGACGTAAAGTCACTCTCAAAGTGTCCGGTAGGTCACACGGCGCTTTTTGTTAGCATCAATATGACCCTAATTATTATTGCCAAGAAATAACCATTTAGCTGGTTTGATTGTCTCTCAGTAAAAACTTACTGCTATATCTTCATCTTCCTAAATAACAGGCTAAAGTATTATTCGAGTTTGTTTTGGAGGACGACATTGCACATTTTTGTGTTTTCTTGTTTGTTTGTTGTTGTTTTAAAATTATTTGTGTTTTTTTTGCATTTGTTTAGATACTCTTTAAATAAAACCCTCCTGGTCTCACATTCATTTGATGTTGATGTGGATCATTTTGATTTATGTAGTAAGGTTTACCCAGGTGTCGAAAACAATGAAATATTCACCTAACCACGCGCAGAAAAAAAAAGAAGAAAAGTCAGAGAAGCAACTGAAATCAAAATTGGTAAACCCAGTTTGAATCGTAATCCAGACATGGAACGTCCTCACAATAATGACCAAGTACTGCTGCCATCAACTCACCCATGCAGATTCCCATTTCCACTCAACCCACAGACTTCACCTCATCTCCTCTTCTTTTAATCCTGAAGTTTTCTCAATTCAGTTTCAGCAGACTGAAGAAGACACAGTACAGTAAGATGCTGGAGAAATAAATATACCGTTGACTGTAAATACAACAGAATCTGAGTCTAAAAAAAACCTCCATTGGTGACAGTTTGTGGCAGTTTATTTGATGTGATATGGACTGCAGATGGCTCGCTGACGGCAGACGGTCGGGTGCACGTGAAGCAAGAGTCCGCAGCCAGGTTCAACAACGCGACAGGTCAATGGCAGGTTGTCTTGTCTTGTGGCAACTTCACTGTGACTGACCTAGCGCAGACGGTTGTTTTGTGGACTGTAAGTTCTTGCCTTACCACTTCTTTACATTCTCGCATCACCATTTTCGGGGTTTATTTCTTGTAATCGTCAATTTGTTAACTGAATGATTTAGTGAAATACTCTTTCGATATTAGTTTCCCATAGAGATCAACAAATTATTTTTTGGCTAAGTAATCGTCCAAGCCTGCAAAGCAAACATCTCTTATAAAGTAGGTGTATGTGTGTAGTATTTGTTCTTTTTCCTGGAAACTGAGCTTGATTATAGCCTGGGCCAACTAATTTGCAACCATCATCATCATCATCATCATCATCATCATCATCATCATCATCATCATCATCATCATCATCATCATCTAAAAAATTATCATCATCATCATCATCATCGTCATTATCCTCATGAGCCAACAACAGCAACAGCAATGGAAAATTGAATGCGTTTCCAGACTCCAAGTGGTCAGTCAGTATACAGCTGGCGATACGAGAACGGCCAGTTCCTCCTCCCGCTGGACAACCCCGTCACTAGCGGCTCTTACACCTGCCGTGCTCATGCAGCTCCTGAAGTCACTGCTTGTCTCCGTGGCAGCCAAAATCACGTGATGCAAGGCATCATCACTGTGGACAGTTTAGAGGCTCGAGTCGCTGTGATGGAAGCTGAGAACAGACAACTGAGAGATAAAATGGAACAAATGCTTAACACTCATAGTGGTTGTACGTCTCTCTCTGTCTGTCTATCTGTCTCTCTCAGATTTATTTAACTTTAACTTCGGAGTAAAAGCATGCTAAATAAAAACCCTTTCTGTTAGCAGCAGCCTGCACATGCCATCAGTATTATGTTACTGGTAATTGTTCAGAAAAATCTGCGAGAAATACTTACAGCCCCAACAACATCTATATCATGTGTTCGTAGACTTCAGAAAGGCGTTTGACCGAGTCTGGCATGCAGCTCTGTGGGCAACCATGAGAGTGTACAACATCAGCCCTAAATTTATTGAATTTATCAAAAGCCTGTATGACAAGGCTGCCAGTGCAGTCCTCCACAACAGCGCCATCGGAAACTGGTTCAGAACAACAATCGGTGTGCGTCAGGGATGCCTGCTCTCTCCAACACTCTTCAACATCTTCCTAGAGCGCATCATGGCAGATGCCCTTGCAGATCACGAAGACACAGTCATCATAGGGGGTGGAGCAATCTCCAATCTTCGTTTTGCGGATGACATTGATGGATTGGCTGGAGAATAACAAGAACTTGAACAGCTGGTACAGAGGCTTGACACCACCTCCAGAGCCTATGGAATGGAAATCAGTGCAGAGAAGACCATAATGATGACCAACAACACCAATGGCATCAACACTGACATCAAAGTCCAAGGCCAATCCCTCAACACAGTGCATAGCTTCAAATATTTAGGAGCCATTGTATCAGACAATGTGTCCCGAAAGGAAGTCCTCTCTAGGATCGCACAAACAACTGCTGCCCTGGCAAGGTTAAAGCCCATTTGGAAAGACAGGACCATCAGTTTACATTCCAAGGTAAGGCTGCTGCGCTCCCTTGTCATCTCCATCTTCCTATATGCTTCCGAAACATGGACCCTCACAGCAGATCTACAACGAAGAATACAAAGTATGGAGATGAGGTGCTACAGAAGACTTCTTCTGGGCATTTCCTATACCCAGCACATCACCAACGACGAAGTCCGACAGACCATCACACAAGCCATTGGACAACACGATGACCTGCTCACAGTGGTGAAAAAACGGAAACTCCGATGGTATGGCCACGTCACCAGATCATCAGGTCTTGCAAAGACCATCATGCAAGGCACAGTGCAAGGAGGCAGAAGAAGAGGGAGACCGAAAAAGAGGTGGGAGGACAACATTGGAGAATGGACTGGTTTGACACTGAGCGAAACAATCAGGGTTGCTGAGGACAGGGAAAGATGGAGTACGCTGGTTAAACGATCATCTGTGGTACCCCTACGACCTCCGAGTTACAGGATAGGATAGGATAGGATAGGATAGGATAGGATAGGATAGGATAGGTAATTGTTACCATCTGAGCTGCACATGTCACCTTGGGCGCTATAGGTCTTACATTTGCATGAATTTTTGTGAACGATTCAGATATATAAACTACATACGATTTTACTGGCCATGCTTGGTTATACATGCATATTCTACTCCTCTCCAAATATCATGACGGACAATTTTTTTTACTGTTGTAATTCTTTCCTTTTTTTTAAAATCAAACAGGTGGTGCATGTATGAAGGGAGAGCCAGGCATGCAAGGTCCAAAAGGGAACCAGGGTGCAATGGGACCTCAGGGTTCTAAAGGGGAGAATGGTGCAATGGGACTTCAGGGTGCAATGGGACATCGGGGTTCTAAAGGGGACCAAGGAATTGGAATAAAAGGAGACCAGGGTTCAATGGGACCTCAAGGTTCTAAAGGGGACCAGGGTTCAATAGGACCTCAGGGTTCTAAAGGGGAGCAGGGTACAATGGGGCTTCAGGGTGCAATGGGACCTCATGGTTCTAAAGGGGACCAAGGAATTGGAATAAAAGGAGACCAGGGTTCAATGGGACCTCAAGGTTCTAAAGGGGACCAGGGTTCAATAGGACCTCAGGGTTCTAAAGGGGAGCAGGGTGCAATGGGACTTCAGGGTGCACTGGGACCTCATGGTTCTAAAGGGGACCAAGGTTCAATGGGACCTCAGGGTCCTAAAGGGGACAAGGGTTCAATGGGACTTCAGGGTTCTATAGGGGACCAGAGTTTAATGGGACTTCAGGGTTCTAAAGGGGACCAGGGTTCAAAAGGGGACAAGGGTTCAATAGGACTTCAGGGACCTAAAGGGGACCAAGGCAACAAAGGAGACCACGGTCTTCAAGGACAGAAAGGAGAAGGTGAGTGAGTGTGGGAGTGCGGGCGTGGGCGTGTGTGTGTGTGCGTGTGTACGTGGGTGTGTGTGTGTGCGCGTGTATGTTCGCCAAAATCATGCTCATAAGCTGACACAGTATTGTGTTCAATCCTTTCAGACATGTCTCCAGTTTGATAGGTAGCGTGCAGTGGCTCTGTAAGGCGAAGACATCTCTAATGGTTTATTGCAACAATAAGATCAAGGAAATAAATATATTAATACTGATTGCTCCCTTTGATCTTTAATACATGTAATAAGGGTAATATTCACAATGCTTCACCCAGCCCTCTCTCCCAAAGCAAAATTATCCTGTGTTATGTACAGTTAGTTTTTCTACTGGATATTAAACTTGTACGATGAGATTAGCCTGGCACATAATACATTATTCTGAGCTGTCAAATTCTTTTACAGCGGCTACGGTGACTCCACAGATTGGTTTCTTTGGGCATCTGATTGGACTTGATAACAATACTAACTCCGGACGGCTGCTCTTCACACTCTTCACCAACTACGGCGACGCCTTCGACACAGCCACGGGAACCTTTAGAGCCCCAATCAACGGGTTGTATTACCTGTCCATAACTGCTACTCCTTATACAAATAATGACAACCTTGATGCCTACATGATGGAGGACGATACCCACCTAATATGTTACGCAATGTCCAACATTGGCGTTACCGGACAATCAATCTCCTGCAGCACAGTCCGCCATTTGGAACGAGGAAACCAGGTGTGGGTGGAATGTAGTCATCACCTAGTTGCCACCGGGACGTCATTTGCTGGCTTTCTCATTGCTGCTGACTAGAGCTCTCTCTCTCTCTCTCTCTCTCTCTCTCTCTCTCTCTCTCTCTCTCTCTCTCTCTCTCTCTCTCTTAGTATTATACTACTACTCTGACCTTGAACAGAGAACGATCACGCTGTTCTGTTATTAAACTTGTCTTATTCTGTATCCCATTCAGTACGTTTGTTTCATTCTTTCTTGGAGTTCTGTTGGGAGGTATTGTTTTGTTCTCTCTAGTGTTTCGTCCTTTCCAGCTATTGTTTGTTCCTGTTTGTTCGTTTTATTGTTGTGTAAATTAGCATTTTTATGTTACTTTGTAGTTGTGTAAATTAGCATCGTTGTGTTGTTTTGTTGTTGTGTAAATTAGCATTGTTTTGTTGCTTTGTTGTTGCGTAAATTAGCATTGTTTTGTTGCTTTGTTGTTGTGTAAATTAGCATTTTAATTGCTTTGTAGTTGTGTACATTAGCTTTGTTTGTTGCTTTATTGTTGTGTAAATTAAGCATTGTTTTGTTGCTTTGTTGTTGTGTAAATTAGCATTGTTCTATTGCTTCGTTGTTGTGTAAATTAGCATTGATTTGTTGCTTTGTGTTGTCAATTAGCATTGTTTTGTTGCTTTGTTATTGTGTACATTAGATTTTTTGGTTGCTTTGTTGCGTAAATTAGCATTGCTTTGTTCCCTTGTTGTGTAAATTAGTATTGCTTGGTTGTTGTGCAAATTAGCATTGTGTTGTTGCTTTGTTGTTGTGTAAGTTAGCATTGTTCTGGTGCTTTGTTGTGTAAATTAGCATTGTTTTGTTTCCTTTTTGTGTAAGTTAGCATTGCTTGGTTGTGCAAATTAGCATTGTGGTGTTGCTTTATTGTTGTGTAAATTAGCTTTATTTTGTTGATTCGTTGTTGTATACAATAGCATTGTTTTGTTGCTTGTTGTTGTGCAATTTGGCTTTGCTTTGTTGTCCAAATTAGCATTGTGTTGTTGCTTTGTTGCTGTGTAAATTAACCATGTTTTGTTGCTTTGTTGTGGTGTACATTAGCATTGTTTTTTTTTTGCTTTGTTGTTGTGTAAATTAGCATTGTTTTGTTGTTGTGTAAGTTAACATTGTTTTTTTGTGTAAATTAGTATTGTTTTGTTGCATTATTGTTGTGTAAGTTAGCATTGTTTGTTTTCTTGTGTAAATTAGCATTGTTGTATTGCTTTATTGTTGTGTAAATTAACTTTATTTTGATGCTGTGTTGTGTAAATAAGCATTGTTGTGTAAATTATAATTGCTTTGTTGTTGTGCAAATTAGCATTGCTTTGTTGTTGTGCAAATTAGCATTGTTTTGTTGCTTTGCTGTTGTCTTAGTTAGCATTGTTGTGTTGTTTTCTTGTGTAAATCAGCAATGCTTTGTTGTTGTGTAAATTAGCTTTGTTTTGTTGCCTTGTTGGGTAAATTAGCAATGTTTTGTGACTTTATTGTTGTGTAAATGAGCATTGTTTTGTTGCTTAGTTGTCGTGTAAGTGATCATCATTTTTAGCTTATGTACCCATCTGTTTCTGATGATTGTAAACTTTGAATGCTAGCAGTCCTATGTTTTATTCCATTGATGGAGACACAAATCTACTAGCGGACCCTATTTCATTGTCTGATTCGGGCAATAGCCGCAGTGTGCACGTGTATGTATG